>BLSH010031682.1:442706-453652 GCA_018402905.1 Glandirana rugosa | reverse complement strand
GTGTTCAGACACGCTTGTGGCCTGGTGACACCAGAAGTTATAAAAGAGTCATTGCAATTTTATTGCAGTACTACAACTCATAGGAGCTGTTATCCAAATAAGGATCCCTTGAACAGATAAGTGTGCTTATATTACAAGACAACAACTACAGTGTTTGTAGCTACTGACATTTAATTTTTTGGGGAGACTGGAGCTCCTCTTTAACTATAGGATGCTTTAGTTAGAGGATCCTATCATCGATTCATAATCTTTGAAAACTGACTGAAACAATAAGGACTTAAGAGACTGTGTGGTTAGGCAGATGGCAGAGCAGCAATTGACATATTTGAAGTAACCTCTGTTCCACCATAATATTAGGCCTCATGCACACTGGACGTGTTTGCAGCTGCTTCTAGGGGCGTCTGACATTTTTGTTCTTGGCTCTAAACTCCCTGCATGTTCTCTTATGTGTCCATGCACACATAGGCTTTTAGCAGCATTTGGTGGCAGGGGCTTTTAGGGGCAGAACCCCCCACTGCCCCACTACCAGTGCATCCAGGAGCAGCAGAGTTTTGGCAGAAAAAAAACACTTGATGCTTGTAAACGCATCTAAATGCGTGTTAACACTAGGCACATTTAGTACTTTAGAGTTCATTTATTTTAATGGCCAGAAAAATGTATTATTCTGGCCAATGAAATTAATTACGCTCAAGTGCTTGATGCCTTCAACTGTGTGTAAACGCGTTAGACACTTTTACAAGCATCAGGCATTTTTTCTGCCAAAACACTGCTGTAGGGAGGAAAGGCTTCTAGGGGAGTTTCCAAAATGTTCTTTGTGCAAGAGGCCTTATGGTCAGGCGAAGTAGGCAAAGCCAAAGAAAGAGAAGAAAATACAGATCTTTTATAAGGAAGACTAGACAGCTAGATTCATTTAAGACAGAACACAATCTAGATGTGACTGGTTCCCTTGAGGACTTTGGGTGTATGACAAACACCCTTAAAAACTTTAACAACTTTGGGCGTATGTGCCACTATTGTCAGCAAATCCCGACTGTCAAAATGACACTTGGCACTTGCTCTGTATCACATGGTGTAGCATCTGTTGTGTAAAACAAGGCTTCGGAACAGCAGGCAACAGCTTGTCTGTCAACAATCTGATAAGTAAAAAAAAAATGTTTTTCTATTTTATTTTTTAATAAAATAACTTTCTTTTAATCCTCGTATTAACCAAAATCAGTACTGATTAAAGTGATATTAAACCCCAAAAATGAAAATTTCATATATTGCACCTGACCAAGCTCACTTTTTCCAAAAAATAGCTTATGCAGTTAATGGCCCCAGGAGTAACAAAAAACTGCATCTTTGTAAAATGTTCAATAATTTTAATGTCATACCTACAGGCCATTTGCCTCCCCCCCTTTTCGAGGAAGCCTGGATGAAAAACTCCCCATTAGTAAACCCATGTCCTTCCTTGTTGCTACGACATGAACACTGTTAGACGCTCACACCCAACTTTACAGCAGCCAAAACCAATGGTTTTCACATCCCAGCAGGATATGGAGACTGATCATTTTTCAGTCAAGTTTACAGGGTGGCCCAAATGGCTTACAGGTAAAACAATAAGATTGATGGACATTTTACAAAGCTTTCTTTTTAATATCTTTACTAATCCCATAAGTGCCGGATGCATTTCCCCTTAATGACCAGGCCATTTTTTGGGATACGGCACTGCGTCGCTTTAAGTGACAATTGAGCAGTCGTGCAATGTTGTACCCAAACAAAATGTACGTCCTTTTTTCCCCACAAACAGAGCTTTCTTTTGGCGGTATTTGATCACCTCTTTGGTTTTTATTTTTTGCGCTATAAACAAAAAAGTACGACAAATTTGAAAAAAAAACACAACATTTTTTACTTTCTGCTATAAAACATTTCCAAAAAAAAAAATGTAAAAAAACAAATGTATTCATCAGTTTAAGCTGATATGTATTCTGCTACATATTTTTGGTAAACAAATTGCAATAAGTGTATATTGATTGGTTTGCGCAAAAGTTAACGCATCTACAAAATAGGGGATAGATTTATGGTATTTTTATTTATTTATTTTTTACTAGTAATGGCGGTCAGTGATTTTTGGCGAGATTGCGACATTGCGGCAGACAGAACAGACACCTAACTGACATTTTTTTGGGGAATGAGTGACATTTTTACAGTAATCAGTGCTAAAAATATGCACTGTTATTGTACTAAGGGCACTGGTAGGGAAGGGATTAACATCAGGGCGATGAATGGGTTAAATATGTTCCCTGGGAGGTGTTTCCAACTGTATGGGGGACTGCGTGCCTGCGGAACCACACAGATCCGTCTTCCTGCATAGCGGAAAGACAGGATCTGTGCGATCTCCCCTGTCAGAACGGGGATCTGCCTTGTTTAGACAGGCAGATCCCCATTCCGGCTCTGAGGGGAACGATCGCGGGAGGCCGGCGGACGTTGAGTCTGCCCAATCCGCTGATTGGATTTGGCTTCCCTGATGTCTAATGGGAGCGCATGTGCGCCTCTGGCGGCACACGCACGCCCACAAAAGTGAGTTCCCGAGCTGCCGTACAGCTACAGTGATTCACGGAAACAGACCAGCTTGCGCAGTATAATGATAGTGGCTGGTCTTAAAGTGGTTAATTTCCGTTCAATCACATACAAAACATTAAAATTATTAGTCATCCACATTTTCATATTACATATCCCCTCCACCCCCCCCCCCCCCTCCTCTTTTTTCCATCTTTTTTTATTCCTGTGTCTCTCTCCTCTTCCTTCAACTTCCTTCTCTCATACTTCCATCATTTCTTCATATTTCGTTTTTTATTTTTAAATCAGTCCAGCTTTTCCATTTATCAGCAACTTTTTCACTTGTGCCCCTCTTACTACAGCGCAGATCTTCCATTCTATATATGTTTTTCAACTTTTCTAGCCCATTCTCCTACTGTAGGGCACTCTTGGTCTCTGTACCATTTTGCAAAGCTACACAGTTTTTAATACCTACAGGGGCCCTTGACTGCATAGGTTATTTTTTTTGGAAAAGGCGATCTTAGGCTTTTGGAATCGCCCCTCTCAAGTTATTTACGCCTACAGCAGAAATGTAAAAAATTTTAAAGTTGCCCTGGTCCAGGACCGCCGTTCCCAAGCCTTCTGTTCCCACCTTTGTCAGAGACACCTTATGTAGAGTACATTTCTTCAAAACCAAAGATGCAATTATGCGGGCTGCCAGCACCCAGGATACCATCCTTTTCAACGAGACTCCTGTGATGCTCCTTCCAGACCAAACCCTAGTGATACGGAAAGCCCTTATACAGAAAGCCCTTAAACCACTGACACATCTTTTACAGTCACACTATATAAAATATCGATGGTGCTTTCCTTTCCATCTCAGAGTTCAACACGAAGGAAAAACAGCCATTTCCGCATATTGGGCGATCTCCCTACATTCTTGAGCAATTTGGAACTCCCCCAGGTTTCTCTACCCGATTGGCCATTCAAACCGGCCACCCCTGGTCTCCCATTCCTACCACAATGGCAATCTCAAGGACGCAAACACCGTTCAAGGTCATCATCTCCCAAGGACCCCAATGACTGAACAGAGCTAGGACCCATTGGTTTGTCTACTTCAATTTGATACCGCTGCTCTGCACTAAGAGCAGTGTGGCTTTTTTCCCCCACCCCCTGTTCTTAACTATTTTGTTTGACCATTTTTCATGTTCTGCATAGGGTTTGACCTCCTGACAGATTTGGGGGTCCCATCTCATCTTGACTTCTACATGCAACACCCATCGAGACACCATTCCCCCTGACTCACAGCCCCTCACATATTGAACCTAGATGATTTTGGGGCTCCCCCCAGGACACAAATTCCTACTACATCCCATTTCGATTACTCTGATTGACAGTTATATGATTTAGCCCGATCACTGTTTTGCAGTGACTCCTTAACCTGCGGAGCAGGGTCCCGGGGGCCGCTTTATGCGACCTCCTCAGCCCCCGCTAGGTCGTTTGAGTGCCCTTAAGGCACGATTCATTGTGTTAAAATATTTTATTTTTTTCAGCATATTGTGTTATTATTTTTGCCATTATTGAGCCACCTAGTGGCCCTTTTACTTAACTGGTGCAAGTGTTTGCTGGTCTCGATCTCCACTATTCCTATCCAAACCAACTTCTACATTTCTACTTATTAGGATTTGGCGAGCGAGACCCAGATATACCACTCCATCTATTGGTTTCTTTTCTTTCCTAATCTCTTTCTTCCTCTCTTTTCTCTCTCTTTACCCCTCTATACTTCCTCTTCTCCCCGGCCTGCTGGATTGTCTAGACCTGCTGGATACTTTTGCCCTAGATACCACCCAATGTGTGATGCGCCCCACTTTCATGAGTCCCATGGCTCCCATATGCCCAATTAACTTAGCTTCCTTTAACTGCAGGAGCTTTAACATTCCTGAGAAGCGGAGCCAAGTATTATACCACTTTCATAAATTGAGATAGTATTTTTTTCAGTTTTAACACTTTTAAATGCAATGCGACACAAGATCAGATCTGACTTATACCAATGTTGACAGTTGCAGACAGGGTAGACAATGAGCTGACAACTGAATTTGTAAAAAAAAAAAAAAAAAAGTAGTGAAATCGGGTAACAATTTTTTTTTTTACAATTCCCACAATTTGAAGCTATAACTTTTTTTTTTTTGCTTTCAATAAATTTTTATTTGAAAAATTCAGGGAAATACAGAAGAACATTTCAGTGAATATGACAAAAATTACAGTGGCATGTGCAGCATTGAAAGATATGGCATAGCAGAAACATATTCATGAAAACATGTTGAAAAGAAGACCGGCCTCATTGGGCAGGGATTCTAAATAATGTCTGAGTAGGTCAGAGCCCCCGCACCCCAAAAGGGAACAAGCTGTGCGGGGGAACATGGCCACCACAGAGTTTCATCAAAATAAGTTTTAAATATTATCGTGAGGTGAGACATATCGAAAAACCAAACCGAACAATCATCAGTACAAAGTGAAAATACAAAAAGAATGCTACAGCTTGGTTATTGAAGGGCCAAACAAATCACAGGGGCATAGATGCCTATGCAGTGGGTATCCAGCACCCCAGGTGGGGGCCAGCTGTGTAAAGTTTGGCCCAAGACCCTATATGGCTGAATAAGAACAGATACTGAAATCATCAAAGCTATAACACCCCTACAACTAGAAAGAGAAAACCTGAAACCAGGGGTCCGCGGGACCGCAGGACCCCCCGTAGAAACTCTCGGGGGGAAGCGGGCCCGAGAACTCCGCGCCCACGGCCCAAACTCAGCTTAGCTTTGGGCGGCGGCCGGGGAGCGACCCCTCAGGAGGGGAAAGCCCCGGGGATGCCCCGGGAACCTCACAAATCAAATTTAAACAAAAAGTAGTTACATAATACCATTGCAGAAAATACACTAAAAAAATAAATGTAGAGAGAGAAAAGAGAAAGGAAGGAAGAAAGGAGAGGGAAAATCAGAGAAACGAGAGAGGGTGAAGATGGTCCACTGGTGTGTCTCAAGGGTTAGATCCCGATGAAGACCCCAGTGACAAGGAGATATTCCTGTAAAGGGCCCAGGGTTCCCAGACTGCCAAGCCAAGAAATTTTGTTGACCGCAGCCGCCATCAAAACTTTTTAGCTGTTTCCAGGCTTTAGCAATCATGAGTCTGGCTCCCAGGAGGATAAAATTTATAAGCTTACGCGCATGCTTGGGAACTGGGGGGAAATTGAGGCCTAAGAGCGCAATAGCCGGGGTCCTGGGGAGAAGGCAAGAGGTAACTCTAAAGATCAGACTGAACATTTTCTTCCAGAATGGCCTGATTCTGGGGCATTCCCACCATACGTGGGACATGGTGCCCCTAAGTTGGCAATCTCTAAAACAAAGCGGGCTAACAGAGCTATACATTGAGGCCAACCTGGAGGGAGTGTAGTACCATCTAGTAGTCACCTTGATGGATGCTTCCATCAGGGAGATGTTAGTTATCCCTTTAAGAGCTCTAGCCTGAGAAGATTGCCAGCTTCCCAAATGCCAGGCCATTGAGATCATGCTCCCATGCCAACATATGAGCTAATTTGGCTGTAGGCAGTGCCAAGGATTGATATATGATGGTGATCCCTCCTGTCTGGGGGCCTAGTTGACCGCACCAAATTTCGTAATCCGTAAATGGCGGAGGGTCAGGTTTGTTGGACCAAATTTTAAGTAGGAAATGGCGATTTTGTTGGAAAGGAAAATGCTCGCTCCCAGGTAAGTCTAAGTGGTTGCTGCAATAGGATTTAGAGATGGGCCCTGAAGTTGTGAAGAAGTGGCCGATCTTGTACATCCCTTTATCGAGCTACCATTTGAAGGATTTAATGTCTAGGCCTGGGATAAAATCTCGATTATGGAAGATATGGGCTAGAGGTTCCATTTTAGAGACCAAAGCTGGGATTGTTCTGAGGTGGTCCCAGAGAGCCACTGATTGTGAGAGTATGGGGGAAAGGATTGATGGACGCTCCCTGGGGGGCATCCACAAAAGAAAATCTAGGGTGAATGTAGGAATCCCTTGTCTTTCGATCAGAATCCAGTCAGGCTTTTCATACTTAGAATAAATGGCTGACAGCTGCGCTAGCCTGGCTGCCTGATAGTACCAAAGCAGTCTTGGCAACCCCAGTCCCCCCTTCTTGATAGGGTGAAAAAGGGTGGATCTGGGGAGCCTGTAGCCCCTCCCCCCATATACATTTAATAATCTTGCCCTGAAAAGTCTTAAGATGATCCTTTCTAATAGAGATCGGGAGGGCCCTAAAAAGGTAAAGTATTCTGGGGAGAAGAGTCATTTTGACCGAATGGATCCTTCCCAGCCAGGAGAGGTCACCCTTATCCCAGGCCCGCAGGTCCTGTTCCAATTTCTTGTACATTGGGGGAAAGTTCGCTGCATATAGGAGGTCAACCTTGGGAGTGAGGGTAATGCCAAGATAGTTAATCGAGGTATCACTCCACTTGAACCTGAACTCTTTTTTCATCTGAACGACCAAATCTGGGGGAAGGGTGTTAGGGAAATTATAATACCTTGTATGCATTATAATTTGCCTGCGCTAATAAGCGCATTTTTCAGCTCTTTTGCATAATGCATTCGATCGACCTGTGTTGAAGCAGACACACACACAGACACAGATTGCTTCATCTCACATAGTCGATAGCAGGGATATATTGTCCTGCCTGGCTCTCGCTGCTGTGTTTATTTATACTGGTCAGACAGGTTTAACAAAAGGAACATGGCTTCGCAATCAGCCAATCAGCCTCCAAGGCACAGTCACATGACATGAGCTCAAATACAAATACAACCAATCAATGACACACTTGATTACATTCAAACTATACAATAGGAAAGGCATGCATGTATGGGGGAGGGAGCTGACCGGCAGGGAAGCCATGTGCTTCTCTTCACAAAGCCGCACATCCATCACCCCAGACATGCAGTAACCTGCCAGTTACAATGAACCCCTACCAAATACAGTTCTTATAAAACTATATTCCATAAGGGTTATGCTACTGTTCCATTAAAGGGTAAATTACAACACAAAGGAATATGGCTGTAGATTTCTGTCACATTGATCAGATGCCACAGAAAGCCTACAGATCATTATCCTTACATAAAAGGCAATACTAATTCCATAAGGCAAGTAAACTGCCGCCAAGCAGATCGATCTGTACAGAAGACAGGGGCCCCCTGGTTGACGTTAATACACCCGCGCCACAGAACGTGCATTGCACCTCAAAGATCCAGACCAGCGTTTGCTCCAGCGATAACCGCACAGGGCGCCTGCTGGCCGGGATGATCGGGCGGTAGCGTGTAATTATCAATTGATGGAAGATATCCATTGTATGTGGCCTTTCCTCAATATCGGTTAAAGCCATATTCGCTGTACACAGCGAATACCGGTAAACCAACACTGGGAGACACTGTGACAATACATAATACACCCTAAATTTCTACAACAAGGGAGATGTTGAGAGCTTGAGATTTTTCCAGGTTGACAGACAAACCCGAAACCAAGGCAAAGTCGTCCAGGACCTTGCAGAGATTGGGGATGGAGGTCGCTGTGGACGTCAGAAAAAGTAAGACATTGTCAGCGAATAGCCCACCCTTGTGGGAGTGGGGGCCGCATTGAACACCTTGTATATCTGGATTTGAACGAATCGCGATTGCAAGCGACTCAATGGCTATGTCAAAAATTAGAGGGGAAAGGGGGCAACCCTGCCTCTTTCCTCTAGAAATGCTGAAGAGATCAGAGTAGAACCCTCGTAGCCTAATTTGCTCTTTAGGGGAGGCGTATAGTGCTCGCAAAATGCCCAAAAATCTCTGACCAAACCCCCATCTCTCCAGCACCTGGAAGAGGTATGACCAAGAAACCAAATCAAAAGCCTTTTGTAGGTCAAGCGACAGGATCATCCCC
Organism: Glandirana rugosa; assembly: GCA_018402905.1. Lineage (NCBI taxonomy): Eukaryota > Metazoa > Chordata > Amphibia > Anura > Ranidae > Glandirana > Glandirana rugosa. Next base: position 445,185 of record BLSH010031682.1, on the reverse strand, counting down.
CTCTGTTTGGGGCCTCCATCCCAGTTAGAGCTAAGCAAGGAGATCAGGTCAATCGCCCGCCTGATTTGATCCGGGCCTTGCCTCCCTGGGATAAATCCCACTTGGTCCTTATGAATATATTGACCAATGATAGAGAAATGATAGAGGCTAACCTGTTTGCTAAAATTTTGGTCATAATTTTTAGGTTGTTAATGAGGGAAATTGGTCTGTAATTGCTGATCTCTTCAGGGTTCCCACCCGGCTTGGGAATGACTGATATAAATGCAGTGTTCAAGTGAGATTCTAGGGGAGCTCCTCCTACTTTCGAGTTGAAGAATCTGGCAAGGAAAGGGCCAAAGGTGCCCATGAACGTTTTATAATAGGCAGCTGAAAGGCCATCCGGGCCCGGCGCTGAGCCTTTCTTGAGATTAGTTACAACCTCCTCAACTGTAAACTCAGCCTCCAAGAGAGCTTTGTGATCTGGGGATAAGGAGGGGAGAGAGAGGCCATCCAGAAAGGAGTTGTGGTTCTGAATGCCCTCTGAAGGCATGGGTTTGTATAACTGCGCGTAGAAATCCTGAAAAGCCCGTAGGACCTTGGTTGGGTTAGTAGAAGGTGATTGACTGGAGATTCTTATCTTAGGGAACGCAAAATTTCTGGGGCACGGAGATAGCTTAGAAACCAGCATTGGGCCCAATTTGTCTTTATGAGAGTAGAACTTGGCTCTACTCCATTTGATGTATTTTTCGGCCCTAGTGGTAAGGGCTAAATTTAATTCTACTCTCGCTGCATCTAATTGTGGGATAGGGACGCTAAGTGGGTTTTTCTTATGTTTAGCCTTCAAGGCGGAGTATTTGGTCTCTAATCTCTCGACATCTAGGAGCCTGGCTTTTTTGATTTGAGAAGGGATCTGAATGAATTTCCCCCTAATATAAGCCTTGTGGGCCGCCCACAGGGTTTCCGCCGAAACCCCTCCCCCATCACAAAGTATGAAAAACTCCCTAAGTGACGTGTCTATTTCCTTTGATATGACCAAGTCATCCAGGATGGAGTCATTGAGTCTCTAAGGTTTATGGGGGGAAGATCTAGTTCCCTCCTTGATACAAGCAGATAGAATAGAGTGATCGGAGCAGACCGTGTCGATAATCTGGGATTTGGAGACTTCAGGGATAATGTCAGGGGATACAAGTAAATGGTCAATTCTAGAATAAGAAAGGTGAGCTTTAGAACAGTGGGTATAGTCTCTTTTATTTGGGTTAAGTTCCCTCCAAATGTCAATGAGTCCCTGAGCCTGGATACGTTTCGCTATTTTAAGGCTGGCTTTAGAGGGGCAGGTGAGTTGAGCCACCCCAGGCTTGGATTTATCCAGGCTTAGGTCAAAGGCTACATTGGAGTCTCCGCCCAATATTATGGATCCTTCCAAGAGGGGTGAGATGACTTTGAACAGGGAAGAGAAAAAGGCGGTTTGGTTCTTGTTGGGAGCATAATATGAGACTATGGTATAGAGATGGCCCTCTAGGGTGCCTTTGATTAAAAGAAATCTCCCTTCCGAGTCTTTAAGTTCAGACTGAAGGGAAAAGTTACAGGTTTTGGATATTAGAATAGCCACACCTCTTGTTTTATCAGGAGCATTGGCTAAACGGAACGTAGGGAAGTGGGCATGAAGAAATTTGGGGTTATAACTAATCGGAAAGTGGGTTTCCTGCAGGAGGACAATGTCAAGTTTGAGAGAACGATAAAGGTCAAAGACTTTCTTTCTTTTGATCTGGGAATTTAATCCTTGTGTGTTGTGGGTAGCTATTCTTATGTGGCGAGGCATAGACCTAGGATGAGCCATGGTAAATGTGGGAGAACGGCAATCTGCAACATGTGTAGAAATCACTTACCCCAAAACCTCTTCTGACAGAAAGTCTCACCCAAAGAGTCCTCCGTCCAGGCCACCAGGAAGGAGTCGGGAGGAAGCGCACACACCACGGACCGGCTAGAAGATAGAAGGAGAAAGTGAGAGAGGAAAGAGTGAAGAGGGAGTGGAGAAAAGGGTAAAGTCTCAAAAGAAACTTAGGGGTAGGGGGGAAGGGAACAACCCCCCTGTACAAAAGTCTGACGACGCACCACCTTTGAAAAGGGGGGGGGGGCGACCAGTCCCGCAGCATTGGGAAAACCATTGCCGAGGGAGGGGGAGAGGCATGAGACTGCCTCCCCAGCCGGCGGGCCAACAAATATTGCAATTCTAGAACCATGGTGAAGAGCATTAAAAGGGGGAAAAACCCCAGGACCCCCGTCACCCCCACCAACCCCATTGAAAATTAAATATATAACATAAGAAACCAGATAACAGTGTAAGGCTTATACAGTTAGGTTATATTGGGGCTGGAGCAGCAGGGCCTGGGAAGGCTCAGTCTTCAGTTGAGTGGGGGGAAGAGTAGGAAAACCGAAGAGACAAACCCCAGAGGGCTCGGGCAAAAAAAAAAAAAAGGGGGGGTAGAGGGGGGGGGGGGGC
>BLSH010031682.1:404602-420406 GCA_018402905.1 Glandirana rugosa | reverse complement strand
ATTTCTGGAGACAGAGGTAGCTGAGGAACTGGCTCAGTTAAAGCTTAATAAAGCAATGGGCCCTGATGGTATTCATCCCAGAGTTCTAAGAGAACTTTGCGATATAGTTGTTGGACCATTAACAAATCTTTTAAATAAATCTCTTCTAACAGGAGAAGTTCCCCATGACTGGCGGATAGCTAATATTGTACCTATCCACAAGAAGGGCAGCAAGGTAGAAGCTGGCAATTACAGGCCAGTGAGTTTAACATCAATTGTAGTCAAGGTAATGGAATCACTTCTCAAAAGAAGGATCATTGATCACCTAAAAATACACAGCTTGCTGGACCCAAAGCAGCATGGCTTTACTGAGGGCAGATCGTGCCAGACAAATCTGATTGAATTCTTTGACTATATTACTAGTGTTTTGGACCAGGGTGGTGCTGCGGACATAGCATATCTTGATTTCAGCAAGGCATTTGATACAGTTCCACATAATGATCTGATACAAAAGTTGTACAAGCTGGGACTTAACCCTTGGGTGGTTCAGTGGATATGCAGTTGGTTAAAGGATAGATCCCAGAGAGTGGTTGTAAATGGGGTTCACTCAGAACAGAGACCAGTCACTAGTGGGGTACCACAAGGCTCTGTACTGGGTCCTGTTCTATTTAACCTATATGTAAGTGATATAACTAAAGGTTTTTTGGTCAATGTATGTCTCTTTGCTGATGATACAAAGGTGTGTAATAGTGTTGGTGTCCCTGGAGGTGTATGTAACATGGAACATGATTTGGCATTGCTGGAAGATTGGTCAAAGCAGTGGAGACTGCAGTTCAATATTTCTAAATGTAAAATAATGCATCTAGGGAAAAAGAATCCCCTCAGAGAGCACAGCATTGGGGTACAGGGGCAGACTCGATGGACTACTCAGTCTTTTTCTGCCGTCACTTTTCTATGTTTCTATGTAAAAATAAAACAGCTTTCCATGTATTCTAAACATGCTTACCTCACTCTCGAAATAGCAGTTTAACCACTTCCTTACTGGGCACTTAAACCCCCCTCCTGCCCAGACCAATTTTTGGCTTTCAGCGATGTCACATTTTGAATGAAAATTGCGCGTTCGTGCGACGTTGTACCCAAATAAAATTTGTGTCCTTTTTTTCCCACAAATAGAGCTTTCTTTTGGTGGTATTTGATCACCTCTGCGTCATTTCTGATCGCCGCTATAAACAAAAAATGAGCGACAATTTTGCAAAAAAGAACAATGTTTTTTACTTTTTGCTAAAGTACAAATCCATGAAAAAAAATGATTCCTCAGTTTTGGCCGATATATATTCTTCTACATATTTTTGGTAAAAAAAAAAAATCGCAATCGACGTATATTGATTGCTTTGCGCAAAAGTTATCGCGTCTACAAACTATGGGAATTGATTTATGGGGTTTTTATCATTATTTATTTTTTTTACTAGTAATGGCGGCGATCTGCGATTTTTATCGGGACTGCGATATTGCAGCAGAAATGTCGGACACTTTTTACACTTTTTTGGGACCAATGACATTTATACAGCGATCAGAAATTTAAATATCCACTGATTACTGTGTAAATGTCATTGGCAGTGAAAGGGTTAACCTGCAGGGGGCAGTGAAGGGGTTAACACTGTTCCCTGGGTGTGTTCTAACTGTGGGGGGGGGGGCAGGGCTGGCTGGGACATAACAGATCTAACTGATCCCAGTGACAGGGATCAGTAGATCTGGTATGTCCCCTGTCACAGAACGGAGAACTGCCGTGTTTACATCGGCGGTTCCCCGTTCTGCAGCTCTGTCAGGCGATCGTGGGTCTCGAGCGGACATCAAGTCCACCCGACCCACGGGCACGCTCGCGCAGCGTGCGGCGGGCGCTGCCGCCAGGGGGCGCGCCGGGAGCGTGCATAGGGGACGACGTCCATGGACATTGTCCCGGCATTTCAGATCCGTGCTGGAGCCGTACTTCGTCAATAGCGAGGATCTCTAGGGGTTAAAAACACTGCTCAATTATTTTTGCCTTACTTCCTGAATAGACTTAAGGTCATGACACAGGAAGGAATTGACCAGGTAGGGGTAGATGATGCAGGGTGTGTGCTAATGAGATCAGCTGATCAACTCCTTCCTGTTTAATGACCTAATGTCTAACCAGGAAGTAAGGCAGAAGTAATGGATCAGTGTTTTTAAACAGCTATGAGGACAGAGAGGTAAGCATGTGTAAAATGAATGGAAAGCTGATTTATTTTTACAAAAGAAGTACAGTACATTAATGCTATATTGGTACATATGGGGGGCTGGAATTTAGAAAAAAAAAAGGTGAGCAAAGGTGAACTTAGCCTTTAAGTATTAGCAAGAATATACTTCAAAAGGCATACATACTAATTAGATGTTAAAAAACTCACTGGATATCTACATTTGTGTGACTCATCTCTGCTAAAGCTTTATGAAGAAATAGGTCTCATTTGATTTTATACCTGTTTTAGAGTAGGGGAAGGTGAAAGTTGCCAGAGTGTGAACAATGAGTTTCATAATGGCTACCCTAAAATGGGGCTATAAAGTTCCTTTCTAGGGTAAGATATATTGATGCTATAATGCCATTATTCCACTCCATCACTTTTAAACATTATTCCAATTATGTGCAAGTTAAATATAGCCCTGTGTAAAAACAGGAAGGACAGCACGAAGTTGTCCAGTTTAACAACTCACACTTAAAGCATAATAAAACACCTGTTACTGTATTTTATGGTACGGAAATTCCAAATGTAAAGATATATTAAGGAAATATCTCAGAGTTATTAGAGAAGGGTATTTACATTTACAGATTGCTCTATATTATGCCTTTATGAACAGCTCAAGACGTAAAATAGCCCTCACCTGCAAGGATTGAAGAGGAAGGTAATTTTGCTTAATATGGGTGATAAAATTAATCTGATTGAAATCGCCTGCGATTATTCTGTAGAATATTCAGTGCCGGTACAATCATTTACACTTTTTTTTATATTTTTAGTCAAGCCTCGTGCAGATGAAAGCTAATTACAAAGTAGTGATGTGAAACGTTAAGGAAATAGTTTGTATAGCACAGAGCAGGCTCGGCTAATTGGGATTTGTGATTACACGGATTGTTGTTAGGAGAATTAACTATCAGCAACCTCTCCAGCAAAGCCCCTTCATCAAGAGAAAAGCAAAAATAGACGCCAGGCCTGTTATTTATCTAATTACACTGGGAACATTTTTTTCCGAGTAGGTTAAAAAATAAGCTTTCATAGCTTTTATAATACACACTTTCTTTTATTTTTTTTTTCATTCTCTCAGGAGACAGAGGGCTAGATAAAATATGCTTGTTGTTGTCATTTTGTAATCAGTGGAGTGAACTTGTAGAAAGAGGGGGTAGTGTATAATCTAGAAAGTGAATGTCATTAGAACAGAATTATTCAATTCACAGAAGACAACTATCATAAACTAATGGAGTAGAACATGTAACTAGTGTACCCATTTAGCACTGCCAATACATGGCATATGACAAGTGACACTGTGCCATGTGAATCTATCTAACAACCATTGTTTTAACTTAGTTAGCCATGTTATAAAAATCAACAAGAAGCTTGATGCCTATAGGCCTAAACTTGACTTCAATAATATTATATATTTTCTAGGGGGGCAGCTTAGGTTTACCAACCACTATTGCTATTTTATTACTGTGCAATAAATGATTAGATAAGGAGTATATGTAGGGACCTACCAATCATAGAGTCAATCACAGATTCAATACCCTGATGAAGCATAGGATGAAACGCGTTGCACACAAGCAATCACTGCCATTTATGAGATCAGCTGTATTCAGAATTCAGAATGAAGGAGGGGCTGACTTAAAAGATTAGGGGTTGTGAAGACATAGCAAATGGGCTGTGACTGCTCTGAGGTTGGAACCATGAGCGGATCTCCCATGGATCTGTTGAAATAAGTTACACTAGGCCTGTGTTTCTATGGCCATAGATCCAAATGAAGGTGGATGGGTAAAGTTTTGTTATATTATATTTTCAGGGTTTCAAAATGAACCGAAGTTCCCTAAGCCCCAGCCTGACGAAATGCAGGGCTGCTTATTTAATTAAACTATGTTGATATCAAAATAATAAGCACAGGGCCGTGCTGGAAACTCTATGAAGCTTGACCTACACTCCTAACATTTTTAACACTGTCAATACATGGCTTGAGCTGCAATCCTAAAATATTTAACACTGCCAATACATGGCTTGAGCTGCAATCCTAAAATATTTAACACTGCCAATACATGGCTTGAGCTGCAATCCTAAAATATTAAACACTGCCAATACATGGCTTGAGCTGCAATCCTAAAATATTAAACACTGCCAATACATGGCTTGAGCTGCAATCCTAAAATATTTAACACTGCCAATACATGGCTTGAGCTGCAATCCTTAAATATCTATCACATTACATTATATTTCAATGATAGGATTCACAGCCGTAATGATTTACACAGAAGATTGATGTTCCACAATGTATATTTTGTGGGAATGTGTGATGAGATAACATTGTCCAGTTTTTTTTAAAGACGATGGTGTGTTTTATTTGGCTTTGTAGGAATAATATTTATTAAAAATAAAAGGAGTTGTTACTTTATATCCCAAAGGTCCAGTTATATCATTTATTTTGTCATTTTTGTGATTAAGCTTGTGTTTTTTTTGTCTGCACCATTAATAGGTAGCAGATGCAGATAACCAAATAATTGTTAATTTTTCTTTCAAGGGCTCTTGAAAAGTATTTTTGAACAAAGTCTTCACCAAACCTACATGCATTGAGAATGTATGGTGCACCATATTAAAGCTATATCAGGCATGTCTATCTTTTTAAACAGTGTTGCTAAAGCATTTCCAGTAAACAATCTGCAGCTGCAGTTCCCCTCCCCCACATGACCCTCCCGCCCTGTTCACCGAGCTCTGCTGTCCAATCTGTGGGCCCAGTGCTGTCACTGGGAAGGGTGGCGTGTATGACGCCAATTCCTGAACTGGAGCTGTCATTCTCCAGGATCAGTGCTGGGGAAGCAGCTGATGGAATACGCTCTGTGTTACATTAGCTGCAGTGGAGTGGAGACATCCAGGGTCCATCCATAAAGAGGGCTTATGACCTGTTACCACATAGGGGGCTATTGGTTCCCTATGTGATAGCAATAAAAGTTATGTAAAAAATAAATAAATAAATAACAATTAGACCAAAAATGCTTAAGCATGTAAGGAGACACATAAAAAATATTTAGGCAAAATGCACCTTTGCCTAAGTAGACAAAAATCCATGCACTGCAATGCATTTTACCAGCAACATACTATCAGAGTTGTAATAAATGGGACAGGTCCAACATTTTGTTACATGGTAAGTAAAACTAGCTATTTAAAATGTTAACACAAGAATAAAGCATACATTTCTCCTTAAATTTCATATTACATGAAAAAAAATAGGAGGTCAATAACAGCTATTAAATGTAAAAACTCAAAGTCTATAAAAGCTACATAACAACCAGTCCTGAATCTGTTAATATGATTAGTATAGAGTAAGCTGAATGTACCTTGCCTTTGTCCTAGCCTACTAGGCAGGTACTAGAAAAGCCAATCAAATTATGAGATTAATTAAAAGAGTTGTAGAAGCATTGGGTGTCAGCACCATGTCAAATTACTTCCCAATTAATTTAATGTTTTTGCATTTGTTTGAGCAAGAGGAATACAGTGGAACAAGAGAGAGGCCATACTCACTCTAGCAAGGCTATAAAACTAAAGGAATGAAAAGTTACAATTTATAAGGTGCAACGTTGTACCTGTACTGGATGGCCTACCTACATAAACCACTGAAACCCTAAAACCTAAGCTTCCCTATATGGGAAGAATATGTAGAACTCACTTTCACCTTCCACAAGGCAGTAATGAATGACTGAGCAGCAACCTGCAAAGGAAGTCTGTTGCAGTAAAGATATGATGCTCCACCCTATGAATTTTGACACCACATTTTGATCTAGATATACTGTAAATCATTTGCTGCATGACTGTTTCAGCATTCGCACAACCATCACAAATAATCCCTGTAATGTGTCTAATATGTTTATTTCCTATGATCGTCAGCTCCATCTATTCACCATGATGCAGTATTTTCCTGGAAAATCGAAATCAAGAAATTATTACATCATGGCCGCTAGATGGAGCTGATGATCATAGAAAAGAATCATACTGAAAACATTACAGGAAGTATTCACGAATCATGATGGCTATGTGAATGCCGAGACATTTGCACACCAATTTTGTTTATATAAATAGACCCCTTTACGTTCATTTTATGTGATCTATAGTATACACAGAGAAATCTATCATGGGTTTCAGATATATATGTTTGATTCAAATCAGTTCAATATTTAAAAAACGAATTCTGTAATGCAATAAACAAGCTGTTTATTGACACTATGGGGTTGATTCACTTGAAGTGGAGAGTGCAAAATCTGATGCAGCTGTGCATGGTAGCCAACCAATGTCTAACTTCAGTTTGTTCAATTAGGCTTTCACAATAAAACCTAAAAGCTGATTGGTTTCTATACAGATTTTGCACTTTCCAGTTTTAGTAAATCAACCCCTATATTTGTTGTTGGCGAACAAATTGGACACTATTTTTCAGGATTTACACCAAGTAAACAGGTCAATCTACTGTACATGTAGGTATTAGGTCAAAGTTATACAACCTTGTTGCTGTGGTGCATACAGTTGAATGCCTGAACTGTACTATCACAAATAAAAAAAAAGGTTTCTGAAGATTTTACACAAAATTAAACCACTTCATTTATTTCTGTTCATTTTTTTTGTAAGCGAGGCACTAATGCCCATCACACTCCTACTGCAGAGAAAAATCACTGCACTCTTCACATTGAGAGATATGTGGAAAGAGCATGTGTATATTTTAGAATTTCACTGTTTTCCTCTTTTTGTACTGGTTGTGATAATTTTGACTTAGTTGCACAATAGTTGTCATTCAATCACCTAGAAGTAAGGACAAGCAGTCATTTGGATATTGTTCGAAACAGCTAACAGGCAACTCATACATACTCCCCAATTGGTTGAAAGGTCAAAATCCAAAATTATGTTACTTTTTAATGTTCTTTCATCATCATCTCCCCTTGTTAGAGCATCTCTGACTAAACCAGTGGTTCTCAACTCCGGTCCTCGGGACCCCCCAACAGGCCAGGTTTGCAGGATAACTGAAATACATCACAGACGATAAAATTTGCTGCTCAGTGATTGCAGTATTCTAGTCTGCATCTCCCCAAGGTAATACTTAAAATCTGGCCTGTTGGTGGGTCCCGAGGATTGGAGTTGAGAACCACTGGACTAAACTAACAGTGTGTAGAGCTTTAATTAGTGGGTGTGAAGTCAGATATCTGTATGCCAACATCTTAGCAGTCTGTTTCTAACACAGAATTTAATTTCTAATATACAGCAATACATTTCCCATTCACTTGTTTGTCTGGTCCACCACCCAGCTGTCTGGTTAACTGTGCAGCTGTCACTAATCTGCTAGTCATCCTACTGTAGTGCGGTACTCCTTTGGATGGTTGGGCTCACAATCTGCTGTGTGGTTGCTAGCTGCTAGCCTGCTCTCTGCTTGGGTGTCTGTGGTGTTCTCTACTCCCCCTTCATCTGTACCTCCCCTAAGTAGCCCGTCTTTGCTCAAGTGCCCCAACTTATGTATGTAAACGAAAGCATGCTATTTATAGATTGTAAAATGTAAAATTATATATTCATCTCCACATTGTAATTCAATTATTTCTAGCCTACTTTTATTAATCTGAATCATCTTGATGTTTGTAAACTTACTTTGTGAAGATCCCCACACATTTACTTCCTTGAATTCTGTGACATGTATTCACTACATACTACGCTCACTACATATATAACCCCTAAAAAAGTAGATGGGTACTAGAGTACTGTGTATTATACACAATACTCTAGTACTTTTTTCCTTTATTTAGAGGTTATATGTGGCAACCTATAAAGTCCTCTCTTTCCTTTCATTTTTTGTTTGAGTTTGACATTTATTGGATGTGGTGCCACTCAGGGGCATTTCTAGGTAGGAAAAAGCCCATGACATGGTGAAAAGGGCAGTGTCTTAAACTAAATAGTGGGTGTGGCTTAAATGGGTGTGGCTCAAAGGGGTGTTGTTCGAGTCTGAGATGAATGAGGGATGGGAGAGAAAGAAAGAATGAACTAGGGAGAGAAGGAGAGAGAAGGAAAGAAAGAGGGATGGAGGGACAGGCCCAGATCCTACATCATAATAGCAATATGTGTATTCCAGAAAGTTTAACAATCAACAAATAAAGATACTCCAAACACCTGGTGTTAGTGCTTCAATCATCCCAACACCATGGTTGGTATGGTGTCAGGATGATTGAAGCGCATTATTTCTATTATTACATTGTAATATAAAATTAAATCATTCAACTCACCATAATGCAGAATCAGTGGGAGCCCTGAGTGTGTCACTTGCCATGTCGCCTGCCACCAGATGCCATCAGGGTGTCCCCAGCGTGCCTCCTTACATCAGGTGTCCTCAGCAGCGTGCCTTCATACATCAGGGTGTCCCCAGCGTGCCTCCTTACGTCAGGGTGTCCCCAGCGTGCCTCCTTACATCAGGGTGTCCCCAGCGTGCCTCCTTACATCAGGGTGTCCCCAGTGTGCCTCCTTACATAAGGTGTCCCCAGCATGCCTCCTTACATCAGGGTGTCCCCAGTTACATCAGGTGTTCCCAGCATGTCTCCTTACATCAGGTGTCCCCAGCATGCCTCCTTGCATCAGGGTGTCCCCAGTTACATCAGGTGTCCCCAGCATGTTTCCTTACATAAGGTGTCCCCAGTGTGTCTACTTACATCAGGTGTCCCCAGCATGTCTCCTTGCATAAGGTGTCCCCAACATGCCTCCTTACATCAGGGTGTCCCCAGTTACATCAGGTGTCCCCAGCATGTCTCCTTACATCAGGTGTCCTCAGCATGCCTCCTTACATCAGGGTGTCCCCAGTTACATCAGGTGTCCCCAGCATGTCTCCTTGCATCAGGGTGTCCCCAGTTACATCATGTGTCCCCAGCCTGCCACCTTACATCCACAACATCCTTTAAAGGACATCACACGTCTCGCGCTAGCGTGGGATTGGCCAAATGTAACATCCAACATAGCCGCCCGGTGCCCTCCCCGCAGTGTCACTCCCTTTTGGTTGCAGTGGCGGCACACTGTAATGGACATCACATGTCCCACGATGCGGGATTGGACCAGTATGGTGATGTCCATCATAGGCACCGCCGCCGCGTCACCATGTCTTTGTATGGCGGCTCGGAGATAATAATAGAATTAGACTGCCCGACCCCTGGGGCTTTTCGGGGGCACCCTCGTGGCTGTAGCCCCGTCAGCCCCGGGCTCCCGACACCCCTGGTGCCATGTCAATGGTTTATACTTCACTTTGTACTACTAGTATTACAATGCTGATGTTATAAAATGAACATGTATGCTGTGGCCATATATTTCCTTTGAGCATAGTGATCTTTAGTGAACTCTGCCTATTCTTGCCAGTGGACCTCCTGGTACGAACTTTGTCTCTGACCATGCTGCTGTTGAACCCTCCTGACTGACAGGTAGGTTTAAACCTTGACCTCCTTTTTCTGACCCCTCTTGCTTAGTCTCAATTTCCATTACTGTCTTTGGTCTTTTCAGACATTCTCTGTCTAGTCTGTGTTTGGATACCCTAATATGGTGATAAATAAAGCTCGCTGAGTGGTAGTACTTCAGGTGGTAAGTGCAGGAGCACCATCATTCCTAAACATGTAGCTGACCTTTATAATATCTGCAATATAATTTAAGAAAAATGTGTCAAAGTAAAAAACGTTGTATTGTCCCACAATTTCAGAGATGTTTGAAGAGTTGTCCTATAGATACTATTTCCTCCTCATGAACGTGTCATGGTAAAGTGGGTCTAACCCATGAAAGAAAACTTTCCTGTCAGGAACCTGTACAAGCTTTTAACACTTTTCTATGCAGCAACTGTACTGTCAGCATGTTGTAGTGAAGGGGGTGGGAGCAGACATAACTATCAAGTGTATCAAGGTCTAAGCTGCAAATTAGCTGCTCTTTAATTGTATGACAAAAGGCACCAATGTGATTTATATTTACCAGTTTTTAAAAGTGTCTCATTTTAAGTCAGTATCCTACTCTTTAATTAGACTGCAGTTTTTTTTTTCACAGTGATAATTGATCAATGTTAATTCTACAGCTTAAAATGAATAGGCTATTTATGTATATAAATCACCCTTCTTTATACAACAAATCTAGTCTTTTTAGAAATGAAAAGTATTTCCAAGTTCCATTTCTGCTGCAATAACTGTCACAGTCACTAATCCCTCATCTATCTGTTATCATTCATAGTTCACCTTGGCATAGCTTTTCCAAAAAAAGAATAAATCCCAGCGTCTATGTAAAGACAGTCACCTAATTGTACAGCCATGCAGAAGAAAGCCTTGCAAATGGTATACAATTTTCAAAGTGTTCCAAGCCTTAGGCAAAAGTCTTTCAACTGTGTCTAAAACTGAATGATAAAATATGTTGTACAAATTATCTGTGAACAGGAAACATGTGGAAATGGCAGGGGACTGAAATGTAACACTTGTAAAGAAATGGGAACTGCCAGTCATAGAAACCCCTCATACTTTTGTCTCTCTTGCAAGCTCCTTTTTTTCCCCCTCCATTCTCCCCAGAGTCTGATAACCAGATTTATCAGGCTGCTTTCCGCGGCCTTTCATTTCCAATTACATCTAAATGCGGTTACAAAATAAATAAATAACCCATGCAAATCAAATATATATTCTTCTTTGGGAGTTTGTTTAGTGTTTTGTATTGGTGGCAATAATTACAAATATTGTTTACCGTAAGGTGGCAATGGCAATATGTGATGACCGCAATATATATTGAAGATATTGTGGTCCAACTCGAAGAACAAAGATTATAAAAGACAACAAAGCAATAAATATATTACTTTCAAAAGTTAGGCAATTATTTATCCTTTTGCAAAGAAAAAGAAAGCGTTCTCAAACTAATTATGCAGAATGAACAACTTGCGTAATGTCGTCAATACATTTGTAAGCTTCTTTGCTCATCTTTCATTATTCTTTTTAATGTTATAAAGACTTTGCTTACACAAGTAGGGATTCAGCTGCCTGTGAGACTTCTAATCACTTAGTTGTATGAAATAAATCCTTTGCTGCTAACAGCATCTTGTTGCAAGCATTGCCAACAAGGGGGTAATGTCAGGCAACTAATCAGTTAAAAATCTTTCACGTAGTTGAGTACTGCACATGTGAGTTTTAGTACACAATTAGTAGGCTTTTTTAGAGCGATGGTGAACAAGAGTAAGCCCTCATACACACGGGCGTTTTTTAACGCCACTTTTTTGGGCGTTTTTACAGCTCTCTATGTTATTCAATGGGCCCATAAAAATGCAACGTTTTTGAGCTGTAGAGGGCGTCGGGGTTAGTGAGCTGTATTTAGAACGCGGGACGGCTGTAGCGTTTTGGCATTTTGGCGCTAATGCGGCAAAACTCTCACTGACGCCGTACCGGCGTTAATCGCCGTTTTTGATGCCGGCATTTTTAGGTTAAAAAATAGCAGAGTATTTTTTTTTTTTAAACGCTGATTGACGCCGACGCTCATTAACGCTCACTAACGCCAATGCAAAACGCCAGAAAAAATGCAGATTTTTCAAAAACGCTGGACCCGACGTTTTGCTTATTTTTCCTCATACGCCCACGTGTGTGAGGCCTTAAATTGAAATGTAAAGTGCAGCAACCCATGGCAATCATTTTCACCTCCAGCAACTGAACCCCATGGCCTGCCTTACTTAATTTGATTGCCATAATCTATATGTAAAGACATGCAGGGGGAGATTTACCAAAACTGGAGCATGCAAAATCTGGTGCAGTTCTGCATAGAAACCAATCAGCTTCCAGTATTTATTGTCAAAGCCTAATTGAACAAGTTGAAGTTAGAAGCTAATTGAAGAACATGCACAGCTACACCAGATTCTGAGTGCTCCAGTTTTAGTAAATCTCCCCCAAAGCATATTATCATAACTTTACCTGCAAGCCCATAGATCGAGTATACCATATGGCCCCTTTAACATGAGCATTGTGATCAGTCCTGCCTGTCAGTTTTTCAGGTGGACCTGATTGGACAATCCGATCATTCTTATGGACCCGTGGGTGTGGAATGGACTTGTGTCTGTTTACATTCACCTACCTTCAATCCAATCCGGTCTGCTAAAAAAAAAAAATGGAAGGGGCTCTGCCCTCCTCCATCTGGGCAGATCAGATAGGAGGGCAGTCGGGTGTAAATGGACATTGGAGTCCATTTACTCTCCGCCTCCCATAGGACAGAACAGACATGGACCTGTCATCAGCCCACTCTGCTCTGATCAGCAGGGGATCAGCAGACAGATCTCCTTCTGATCAAAATAGAATCTACCCTGTGTGAAAGGGGCCTATATGTCTCAGTGTCATTGTTCTGCTATTCTTTCTGTATTTTAAAACTGTCAAACGTTACGTTAATCATTTTTCACAATAAATATGTAAATATGCTTTCATGCTCATATAATATGCTTTACATATAATCTGTAAATTGTTCAGTTTCAGCATTTAAACAAGACAATTTTAAAAAGAACTTGTAAGAATATGAGTGTTTGACCTGTTCTGAAAATGCTAATTGCTTGGCTTACTTTCATAACCTTTGACCTAGGATAAATATACAAATGAGGAATTCGGACTTCACTTTGAGATTCTGATCTGTTATCTGATGTTGGTGGCAGATTGGTGTTTCAGGAAGCATTGAAGCCCAGTAACTCGTTTTTGTAGAATTGCACCAGTGTTAGCTCCATATATATTTTTCTCAGTGTAGGTTTTTAGAAATAAAAAGGATGAATTATTTCAAAACCCTGTAGTTACTTTGCCCAGGCAGGTTTGCTTTAACGCTGTTCCTTCTCTCCCGTAGTTCATTTTGGCTTACTTCTTTTTCCCCCGTTATGTTCAATCACTGGAAGAGAGGCAATTAAGCCTTATGTAAGTTCTAAGTTGCTATAGCAGGAGCTTACACAGGGCTAAGAACACTCCCTTCCCATCTATATGACAGCAATGGGCTAATCACAAAGAATTAGTGCTGTCATGTGCAAGAAAAAGGAGTGAGTCACATAAATGTTCATACCTGGAAGTACCATGTATTTTCCTCTCCACACTATCCACTAATTTACAATTATATGCAATGATTGGGATTCATTTTTTTTTAATAAAAATTGATAAGATGTATTAAATACACAATTTATGCTTGTTTTCTAAATACATTTGGCTAACATGGTGTCATTTATATGCAATGCTTGGGATTAGATTTTTTTAAATAAAAATTGCTAAGATGTATTAAATACACAATTTATGCTTGTTTGCTAAATAAATTTTGGCAAACATGGTGTCCTGATATGCTAAGTCACTAGCATTGCCTAATGACTTTATACAATAAGACTATGCAGGCTTCATATGCAATAACGTTTAATAATGTTATGAAATGATGATCCCATTTTAAGAACTGGATGTATTTATTGAACACACAATGGCGGTTCTTCCTAATTCAGAACATTAGAAATGTAATTATTAAATAATTATTAGCTAAAGTAAAAAATCCTACAACTTTAGTTGCATCACTTGCAGGGACAGCCCGTCCATAGAGGGTGCACGGGCGCCGCCCCCCCATCCATGCGCCCGCCCCCCCAATCTACATATTAGGGTGCCGGACTATGGATTCCATTGGGGGGAGTGTTCTTTTGAAGCATGTGATTAGAGCCAGAGGCTCTAATAGGCTTAAAAAGGGTGGGGTTGGGGTGTAGAGCACTGTGCCCCATCACACCCAGTTGTGTGACGATGGCAAATTCATTTTTGCTATTTTCACACTAAAGCTCCTCCCCGCCAATCAGGAGGCAGGTCATGAGACCTGTTTCCCGATTGCCCAAAGTGTCAGGCGATCCTATTGGATGCCTAGCGCTTAGGCAGAAGAGGAGACAATACGCTGTACACTGGAGGAGCGGACACCGGAGCCGCTGCTGCCTGCACTCAGGGAGAAGAGGAGAGGACACCACAGCCCTGCACACTATTGGGTAAGCGCCGGACCACCCACGTGGGGAGGGGGTGGTGGTTGTTTGCTTCCCCCGAAAGTAAAACCCACCAGCCGCCACTGCTTACCTGTAATGAAGTCCCTCATTGTGCAGGCAACTAGATCCTGGTAAAATCTTCACTGCAGAGATTACCGTCCTCTTCCTATCTCTGAACTTACAGTGCTGCAATAGTTAATAGTTGTGGGTCTTCAGGCAGGACAGTAATACAAATGGTCCAACAGGGACATGCCAAAACTTTCCTTCTTCTCCATTGAGAAAATTTCTATCATTGATTACACTGCATGTAACAAGATCTGTGAATTGGGGAGTCAGCTCAGTCACAGGATCAGTAGTGTCTGGAGACATAACGAGAAGTGTGTGGAAATACCCTCTTAGATAGTTTTCAATGGAGCAAGTGTTCCAATTGAAAGATTTACTCTCATCTTCTATTCCAGAGGCAACTGCAAAATGTATGATTTTCCATCAATATTTGCCCAGGTACCAATGAGAACAGGGCAAAACGAGAGGGTGATAATTAAAACCTAAATTTAAACATTAGTTCTGATCTTTGTGAAAATTAAAACACAAGTGTCTTCTCCATCCATTCCAATTTCTAGAACTGAAAGATATAAATTTAGAATTCCTGAGTGTTGGTTTTAGTTTTATCTTGATATTGTAGCTTTAATATTCACAAATGAAAATAGTCCAGCTGAACGAAATTATAGCTACTTAAATCTTAACAACAGTAAGGGTCAGGCTGAGCACCCTAGAGATACAGAATTAGTTCCCACTGTGTCACTAAAGGAGGAGACCTAGATATTGTGAAATTATTTTAACTAATAATGCTAAACCCTTTCCAAATGCTGTTAAATGTTTAATTTAATAAATTACAAGAAATTGTGCAAAATATAATACCAGTGTACTGTGCTTTACAGCACATTATAATCTGACAGTTCAAGCTAATATTACTCTAAAGAATACATTCTTCATGTACAGCACTACAACCATGAACTTAATCAAAGCTAAAACAATAGATATTTTAGGCAGAACCTGAAGCAGTATTTCAATTACATTTATTTTGTTAATAAAGGGTACATTGTTGTAACCTCAGAAAGTTGGTTCTATACAGAAATAAAAGACTAGTTAATAGAAACACGCATATAAAAAGGCACTTTTATGCACACATTATTTTTGTCCTTTTTTGTAAGGATATTTGAGCTGTATAGAGTCTCCCTTAGAAGATTACTTATGACTACATTTCAAAGCTACTAATTGATCAGAAAATAAAGACATATCTTGGTTGAAAGACTCCAATGTTGTTACATGGGAAATAATTGTTTTATTTACATTAACTTTATGACGAAGTCCAAGACGGATTTTATAGATAACAAAATCGAAACTAATTCAAGTACCAACATCACGACATGTACTTCTTACATAAGAAATCTCATTATAATCGAACTTGACAGTCTAATATTACACGACATTTCGTGTCATGTGACCATAATATAAAACGTGTTAAAGAACATTAAATAATTTAATTTGTAAATTGTCGTAAACCTTTCCCAAATCGTAATAATCAATTTT
>BLSH010031682.1:377137-389232 GCA_018402905.1 Glandirana rugosa | reverse complement strand
TATTAATTAATACTTTTCAGACCCATTTTGAAGATGATCTCCATTTTTGCATTTTTATGTTTTTATTTTTTAAAAATATTTAAAGTTATTTCCCTGTCCCCATTTCTTTGTAGGGCACTTGTCCCACCCTTACCCACATTTTCCTTCATTTTGCAGACCTCTAGGACCTTCCTGGGCTTTTTTACAGCATTTTTAAGATTTTCCATTAAAATTACCAGAACACCGGACCCGAACCCGGACTTTTTTTGAAAAGTCCGGGTCCGGGTCCGGTCCCGGACACCCCAAAGTTCGGTACGGACCCGAACTTTACAGTCCGGGTTCGCTCAACTCTAAATATAACCAAATATATACAATACTTGCGAGTATAATAATCAATCCAACAATGAAGTAACAATAATATACATATATATCAATATGTAAAAAAGTTCATAACAACATAGATGAATAAAGTGAAAAAAGGTGCATAAGGTGCTTTAAGTACTTGCTGTCTTCAAAAAGGTGCCAATAGTGCCAAAGTGCTCCAAAAACACGTGTGGGGTGAGTACCCCTAATGCATCCCTACTCACCACAAGACCATGACCGCCAGCTTCTCAGTCTGGGGGTCAGGTCAGGCTTGTTGGTCTAATTCCTTCTCGGGTGACTAGCCCAGGTGGGTATGTTCAATAAAACCACAGATTCCGAAGCCACTCCACATTAAAAGAAGAAAGAGGAGGAACCACAATAGTGAAGTACTATTAAGTAATGTTTTATTGCGCAAACAGAATTAAGGTACTTACAAAATTGCAGTTAAAAACGACCCTGTTCAATCACATTATGAACGCTAGGCCGCATGCGTTCCATAGAGAACCGGAAGTGACGTCCCGGGAAACCAGCGACCGGAAATTGCGTCAACGCGTTTCGCCTGTCATCAAGCGTCATCAACGGACATCATTTCCGGATTTCCTAGGTGAATATATACACAGGAAGGGCCGCCCCTCTCACCATGTGATGCATTAACGAACGTCACAGAATCTACGCCCATACTACGGGCAGAGCTAACAAAGGTGTCCCCCGCCAGTTAAAAGTTAAAGATTAAAAGTTAAAGCTGTTTACATATTGATATACTATTGTCATATATCTGTTGGATAGATTATTTAATACCCGCAAGCGCTGTATATTCTTGGTTAAGTCAATGAGAGTAGTCCATGTTACACAGGCAGTGACAACAGGAAGAAGGTCCCATCCAGGAAATAAACAATGAAAAGAAGGACCCAATGCTGGATGACCAGCTGGCCATGAAATGAAGACAGGGATGTGGAAAGCTTTATTTTTTTTTTAACAGCTATTAGAGAGAAGGGTGAGAGGGAGTATTTGGAGGAGCGTTAAATTTACCCTGGAGATGGGTTTTAATGTATTTCATCACTACAATATAAGTCATTCTATCATGAACAGAGGGGTTCTTTGTTCTATTCTCTGTTTATGATTTTCCTTAATAGAAATAGTGATATTTCTAACCGCTAAATAACAAGGTTGAAGTCAGCAACTCTTCCATTGAAGTAACAGTAATTGCTGCTGAAATGCAGACTGCACTTCTTCTCAGTCAAATTCTTAAGACAATCCCTTTGGTTTTAATTACAATTTTAATCCTCCCAATTGAAGCTTAAGATTAATCATTTGCAATGTGTTCAGATATATACATTTTTATTTCTGCCTCTTTAAGCTCCCTTGTATTTTAAAAGTAGAAATGGAGAAATGCATCTGAAATGGAAATAATGAGACTTTACAACCTGTCCAAAGTAACAGCGTATGTTTGCTGTACTTGCCTCAGCTATTATACTCAGGGCTGTATGTAGAAATCACACTAGCATGTGCACATGTAAATATTGCCTGTTTTTTCATGGGTGTGTATCTTGGATATTCACATATGTTAAAGATGGTTTTAATTGATTATTACAATAGGTTGCTTTACTTTGCAAAACTGCTTTTTCAACAAGCTTATTAAAAATGCTTGATGGTGTATTGATAACCTAAAAGAAACATGGAAGAACATCACTTGTATCTGGATCTATTCCAGACGCTGCAGATTGCCAGCTGATAAAGTGCCATATGGATATCAGTGGACTGTATCTCTGCAGTTTGGCTCCACAAATGCATGTTTGTTTCATTCTGCGTAACATGCCCATAACTCTTGGCTATTTTCTTTTCCTGAAGAAAAGTAATTTGTTTCAGTGATTGTCACAAATTTCATAATCCAGTTAAAGAACATCAAACACTCGTAAATTCATTAAATCTAACACTCAATTGTAATTAAATTCATGCAATGGCCCAGATGACCAAGATCCAAACTCCCACCAGGGAATGCTCAAGATTCTGATTACCAGGCTGGGGAGATGGCGAACAAAGTTTTTGCATACACAAGACAGTATTGAAAACCTTCCTGGCTTAGGGACTACATTACACATTTGAAATACTAGTTGAAAACATATTTAAAATTTCACCATATTGCCATATTGTATAGCATCAAAGAAAACGATGAAGACTTGATGGACCATTTGGTCTTTTTTCTATCATCACTTTTCTATGATTATAAGTTTCTAAAGGCCTATCCATATATGTAACATCATAACTTTCATTAGACCAAACAGGTCACTAAAACACAAAAAAGAAACCTAACTCCTCTATCCCAGCACATACAGTAGCGGATTAATATACAGTATAGCATATACATAAAATCATGTTTTTAAATTGGATCTGCTTTAAACCTGAGATTTAGTTTAGAGGAACCAAGTATAGACAACCAGACCTTTCATTAAGTGTCCCTCTGTCTAATTGATTGGATTTCATTCAGAAGGATTAAATGGCCTTTAACTACTTCCAGTGTGGGACTTTTCTGGCACTTTTTATTCAAATTTAAAATTCAGTATTTTTTTGCTAGAAAATTACTTAGAATACCCAAACATTTTATACTGTATATACTCGAGTATAAGCCGACCCAAATATAAGCCGAGGCACCTAATTTTACCACATAAAACTGGGAAAAGTTATTGACCCGAGTATAAGCCTAGGGTGGCAAATGCAGAAGCCAGAACACAGGAATTGTAGCCAGAACACAGGGACAGGGAGCCAGAACTCAGGGATTGTAGCCAGGACACAGAGACTGTAGCCAGAACACAGGTATTGTAGCCAGGACACAGGGATTTTATCCAGGACACAGACTGTAGCCAGAACACAGGTATTGTAGCCAGGACACAGGGATTTTATCCAGGACACAGACTGTAGCCAGAACACATGTATTGTAGCCAGGACACAGGGATTTTATCCAGGACACAGACTGTAGCCAGAACACAGGTATTGTAGCCAGGACACAGGGATATTAGCCAGGTCACAGAAACTGTAGCCAGAACACATAAGGGATGAGTAAGGTAGATTCACATTAAACAGAGCTGTGCTGCTTCTAAGAGCCGTTCTGTGCTGTGTAAGTGTGATTAAACACATTGGAATGCAAAGAATGCAGAGAGAGAGCTGCAGCTCTTCACGGAGATCAGGAGGTGGGCGGGACTGAACAGCTAACATCAGCTTGTCCCGCCCAACTCCCCCACCTCCCGACATCAAGCTGAGAATCTGACACCTCTCTCAGCATTCTCTGCATTCCAATGTGTTTAATCACACTTACAAAGCACAGAACAGCTCTTAGAAGCAGCACGGCTCTGTTTAATGTGAATCTACTGATCACCCACAGACACTGACTCGAGTATAAGCCGAGGGGGGTCTTTATCAGCACAAAAAATGTGCTGAAAAACTCGGCTTATACTCGAGGTACTTTTTTAAAGCAGAGGCCCTAGAGAATAAATTGGTGGCTTTTGATATATTTTATGTCACATAGTATTTGCACAGCGGTTTTTCAAACTGAATTTTTT
Organism: Glandirana rugosa; assembly: GCA_018402905.1. NCBI lineage: Eukaryota > Metazoa > Chordata > Amphibia > Anura > Ranidae > Glandirana > Glandirana rugosa. Next base: position 385,336 of record BLSH010031682.1, on the reverse strand, counting down.
TGTGAAAAAAAACACTTTTTTAACTTTAATACAAAAAAACACAATACATAACCCATTTTTGTACAATATAAAAGATGAAGTTATGCCGAGTAAATAGATACCAAGCATGTCAGTCTTTAAAATTGTTCATGCCAATGCAACGGCAAAAATTATGTATATTTTACTGTCCATAGGTATGACGTTTGTGGTGATACCTCACATGTGTGTGGTGATCGCTGTTTGCATGCTTGCAGGACCAAAGTGTGCGTTTGCCTTTGCGCACAAACACAATTATTGGGCCGCTCCGGTTGCTGTTACAAGAGAGAAGGTTGCCGGCTATAAAAAACAGCACTGAGGTGATGCCTGAAGCTGCAGGCATCATCCTGATATAACCACTGAAAGTCCAGTGATGTACCGGTACGTCGCTGGACAGGAAATGGATAAAGCGGTAGTAAACCAGCAGAAAAATAAATAGCAATGGTCCCCCCTGTAGGTTTAAGTCATAATGTGCTAGTATGCAATGCATACTTACCTGTACACGGAGCCCTCCAGCACAGCGATGTCACTGCTCCGCAATGCTGCCATCTTCACCCAGTCTTCCTTCCGGTTGCGTGGACCCCAGCTGTATGAGTGGCCACAGCCACAATGATGCCACTCCCATGAATTCGCATAGCAGCCCTCGGCTCCGGCGCAAAGCTCTAAAGGTCCAGCACAGTATGCCGTCCTTTAGAGTGCATGCGCTTGTGATGTCACTGGCTGCATGTTGTGTGAATATCTCCTAATCAGTGCAAGTTTAGGAGATATTCACTGTAGCCTTATTATAGGTTTACCTGTAGGTAAAAGTTCAAAAGTGAAGTTGACGTAATTCCACTTTAAGATGCTCTCTGAATTATACAATGAAATAAATATTAATAAAGGAAATTCCCAGAAGAATCCCCAAAGTTAATGGGAGCAACATGTAATCCTGACCAAACTTTTCCTAAAGAATATAGAAAAAAAGTTTAAAAAATTCCTGACACAGACAAAGCCAGAGTGGAATCAACAGATTTTCAGAAATAGTTGTTTGATAGACCAGGCCTATTGTAAATAGGTAATTACAAAGACGCTAGGAACTTTTTGTTAAATAATACACCCGGTCAGCCTGACCTTTTTATGCATTACTAAAAACACATAAAAATATACATGAACTTCCAGATATACCTATCATATCAGGAATAACAGTCTCATACAAATGCCAGTGGGCTTATCAATGACTACCTCTGGGGTCACGTTCAAGGGATACCATCATACCTTAAAGACACAATTTACTTGCTTACGATTTTAGACAATCTATTTGCGAAACCCAGTACAATCCTAGTATCCATCAATACTTATATAGTCAAGTATACCACATGAGAAGGTTTTGAAAATTATTGCAGGATTTTTAAGGGAAAAAAGTGTGATATTTGAAGAATATAATCATTTATCTTTCATGTTTTATTTTGACACACATTTTTTTTTGATGGTTCCAATGAACTTCAGGTACAAGGGGTGACGATGGGGGCGACATGTGCCCCATCGTACACCAACCTGTACGTGGGAGTGTATTATTTTCTGCTCCAAGGGGTGGTCCAATACCTGTGAAATGTAGATATGTGGTGCAGGTATATTGAGGATATTCTATGTTTCTGGACTGATACTAGCGAGCTGTTGTGTGCATTTATTGAAGTGCTTAACAACAACTACTTTAACTTAAATTTCACTTTAAATTTTCATTAGACTTTTTTGGATTTATATATTGAAAAGGAGGAGGATGGTAAGATTAAAACTCAGTTACTTCAGAAACCCGCAGCAGGAAATGCTTCATAATAACAGCACGCATCCGCGTTACAAGATAAAAGCCATCCCTACTGGACAATATTTACGTATGAAAAGAAAGTGCAGAAACAAGGATAATTTTGAGTGAAATGTGAGGTCGCTATGTGACAGCTTCATTAAATGTAAGTAAAGTAGAAGAACCTTAAAGAATGTCTATTATAGGTCTAAAATCAGCCCTAGGCATTTACTGCTTTATCAAAATAATAAAGAGGTAACTAAGATATGCCCCTTTACAAAATTCACCAATCAAGTGGATATGATCTGATGATCTGTAAAGCATTTGAAAAACACTAACATATATTAACAGATGATCCAATTATTAGACATGAAATGCTAGTCTCTGGTCATTATCAAAAATGGGGGTTTGTAGATCCCTTCAAATCTCTCTATTGGGAACCTACAGATGTGGAAAATGTGTGTATTGCAAATTTATTGACTCTAGGAAGGAAGCAGATTTCATATAATTGCAACATTTTGTCAACTGTAATACCCTGGGAATTGTGTATTTACTCTTATATGGCTATAATGCCCTTTATGTTTTTTGTTCCTTTTTTGGGATAATACTGTTATGTAAAACTCCGCCTTTTGGAGTCTCATACTGTTATTTTGTATTGCTGTCATGTAATAAGCCATAAGTGGATATTTAAGATCATTAGATTGAAACTGATGTGCTCTGATGCCATCAGGGAGTCACCACGATCATAGGGGTGTTTTCCTTCCTTTATTTTGGAAGTCCCCATTTTTGTTTTTTATTCTTGTGGTAGATATCATTGCATCTTAGACATCTGCCCCTCCTCTCCTGTTTCTGTGAGTGTGCCGCAATATGTGGCTCATGTGGGAAATTGGAGAGCGACTAGAAATGGGACTTTCTCTGTACCGTAAAAAAACTTCTATTACACGCTAGTTATAAAAATATACAGTTTATTGGATCACATTTAAAACACATTCTAAAATCCAATTTGAGCCCCTGAACTACTGCATGATAGTGGGCAACATCCCATTTCCACCCAATTAGTAGGTAGTACCTCCCAAACCCCAGTAGTGGCAATGATATTCACAAAATTAATAAATGGTAGAGAAAAATAAACCAAAAAACATAAAAAAAAGGAAAAGAAAAAAGTTAATGGGGTAGGGGGTGTTCCATTTGGGGATAGGGGATGTAGAATGCCTGGGCCCACGACCGTACATAGTAGTTCCACTTTTTACATGTTGCGCGTTTTCTTTACAGCGCTTCCTCAGAAGATCAAGGGGTTCAATTACATGCTTTGTCCTGTGAAGGTAGACATATAAATATGTAGAGCAAGGTATAAGGTGCTAAACTTTAGAAAGGCATTTATAATGTCAATAAAACACCTAATAGGTTAATATAATGTCAACTCACTTGGCAGTATGTGTGGCCCTAGGCTGGCAGGCAGTCCGAGCGCCAACACCCCAGAGGCCCCCCAAGGTATTGGTAGATGTGGGGATGCAATTTTGTAGATAGTACCCTAAGGTAAAATATATTTGTAAATTCAATGTGACTTCATGATAGATGTTTACATTCCTAGGTTGGGGTGAAGGGAGGATGGGGAAACAACTGGGGAGGAGAGAAAGGAAAGGGAAAATGGGGGGGAAGGGGGGGGAGAAAAAGAAACGGGGGGAGGAAAAGGAAGAAGGTGCAGGAAGGGACAGGGGGAGGGGGAAAGGAACAGAAAGGGAAGATGTGAAAGGTGGGGTGCTAGGGTGGGGAAGGAGGGGTGAAGGATAAATAGAAGGAATATTTTATAACAATAGGTACAATATTTACCCAACAGGAGTCTGGATATAGTGTATGGATAATACTTCCCCCAAAGGGACACCGGGGACTGGTTGCTTTGTTTAAAAGGCGGAATTGACTGGTAATCATTAATAGGTGTCTGCCGACTATTTGTTGCTTGATCCCACACCAGTTCTTAGTACATTAAGAGTTTCAATTAAACCTCTCGTAGATCTAGTAATAATAAGCCCCGTTGAGGGGTCTGGCTTGTGATTCCCTGGAGGTTACATACATGAGAAAGGGAAGGGTTACAGACCTAAACTACAAATATGGGTAGGGGGAGAGAAGCGGGGGGAGGAAGGAATGCATTACCTCCCCACCCTCCGTCTAAACTACTCCCTTGGGATTAGGTGGCTGCCATTTACCTGCCTCGGGGTTCCTAGTATTCCAGTGTATCCCTGCTGCACATGTATTCCACCTCCAGGTGTGTGTAGGTGACCGGCCAGTTCGAGAGAACGAGCGTGTCTGTCACTCAGCTGTCGGAGCCAGCTAAAATGCATCCCGACCAAGACTTCACGATGTGGGCGAACGCCGCCCTTAGTGACGTCAGTTGGCCCAGCAACAGAACCCACCCCCGACGTCTCAACGCCATAGAGTGATGCGAATAGCAGAGGGAGTCCGACTGATGTCACAAGGGGGCGAGGTTCGCCCACGTCATGACGTCTCGGTTGGGATGCATTTTAGCTCCGACAGCTGAGTGACAGCTGATCGACAGACACGCTCGTGCTCTCTTTGCAGAAAGTAAACAAAAATGGCCACATGAGTTTTAAATCTTCCCTACTCTATTTAAAATAAAAAAATGTTTTGGCTATACATAACCCTAAAAAAACAATTGTGGTTTATATTTTTTGAGAGAGGTGCAGTACATCAGTTTGTCCTGACATCTTCCTTTGCTGTGACTTCCCTGAAACTACCTGACTTCCTTATGCCATAGGGGTGGATCATTGGATTCCAAGAGGAAAGCTGCTGAACAAGTTCAATAAAGTTGCAGCTAAAGTTACTAATCAGGACAATCCACTAGCATAATCTGTTTTAACTGGCTTTTAGCCATCTTGATATTTAGCGAATTAGTACTTCATGAACATTTTGTATGTGAGGATTTGACAGAACGTATTTTTGAACAGCTTTATTACTTGCTGGATCTTCTGGTAAAAGAAACATTAACTCCTTTAACGCTTCAACTTCTGTTGTACCAAATTGAGTACAATTTATTGATATACATAAAGAAAAATGTATGAGAAAAACATTTTAATGAACATTTTATGTTAAATTAACTATTTTTAACAAGCAGCAGAAAAGAAAATCACGTTTACTTCTTTAATAGACAACCTTTTACATGCATTGACACATAATAAATCATAATTCAGATCAACAAATTAGATAATTCAGTTAAAGTGGATGTAAACCCGATTCATGAAATTTGAGCTGGGCATATCTGTCTGTAGTGTTTTGTTATCTCTCTTCAAATAGCTATGTCCCGTGGCTGTCTCTTCTTCCGTAGCTCTGTTATCAGCCTGATAAGTTCTCACTCATTCTGATTAGTCCGGACATAGAATTAGAGTCATGGGAGGTTGCTAAACAAAACACAGTCAGAGTTCTGCATGTGTGGGGAGGGGGTGTGTGCCTTTCCTCCAATCAGCTTTCTCATAGTCTCTCACAGTGTCTCACAACGTCTAGCTATCAACCCCTCCCAGATAGGAATGAGGAAGTGGAAAATCTAACAGAACGTGCATTTTCTAAACAGTGTATCAAAGGGAAGACAGTAGATATACATATAAGACTTATATAGGGAGGTTTGTGTCATCTCTTTGTATCAGCTGAGGCTGTTCACTTCACTGGGTATATGGAGGGTTTACATCCACTTTAATTTATATTGCTATGCATAAAAAAATATGGCTATGCAAAAGTCCACCTGGTTTACATTATTCTCACTCTTACATAAATGTATCTGTCTGTGGACAAAATGAGCTTCTGGACAGGTCTCCAGCTTTTGACCCTGTGGTATTGTGCTCATCCAACATGGAGTGTGGCTGAGATTACATGCCCTGCATATTTTCATAGTTTAGTGTCTGGTGTTTTCAGACAGCTGATCGCTGTCTACTTAGAAGTCTTACAGGAAAACTGTGAGGCCTGCTGACCTAACTCTAAAGCCTTGAACACACAATGCGAATTTCGGATGACAGAACGTTTGTTTTTTGTTGGATGCTTGTCTCATGTTGAAAGCGAAGAGCATACTAACAATACAAAAGTTTTCGTACAACTGAATTCAATGTCAGAAGTGATGCGTAATGTGTTGAATAGTTTTGTATGTATTTTTTCGTTTCTGAGTATGCATAGTCATAGTCAAAAAAATTGTACGAAAACTATACTAATGATACGAAAATCAGATGTTGAGTTGAGACGTATAGTCTGCACAACCAGCTTTTGTCTTATGAAAAATCTAAATCGGCTGTCGAGAGGAGCATGCTAATGGTAAGAATTTCAGACGATTGGCCGTCGAATTAAATTCCCGTCCGAAATTTGCATCGTTTGTACGGGGCTTAAGAACAGTTGTCTTTCAGTCTCTGAATTCAATTTTATCTCAGTTAGTACATAGGAAGAGCAAATGTGTAGTTCCATTGCAGAGTGTGTGTCTGTGTGTTGGGGAAAGTTGGGTGAGAGGTGTTTGTTGAATCTCATGTGAAGTATAAAACATTTGCATCTAAAATCAAATCCCCAGAAGTCTATTGGGAGGGGTAATTTTGATAATCAATTCTGGCCTCTTTCAAGGCTAATAGGCCAGGGATTATCAAAAAGGGGTATGTCCTGGTCCTGTCCTGCTTCCTGCTTTCTGCCTGATTCCTGCTTCCAACCTTCATCACATCTCTAACATATGCTCTATTTTTAACCAACAGCACAACATAGCTACTAATTACCTCCCCTGTTTTCACTCCCCTCAGCTTTTTCAACTCTCTCCTTGTTGGCCTACCCTTACATAGGCTACCCCCCCCCCCCCCGCTTCAGTGTATTCTAATAAATTATATATATGATCTATAATATTAAATAAAATTCTGAATGCTAAAAGCAACATATAAAGTTATCCACAACCCTGTCCAGAGCTATATCACCAACCTTAGAATATTACCCAAGTCATCCTCTTCACTCTTTGTTCACCTCCAGGACATATGTATCCTTTGGAACTTTGGAACTCAATCTGTCTGGAAATCTTCTATTCTATCAACCTTTAGCCGATCTCTGAATACTCATTTCTCTATCCCACCTCCACCTAACAAACTTTACTTTTACTTTCGCTCTCAGCTCATCCCTCAAGGTTATTACTTTTTGTATCACTTGACCCTGACTTTTAGATTGCAAGCTCCCACAAGCAGAGCCATTTGAACCCTCTTGTAATTAATTGTATTGTAACTGCATTGTCTCCCTTTATTTTGTAAAGCCCTGAGCAAACTGTTGTGACTATATCATTTCTGTATAATAGTAATTCTAATTATTGCTTTACTCTGACTCACACTAACAGTTAATGCTACACAGCTTTAGGTTTTGGGATTCTATCCATTACTCCAGTAACTTGATGGCCCCCTTTTTGCTTTTACTGCAGATTACCAGCAACCCCCTCCTTTAAACCCTCTCCTTTATCTAGGGATGGAAAGTCCCCAGTCCATTTCTTAGTGGAACTCACATGGGTTCAGCCATGTTCACCATTTCTAAGCTCACATAATTTTTCGGTGATCCTGGTGAGCTTTGCATGAACGTCCTAAAGCCCCTCAGTTGGAATACTTTAGATATCTCCATATTTGACATTGGGTCACATCTCTTATTCAGAACTACACTTTATCAATATTTGAACACACGTGCCTCTGTACTTCAGATCCATGCAGACTTATTTTCAGCTTGTACTCAACTTTGAAATTTGCATATCCCCTTTACCTCTCATATATATTGGCAAATGGGATCAAGACTTCATGCACCCAATTCCCCTTGAGGATTGGAGCAAAACTTGATCTAGAATAGCCAAAATACATTTAAACTGGGATCAGCTTACATGGTGCTCTTCAGTTGGTAATGGGTACCCATGCAGATTGTAAGGCTGCCCCATCCCATAGAGATAGAAGTTTTAGAGGCTGTGGTCATAGGGTTGATGTCCTTTATACTTGGTTGTCCTGCCTGAAAGTAACCTTTTTTTTGGTCTACACTTTTGCCCTTTCATTTATTCAATTCCAGCAGTTCCAGGTCTCACTAATTCTCAACAAGAACTTGCTACATTTTCCTTTTATAGTAGCTAAACAAGTTCAAAACGAGGTTAGGAGTTCCCCTTAACCCACGTACTTCAGAACTAGGGTAAACGGTTATATATACTCTCCATTTCCCCTATACGTTTAAAGTTTCAACTCATGTTCGACTTTTATTCAGACGTACCTAGACTTCATGTCTCCGTGCACACAAGTTTATAACTATTTCACATCAAGACTTATTCTCTACACTGGGTTACAGTTTATACCTCTATAGATTTCATAAGGTTGACTCCCCGAAATCCTGCAAGTACGTTTCGAGTGGTCCTAGTGGCTTTTTAA
>BLSH010031682.1:317506-327719 GCA_018402905.1 Glandirana rugosa | reverse complement strand
TTTTTTTTATTTTTTACTATTAATGGCGGCGATCTGCGATTTTTAGCGGCACTGCGATATTTCAGCGGACATGTCGGACCATTTTGACACTTTTTTGGGACCATTGGCATTTATACAGCGATCAGTGCTATAAAAATGCACTGATTACTGTGTAAATGCCATTGGCAGTGAAGGGGTTAACCTGCAGGGGGCGCTCTAAAAGTTAACAGTGTTCCCTGGGCGTGTTCTAACTGTGGGGGGACTGCCCTAGCTGGGGAAGGGAAGTGGTCACAGCCTCCATGTACAGGAAGGCTGTTGATCACAGCCCTTGCCCCTTCACAGAACGGAGGTCCGTGTTTACATACACGGACCTCCGTTCTTTCACTCCGGGGGGGGGGCATCGCGGGTGGCCGGCGGAGATCGACTCAACTGCACCCGCTCCCTGGCCCTCCCCGGACACAGTGAGCGCGCGGGTGCGCCTCCGGTGGCGCGCTCACTGTGCGCGATCTGCCGGCCGCCGATATGACGGCGATTCGCCTTACAGAGCCACTTTGCCGCCGTCAAATGCCGATCGGCGGTCGGCAAGTGGTTAAATAAATATACTTGGTTTACTTTGTACTGTTTTAGATGTAGCATTAATTATCATGTTAAATAATTATAGTGATGAACAAAATGGTGTACTCTGGCTAAAGCAAGCCCAAGAGCAGTACTTTTGTTATTTGATTATATAGCATCAGTAATGCCATAATGATATTATAAAGCTTACATGTCGGTGTATATACACCTACATTTTACACATGCAGAGACTTGTGTCAATCTGGTTCATCTCAGTCAAATAATGGACTAGCGGGAGTTTCAAGATCTATGTGTAAGTTTAGAGATCTTAAAGGATAAGTTCACCTACAAAAAAAAAATAATAACTGCACATTTTTTGCAGGTAAAAAAATATGCATTTATTATTCTTTTAGGAGCCTGTGAAGTATTGAACACACAATCAGCAGATCATAGGTGTAATGATATGGTTCTGCAGACTGTCTGTGTCTCTGATATGGGTAGGCAGTTACACTTTTAGAGGAAGACTCAATAAACTACTAGAGCACTCAACAGTGTCCTGGTAGTTCATTGAGAACTACAAGCCCACATCTGCAAAAGTAGTTTTCACATTCACATTCAAAAGTAGTTTTCATTCATTCACTGTGAATGAATGAATGATGTGGCCAGGCAGGTGGAGCCACACATTCAAGATGGATATGGGAATCATCCACACTGCACTATTATATTCTGACAGTAGGGACTCCCTTGTGGTCAGAATATATCAATTGGCTGCAGAGCTGATCAAAACTAAATTTTCCAACAAGCCCGTTCGAAAGCAGCTGGTTCTGTTCTGGTAATTTATTTAAAGTGTCAGTTTTGCTATAGTGGGTTCCATACATCATACAGAAGCGGTACTTCACAGACACGTTTTAGGCATTCCTCAGGTGTGTTGTTTAAATATTTTTTGCAATTTAATGCTTTACTTTAAGCATTATTGAAATCATTGTTCTCTGTCAAATGGAATTTTGTAAAACAGTTTTGCTTTGGTAGATGTTCACCAGGGCAATGCCGAGCTACTCGTTCTGTTTCTTTAATAATCCCTTGCCTAAAAGCCTAGAAAATGGCCATTACTGGCTTTAACATTCAGCTACTATTAACTTCAATGGGGTTAGTAAACAGCAAGCACATTATCATTTTTGCTCTTGCTTTGGGTAGTTGAGTGGTCTGATGAGCTTTGTTAGCTTTCTTAACGTTTTGGATTAGCAAAATACAATTTTTCCTCTTTACAATAGTAGTTATGAAAGATATGAGCAGACAAAGTGTAGATGTTCTTCAGAATAGAAAATATCTGGTTTAGTAGAGTGCAAACACACTGTGAAACTTGTAAGCATAACACATAAGGATTTTTTATTACTTTTTTGAATATAAATAGGAGATTCTAAACTGAGATGGCTTGTCCTGGAGGAAAAGTTTTTAAAAAAAATGTAATAAACCAAGCGCCATTTGAGGAAGAGCTTCACTTAATATAAACATATACATTTGGGATCTGTCGGCATGAGTTATTTTTCATGACTTTTTTTTTTTTCATTCATTCTAATTTGGCTTTTTTTGCAAATAAGGTGGGTTGGGAGTCACGTGAGAGCAATTAAAGCATATTATTTTTGCCGGAAGTTTCACCATCCTTGTCATGCTGCTCTACTTGTTTCGCAGTCACCGGCTTTTTTAAGTATAATCCACCATAGTACTTACATAAATTACAATATGTTACTTACATATATTAATGCAAGTTAAAGGAAAGGACCTCCAATGTGATATTCTCTGAAATAGTGCATGGGCCATGTGCAACACAGTAAAGACAAGGGGAACTTGGAGAACTGAATGCATGGTACAAGACCTGATTTAAGAGAGAACGATTTGGGTTTCTAGAGCACTGTGCTGACTTTTCATTGGGGTACAACCTATATGCTAGATAGTTTGCACCTAAATAGAAGGGGGTCTGATGTGCTGGGGAAGAGGTTTATGGTAAGGCTGAATGAGTATTTAAACTAGGATTAAAGGCAAGGGGGAATTCGATTATAATGGGTCAGACAGGTCAGACAGGGGTCAGTCACTAACGGTGGGTGGAATGTGGGAAGATGGGGGAGGCCTATGGTAGGTGATACGAATGATCCTATGTTACAATCAACCATTGGAAATGGTACTATTTGTACCTAAAAAAAATGCAAAATACATATGCAAAATGTGACAATGAATTAAAGTGTTTGTTCACCAATGCCAGAAGTTTGCCAAGGTTAGTTGGATGCTTTGGTGCATTTGGTGCAATTAAACTATAATTTAATTGATATTGCTGAATCTTGTCTTTATTCTTCACGTGATTGGGCTATTAATATTCCTAGCAATGTTCTCCTTCAGAGAGTCAGGGTAAAACTTAAAGTGGTGGTGTCTTATGTTTTATGGTACAGTTCATAGAGGCCCCAACTAGAAATGATGCTCTGCTGGACCTGGTAATCTCAAGCCAAGTAGAGCTTATTACTAATGTTCATATGGAAGAACAACTGGACAGCAGTGAACATTAACTGTAAACAAAAAGCACATACTGGGAAGACAAAAACTTTAAGAGAGCAAATCAAAAATTTTCCAAGGTTGAGGGCTGCTCTCCAAGACTAAGGCAGGCCATACACGGAGTGAATTTCTTTCCTGAAACCACACATGAAAGAGGAGAACCCTCCCACCAAGCCATTGTATTCTCCTGGCAGACTGGTTGTACCCACGTTGATTGATCAAGCATTTCAGCCTGCCCATACACAGTTTGAATCTTGGCCGGTTCCTTCTGATTCTAACTGTCTATGACCGGCCTTAGACTGGGAGGGAATATTGGCATTGATGAACACAGAACACAAATAGAAATTCTTCAAAACGACTGTATGCGAACACACTGCAAACTACTGCATATTCTCATGGGCAATAAGTTTAGAAGGCTAAAAGAATAAAACCTATGTGGCTCATGGTTAAAAAGCTATAAGTATTAAGAAAAGAGCTTTTGAAAAATATAAAAATGAAGGAACACTATCATCATTTAAACGTTAAAAAGAATATAACAGAATATGTAAAAAGGAAACAACGGCTGCAAAAATCCAAAGCGAATGACAGATTGCAAAAGAGAGTAGGCCAAACCCCCCTAAAATTCTTCAAATATATTAATAGCAAAAAGGCCAGGTCTGCGCATGTAGCCCTTTACTAAATAATCTGGAGTGGGTAACTGGGGACAAAGAGAAGGCAAATTTATTAAATACCTTCTTCAGCTCTGTGTATACAAAGGAGCAATGGTGAGCTCAAGTCCATAATGGGGATGACATTGACATTGCCCCAAATGATCCACAATGGCTCAAAATAATTGATATGGTCCAGAAATATTTAGATAGAATAAAGGTGAATAAAGCACCTGGGCCAGATGGCATATGCCGACATGTCCTAAAATAATTGAGATCTGTCATTTTAAAGCCATTGTTTCTAATTTTTAGGGACTTTTTAATGACTGGCATAGTACCACTGGATTGGCATAAGGCCATTGTGGGGACTATATTTAAAAAAAGGGTTAAAGCCTTTATCAAGTAGCTAAAGACCTGTTAGTTGAACTTCCATAGTTGGGAAGACACTGGAAAGTTTAATAAGATAAAAAGACCATATAGATGAGTTTTTGTTAGGAAAAAATATTTTAAGCAGTAAACAGCACGGATTCATGAAAGACAGAAGTTGTCAAACAAATTTGATTTCTTTTTATGAGGAGGTAAGCAAAACTTTAGACTAAGGAGTGGCTGTTGATATAGTATATTTGGATTTCGCGAAAGCACTTGACACAGTTCCCCACACAAGGCTAATGCGTAAGGCTTAGAAAAACAGTTTGTAAAAGGATAGAAAACTGGCTAAAAGACGTATTCAGAGAGCAGTGGTTAATGATTCATACTCTGAATGGTCTAAAGTTATCAGTGGTGTACCCCAAGGTTCAGTGTTGGGACTCTTACTTTTCAATATATTTATAAATGATATAGGGTCTGGGATCAAAAGTACCAATTCAGTATTTGCAGATGACACCAAGCTATGCAGTGGAATAACTTCCTTATATGATGTCTCCAACTTACAAGACAACCTCAATGCACTGTTTAATTGGGCAACTATGTGGCAAATGAAGTTTAATGTTGATAAATGTAAAGTTATGCACTTGGCAGCTAAAAATATGCATGCAACATACATACTAGGGGGAGTACAACTGGGGGAATTAATGATGGAGAAATCTTTGGGTGTTCTTATAAATCATATACTTAATTATAGCATGCAGTGCCAAGCTGCGGTTTCCAGTAAGCAAAATCCTTTCTTGTATTAAGAGAGGTATGCAAAGAAGGGCAACCAAACTGATAAAAGACATGAAGGAGCTCAGCTATGAGGAAAGATTAGAGGAACTGAATTCATTCTCTCTTGAGAAGAGGAGATTAAGGGAGGATATGATCAACATGTACAAATACATAAGTGGTCCATATAGTGAACTTGCTGTAGAGTCATTCACAGTTCATCACAGAGGACAAGGGGGCACAGAGGAAAAAATATTTAATCTCCAAATATGGAAAGGCTTCTTCACAGCAAGAGCTGTGAAAATGTGGAATAGACTTCCTCAAGAGCAGCTCAGTAGATTGCTTTAGAAAAGGCCTGGATTCTTTCATAAATGCACAAAATATACCTGGATACTAATATATATACTGTAAGTGAAGTTGATCCAGGGAATATCAAATTGCCTCTTGGGGGAACAGGAAGGAGCCCCACCCCAAATTTGGATCATGCTTTATTGTGTTTTTTTGCCTTCCTCTGTACCAACTGTGGGTATAGGATAGTGTATATGGAGGTTTCAGTTTGTGTGTAGTTTGGTATTTTTTTCTGTGGGTTGAACTGGATGTATGTATGTTTTTTTTCAACCAAATTAACTATATAACTATGTGATTTTAATACTGTGCGGTGTACCAACAGCAAAAAATGAGTCCCTAGGCGGGTGTGAGAATATGATAAAGAACACCACAGACTGGCAAAACCAACCCCTAAGGTATATTAGATGATTAATTACTGTACATTAATAAAATGTTATGCCATATGTCTAGCTCATCTTGCAATATACTAGGGCCACCATTAGTTCAATTCAATCTATAGCTGATGGTATGTGTCTATTGAATCCATTCACCGTATATTGCACACTATAGGTGGAAGTGGGTGTCAAGCTGGCTAGATAAACACTGTTCAATTCCAAACTGTTAGAAACCTTAATGGGTAAAGGACATAATATTAGGCTCAAGTGGTAACCCAAAGGATTTAAAATCAAATCAAAAGGTAGTTAGCTGTGTCAACATATAAGATAAACTAACCTAGATCTTATAGATGGTGTATTCACTCCAAAAGATACATCCAATGCAAATTTAATAAAAGATACGGTATGATTTGTTGCCTCACATACTGATTGCCTCAAATTTCACTTTGGTACATAAGACAGGGGAGAAGCGGCATGTTTGGGCTGGTATTCATTACCTCTAAATGTTAAATAGCTCCCACATATAGGGCATACACAATGCCACAGATCATTGAATCTTCCAACAAATTAACATTTTTCCATTACCAGAATAATACACATGGTCATTGATCCGTTGTCTTAGTTAGCTTTGCCAACATAAAAGGCCCCGCACCTACGTAACATCAGATGGACTAATACTATAATCACCTAAAATTTCACTATAAATTTTTAGGTGGAGTCAGTTGTGTACATATACGTGTCCATGGGCAATGAAATCATTGCCCACATTGATAGATACCTTACAGGGTGGCGGCAGTTGTTTGTTTAGAATTATAATGACTAGTTGTGATATTGGGCTCCATTCACGAAGCAGTATTTTCCTCGTTAAAATTTGCGTTAAAATAGCTCATAGCGTTTTTCACATTTTTTTTGCAATTCACAAAAAAAAAATGCTACTAAAATACTACACGCAGTATTTCATCAAAACATGCTATATTTATCTCATGAATCCATGCAGTGTTTAATCTCATATGATATCCAGTGGGATGGATACAGTGGAGAACAATTAGAACCCCTGTCAGTTCTTATTGATAATAAAGAGGTGAAATGGTTTAAATTGTAGAAATATGCCAACTCACTAGGTCAGTGCGGTCCCTGCAGCATATGTATTAAAGTGGTTGTCAAGTTGAAAAAAAAACAAAAAACACCTGCACGAGAAAGGCATAATGAGCTAGTATGCATTGCATATTATCTCATTATGAAATTCTTACCTTAGAATGACCCTGTAGCAGCGGTCCCCGAGCACCGATGTTACCGGCGACATGCTGAGTCCGTTGTCTTCCGGGATCCCGGGCGCTGACCAATCACAGCTTGGACACCAGTGCTGTGATTGGCAGGAGCTGTGCTGGCGTCACTCCCGCGCATGCGCACAGGAGCCATCATTTACGGCACACTTCATGAAGAAACGGCTAAGTTGGGCCGTTTCTTCACTGCGCATGTGCCGATGATGTCAGCACATGCAAATACAGGGAATATCTCCTAAACGTTGCAAGTTTAGGAGATATTCCCGGGACTTACAGGTAAGCCTGAATATAGGCTTACCTGTAGTTTAACCACTTCCATACCGCGCGCAGTATATATACTGCGGCAGTGTGGACGTAAATAAACAGCGATTTGCGAAGTGGCTGCTAGGGGTCGTGCGTGCGCGGCCAGCGGCGCGCGTGTGTGCCCGCCGCACTCTGGAGGAGTGTGCCCGTTGCTTGGGCGGACCCGATGTCCGCCGGCGAGCCACGATGAGCAGCCAGAGCAATAGAATGGGGAATCGCCGATGTAAACATGGCAGTTCCCCACTCTGTCAGTGGGGGAAATAGAGATCTACTCCTAGTTCCTGTCACTGGGATCATTTAGATCTCTTATGCCCATAACAGCCCAGCCCCCTCACAGTTAGAACACCCCTAGGGAACACAGTTAACTCCTTCACTACCCCCTGCAGGTTGCCCCCTTCACTGCCAATGACATTTATACAGTAATCAGTGGACATTTACATTTCTGATCGCTGTATAAATGTCATTGGTCCCAAAAAAGTGTCAAAATGGTCCGACATGTCTGCTGCAATATCGCAGTACCGCTAAAAATTGCAGATCGCTGCCATTACTAGTAAACAATAAAAAAATAATAAAAACCCCAGAAATGGATTCTCATCATCCATAAATGCGGCAACTTTTGTGCAAACCAATCAATAAACGCCAATTGCAATTTTTTTACCAAAAATATGAGCAAGAATATAAATCTGCCAAAACCGATGAAAAAAATGTTTTTTTATATTTTTTTTTTGGATTTGTATTTTAGCAAAAAGTAAGAAATTTTGTTTTTTTTGCAACATTGTCGCACTTTTTTGTTTATAGCGGCGATCAGAAATGACACAGAGGGGATCAAATACCACCAAAAGAAAGCTCTATTTGTGGGGAAAAAAGGACACAAATTTTGTTTGGGTACAATGTTGCATAACCGCGCAATTGTCAGTTAAAGCGACGCAGTGCCGAATCGCAAAATATGCTCTGGTCCTACCATGGGAAATCCTTCCGGGGGTGAAGTGGTTAAAGTGGTTGTTATGACTTGACAACCACTTTAATAAATAAGAAAAAAAGTTACAAAAATATCAATCAAAGGGAAGCTGCTTTCACAGGACACGTGTGGTGTATCAAAAACTACAAAGTTAAATTAGGTAAATACAAAATATCTTTAAAAATTGAATGAAAATAGTATTAAAAATTAAACACATTTATAAATACCATTCTTCTATCAATAAATAGACCTTTTTTTGGTGGAAGAAGGGTATTTATATATGTATGTCATTTTTTTATATTATTATCCCTTGATAACCTCTGGAAGAACCCTGGGGTTGAGAAACCCTGCTTTAACCACTTCAGCCCCCGAAGAATTTGCCCCCTTAATGACCAGGCTTTTTTTTGCGATACAGCACTGCGTCATTTTAACTGGCAGTTGTGCGGTTGTGCGACACTGTACCCAAAAAAAAAAACGACGTCCTTTTTTTCTCACAAATAGAGATTTATTTTGGTTTTATTTAATCATCTCTGCGGTTTTTATTTTTTGCGCCATAAACAAACAAATAGCGACAATTTTGAAAAAAAAAAACAGTATTTGTTCCTTTTTGCTATAATACATATCCAAAAAAAACCAAATGTATTCATCAGTTTAGGCCAATATATATTTTTGGTAAATAAAATTGCAATAGGAGTATATTGATTGGGTTGCGCAAAAGTTATCACGTCTACAAAATAGGGGATACATTTATGGCATTTTTATTATTTTACTTTTTATTAATAATGGTGGTGATCTGCAATTTTTACAGATCAGATACTTTTGACACTTTTTTGGGATCAGTGACATTATTACATTGATCAGTGCTATAAAAATGCAGTGATCAATGTAAAAAATGACACTGGCAGAGAAAGGGTTAAACTCTAGGGGGCGAGCAAGGGGTTAAGTGTGTTCCCTCAGCATGTTCTAACAGTAGGGGGGATGGGCTGGCAGGGACATGACAGATCTCACTGTTCCTGTTCACTGGGAACAGTAGATCACTGTCATGTCCCCTGTTAGAACAGGGATCTGCCTTGTTTACATTGGCAGATCCCCGTTCTGCCCCTGCAGAAGGCGATTGTGAGTCATTGGACATTGCGGGCACGCTCACGTAGTGAGCAGCGGACGAGAGCATGCGCCCCTGGAGGCCCGCAAATGCGCCTCCGTGAGCCGCTGTACAGCTACGGTGATTCATGCAGAGGAGCCGACCTGCCGCCGTATAATGACGGCGGCTGGTCGGCAATCAGTTAAAGTCATTTTTGCTGTGATATTTGGGGAAGGCATTGCTATATTTTTGGACAGGTCAGTTTTTTCTTGTTAGAGAATAGCCATTGTCATTCTCTGATGTTCTTGAAAGTGTCACTCTGGTAACCTTCAAATTGATGACACCCCTATCCTAACAGCTCAAGTTCCACACCTTTGTAAGAATACTTGTCTATTCATTCTGTTTTGTTCATTCTGTTTTGTGAATATTTGAGCCAAAGATATCTTTAAAAATAATTGTGAATAAGTAAAGTCTCCCCGGCACTACATATGACATATGTTCTAACAAGGGATTAGAACATTGTGATATGCATGTACATTGTATTATGTTTGGAATGATTGGGAGGTTTGCAGCTAATGATGTATATGTTTGTATATACAGGAATTTTTCACCCTCCGTGTATATGTTTGACAACATTAAGGATGTGGCAAGTGGACTAAACCTACATTTATGGGAGTTTAATTTCGACTTTCAGACATCAATTTCGTGTAGAACAAACAAAGTAAAGTGTAGGTAACACCACCACATATCTCGGTTTTTCTAATCTTAACACAGCTACAGGGTTATAAATAACCGGACCGACATACACAGAAATCATTTAGGTGGTATAAAGTACATCACTTTATATGTCATAGATAAAAGAGACCAGTAAAGTGGTCTAAAAACCTCTGAAAAAACACATATATGTTTGTATATGTAGTAATCGACGTTTGGAGGGTTAGTAAGGTTTGTATTATGTTACATGTACGTATAGTGTTACAAGATTAGGGAACAATCTTGTATACAGT
>BLSH010031682.1:266567-299184 GCA_018402905.1 Glandirana rugosa | reverse complement strand
TTTTTAAAATGTGTGTATCACTTTAAATCAAACCATCAATCATTAAACATCTGCTATTCACACACATGTGTTCTGCACCATAACAGATGTTCTTCACACATTACATCTTTTCTTCATACATCTGGAAATAGAATAGTACACTTTACCTAAAACCGGGGAGAAACCATACACATGCACTTGAAACATCTGGATAGTGTGTTTGAAAATACAGCACAGAGAAGAGCATGCATATGGTTTCGCTCTTCACACACAGTTTCCAGATGTTTTCAGAACAGTGATATCATATAAAGATCTATATAGAGGAATCAGAACCTCATCAGTAAAGATCTATATAGAGGAATCAGAACCTCCTTCCTCCTGCTGGTGATCCCTCTACTGATACATCCCAGAATTCTATTTGCTTTTCCCACTGCCTGGTCACATTGTTTGCTCATTTTGCAATCATCTGAAATAAGCACCCCCAAATCCTTTTCTTCTGTAGTGCTGGCTAACACTGTACCCATAATGCTGTACTCTCTAAGGGGATACTTTTTCACTAGATGCATTATTTTACATTTAGAAATATTGAACTGCAGTCTCCACTGCTTTGACCAATCTTCCAGCAATGCCAAATCATGCTCCATGTTACAGACACCTCCAGGGATATCAACCTTATTACACACCTTTGTATCATCAGCAAAGAGACATACCTTGCCCAACAAACCTTTAGTTTTATCACTTACATAAAGGTTAAATAGAACAGGACCCAGTACAGAGCCTTGTGGTACCCCACTAGTGACTGGTCTCTGAGTGAACCCCATTTACAACCACACTCTGGGATTTCAGCTGATGTATGTGTGTACATGGCCAGCAGCTTGTGGTGTGGCAACAGAACTATAATTACGTCACCTATGCAATATATTTTATCTTATTATTATATACACTATTGTCTTAGAATTATTGGAATTCTTCACTGGGTTTATTCATGGTTGCTAGATATTATAGTACTGAACATAAGGGCTAAATAATTTACTGATTCATAGGGCTTACATCTTTATTTAAAGTAACTGAGGCTGCTATACTTAAGGAGCTGAGGATCTTCACACAGTAAATTATGCAGATATTCACTTCAGTTATCCAAAAACAGAAAAAAAGACAAAAAAAATTGGCACAGAGTGTGTCGGCAGTACTGAACTTTAACGGTTTGATGATATTGCCAAAACCACACTGTTGTAGGAGAATTTTAGCAAAATTTATGTTAATAATGAATTTAAGCCAATTGTGGTCAAAACTACTCCTCTCTGTACTAAAGTAACAAACCTTGTGAAAATGATATCATTATATATATATATATTATATATATCATTACCATTTAGATTCCTCTTAGGCACCTGAATAAAAATGGTTTATATAACTGTTATTCCCTTTTAATATCCTGTATTGATGATGGATACATTTATCAACAAAGCCATGTGATCATCATTTCAGTGCTGACATGGTAATTACATGGCTTTGCTAGAAAATGAAGCCTTGGGGTTAACATTAAAGAATAGCTACAGTCATCTCCCAAAAAGTGTAAAGTCTGCAGCTACAGATACTGTAGTTGCTGACTTTTAATATAAGGACACTTATCTGTTCAGGAATCTGATGTCCTCACCCAAGCTGATTCTTCAATCAGCTTTGAGTGTAGGCTCCGGAATCTTAGATAAGGGAAACTGTCACTAAGGCCTTCCGGCTTCATAGCCAGTTTCCTACTGTGCATGCACGATTGGCTCTGTGCTTTGTGAATGGTCATGCAGTCTTCTGGGACCTGTGATGTGTCCCAGGGGGCTGCGGGGGAATAGAGGAGGGGCTGAACACCACAGTGGTAATCTGAACGAAAGTGGGAATGGGTACCCCCCCCCCAAAAAAAAAAATGCCAAATGTGGATGTGGAAGGGGGATGCAAACAAGCGGAACTTCCCCTTTTGGGTGATGTTCCGCTTTAAAAAAAAGCTTTGTATTTTTTTAATTACATTTTTGTCTAAGCAGTCCATATGGCTAAATTTTGACAAATATGGAACAGAAGGTTTGACTTTAATTTTATTAGCTGCATGTCTGCCCAAGTACAGTGATTTAAGTAAAACCAGAGGCATTGACAAACTTTACATCTTATGTGGAATGCATATAAAACTTGGTTTATAAAGTAATTAAATTGTCAGCACCACCCTAAATAAGAAAATAATAATTTTATACTAGTTGCTAGAAACTGATGGACCAGATGCTTCTTGCTGACTAAATCCTTCACTGGGAATACAGTTTTTACTGCACTACAGATTTCATAATATACCTGACAATGTATTTTTGATTTTTTTTTATAGCAAGTATATGAAAAAACAACAGTAAAAACACATAAACCACTGTAGTGAAGTGCTGATTTAATCATCATTCTCAGATACAGGTGCTGGCCCCTTCAGCACCTTTTCCCATAACGCCCTGTGTTCTTGGACATGCCCAGGGAAGATGCTTTGCTTTATCAGCAGCTCAGAAAGGCCACACCTGATAAGGCAGAATAATATTACATAACTTCTCCAAAACAACCAGCTACTTTGGAGATTCTTCTCTCTGATTGCTACTAAAGTGCTCCAATTCTAGTAGGTTGGCCCCTCTGTTTCCAATGACATAAGATCCCTCCAACTGTTTGCCTGGGCTACCAGAGTACCCTGGATTTCACTGAGAGGGATGTTGTTTATGAGTATAAACACAAGTTCATGTTCTGAACTGTTTTTTTTTTTTCCTGGTACACAGAGCACTTATTTTTTTTTTTCAGTGTTAATGCACATTATTACATAGGAGAATAATATAACAGGAATACATACATCTTCCATTTTAGATGCAGAACCGACATTTGTGTGTGAATAGCATATAAGGTCCAAAAGGGACCTAGAATCTACTCGGGTATCGGCGAGTTCTGGAGCGACGGCTGCTGGTGGTAATTTGGAAGCGCCTTGTCTGAACTCATACGAATATGTTGTCCCGGGGGTCTCCCCCATGCCTCCAGACCACCCGACCACTCAACATGGGGATTTGTGACCGGATAGGGGCGCTGGGGAAGGGCCCGCCGGGGCAATCCCAATGTTCTTCTCGAGAAGTTGTCAACTACAGCAAGTGATATGTGAAAATATAACAAGTATCAATAGAACAAGGTAGTGAAGTAAGTATTGTAGCTGGGTATCTTGTTTTCACGCATCTAGTGAATTCCCGGCGGTGTGTGTTTCGAGTGTTAGGCGAGACCACCCTCTGGCACCAGCTGAGAGAGCCCTGAGTATAAACCTCCTGTGTTCCTTATAGGTGGAAGGGCAGGTCAGGCATTTTTCTAATCCTGTGCCCTCATGGGGGGGCTATGTTCTGACATTGGGAAGTGTAATAGATAGTTCAGGAGAAATTACTAGGAATGTTTCGAGTGCCTGAATGCCAAGGTGCATTTGGTGTCTTATGGTGCGCATGGTTGGGAGCTAGTTTGGTTGGGAGTTTTTAGGGAAGTGTATTCCTCTGAGGTTTTAAACAGCTACCAGCAGGCCCAAGTGGTTCGGAATTTTTGGGGGGTGTCATTGGCTTGGTGTATTAGGTCTTCCATTTCTTCAATTTTGTTAATTTTGTTAAACCAGTCCCGCATGGAAGGTGGGTTGGGAGATAGCCAGAGGGTGGGGATAGTCATTTTAGCTGTATTGAGCAGGTGGAGCATGAGGGATTTGTTATAGTGTTTTTGAGGGATTGAGGTATAGTGGAGAAGCATTTGTGCGGGCGAGAATTCAATCGTATAGGAGGTGATGGATGTTGTCAGGCGGTGCATATCGGACCAGAAAGGGGTGATATTGGGGCAGGACCACCATATGTGTAGGAAGGAACCCGTGTCTTTAGCACATCGCCAGCAAATTGGGGGGACTGCGGGAATGCTTTTATGCATTCCTTGGGGTGTTTTATTCCATTTGGAAAGGATTTTAAACCCATTTTCTTGGGCAGATACGTTTACTGAGCCCTTGTGAATATGTTTACAGATGGATTCCCAGTCGTTGGCAGTTAGGTCAATGTGGAGATCTCTCTCCCAAGATTTGATGTGGGCATTATTTTTAATGTCTATGTTAGTAAACAAGATTGAATATAACTCGAAAATTAAATGCCTCTGAGGCGAGGACTGCGAGCAGAGCTCTTCAAACAACGTGCGTGGCCTGGTGAAGTTTACTCTGTGTCTAGGGTCATTCAGGAAATGTTGTAACTGTCGGTATGTCCAGAAGTAGGAAGTGTTGTTAGCTGTCGCCTCAAGGAATTTATTATAGGGTAAAAATGTGTTGTTGGAAAAGAAGAACTCTGCTCGCAAGTTGTGGGCTGAATTTATTTCTGGTAGTAGGTGGGTGTTTAGGCCCGGGGGGAAGGCGGGATTGAAAGATATGGGAGTGAGAGGTCTGGCGGAGGAGGAGATGTTGTAGATTTTCCGACAGCATTTTAGCGTAGCGAGTGTGGAGTGGATCAGGGGGTGGTGCGAGCACTAGAAGAGGGAGGATCAGGTAACCATGGGAGAAGATGAAGGGGGAAGGGGGAGAACGCTTGCTTGATTGAAACCCACGCTTTTGAACGTGTGTGAATGTGCCAGTCCACTATTCTGGTG
The DNA here is from genome assembly GCA_018402905.1 of Glandirana rugosa. Taxonomy (NCBI): domain Eukaryota; kingdom Metazoa; phylum Chordata; class Amphibia; order Anura; family Ranidae; genus Glandirana; species Glandirana rugosa. The sequence goes on along the minus strand of BLSH010031682.1, from coordinate 294,561 downwards.
AGTTGGCAGGCTGTATGGTACTTTGAGAAGTCGGGAAGGCCGATGCCACCTTTCGCCTTTGGAAGCGATAGTTTGTCTGAGCTGATCCGGGGGGCCTTATTGGCCCATATGAAGTCAGAGCACGCCTTTCTCAAGGACACAAAGAAGGCCTTAAGAGGGGTGATCGGGATCGTTTGCATTATGTATAATATCCTAGGCAGGATGTTCATCTTAATAGTGGCTGCTCTGCCAAACCATGAGAGTAAATGTGTGGACCATTTAGTGAGGTCTTGCTGGATGGACCGCAATATTGGTAAGTCGTTTTTAGTATATAGGTCAGACAGATTGTGTGGGAGCTGGATCCCCAAGTACATGATGGCGTCAGAGTTCCACTTAAAAGGATAGTTAAGTTTACATTGGTTTAAGGTCGGAGGGGGCAGGGAGATATTCAAGGCCCTTGACTTATCGACATTAATCTTTAGTCCTGCTACTGATTCAAAGCTGGTCAGTGTCTCAAGTAGGTTAGGTAGGGAGATATGTGGGTCTGTCAGGAAAAGTAGAATATCGTCGGCGTATGCGGCCACTTTGACTTCCTTATCTCCGATTGGAATGCCTTTGATGTTGGGATTATGTCTAATGTTGCGGAGAAGGGGTTTGAGTGTTAAGATAAAAATGATTGGTGAAAGGGGGCAACCCTGTCTGGTCCCGTTTGTGATTGAGAAGGCGTCCGACAGATGGCCGTTGACCCGGACCCTGGCAGAGGGGTTAGAGTAGAGCGCTAGGATGAGCCGCATCATATGCGACTTAATGCCCCAAGCTTGTAAGGTCTCTGCCATGTAGTCCCAGGCCACTCTGTCGAACGCCTTCTTCGCGTCTAGTGAAAGGAAGCAGCTACTTAATTTGTTAGTGGTGATCCAGTGATGAATGTTGATTGCTTTCAGGGTGTTATCCCTGGCCTCCCTGTCTGGTACAAAGCCTATCTGGTCTAGTGCAATCGAACCCGGTAGGAGAGGAAGAAGTCTATTGGCTAATCTTGGCAAATAATTTCAGGTCCACATTTAGGAGTGAGATTGGGCGATAGTTAGGGACGATTGAGGGATCTTTTCCCGGTTTGGGGATCACTGATATGTGGGCTGAAAGGAGGTTGTGAGGGGGTGCAGTTCCTTGGACCAGGGAATTGAAGGCTGCTAGGAAGTGAGAGTTCAGGACGTCTATAAGGGCCTTGTAGTAGCTCCCTGTCAGGCCATCTGGGCCTGGGGATTTGCCAGGTTTAGTTTGTTTAAGCGCAAGTAGTAATTCCTCCTCCTCCTTAAGCGGTTTGTCAAGGTCTCTAGCCTCCTCTGTGGAAAGAGGGGGGAGCCCAGATTTGTGCAGGAAAGATCTAATAAGGTCTACTCTCTGTGAAGAGTTCGGTTGTGAGGAGTCAGTTTGTATATTATACAGTTGCTTGTAGTATTTGACAAACTATAGTACTATGTCCGGGGTGGAAACTAGTTTTTCTCCCTTTGGGGTAGTGATGCAATGTATGGTATTGTCACCTTTTTTAGCTGCAATTGTTCTGGCTAAGATTTTCCCTGCCTTGTTGCCGAATTCGTAAAACGTTTTTTGGGATAGGATGAAGTTTCTTTTAATTTGTTTGTTTAGTTCTGTAGTTAGTTCAGATCTAGCCTCGGTTAGCTCTTGTAGCGTGTTGTCTGATAGGGATTTTTTGTGGGAGTGCTCGAGAGAAGAAATTCTATCTATGAGGGGGTTTAATTGGGCTTGTCTAGCCCTTTTGTGTTCGGCTGCGATTGCCATAAGTTTACCCCTTATCACACATTTGTGAGCTAACCATAGGGACATGGGCAGGGGAGGGCTGGCAGCCTTAGGCCTGGGGGGCAAGTCAAGTGGCCCATTGAACCACCGAATCAGCTCACCATCCATGCCCACCTGGTTTTATAACGGATATTGATGTTATGAAGCAAGACAAATATGATACAATGTCGTAACATCATTTAATGTTAATAGCAACAAAGCAGGTTTAACAAAAATAATGCATCAATGCAGCTCATCAGTGCCCACCAATGCAGCCTCACCAGTTCCATCAGTGCAGCCTCACCAGTGCCCATCAGTGCAGCCTCACCAGTGCCCATTAGTGCATCCTCATCAGTGCCCATCAATGCAGCCGCACCAGTGCCCATCAAATGCAATCTGATCAGTGCCCATCAATTCAGCCTTGCCAGTGCCCATCAATGCAGCCTCGCCAGTGCCCATCAGCACAGCCTGATCAGTGCAGCCTAATCAGTGCCCATTAATGCAGCCTCACCAGTGCCCATCCAATGCAGCCTGCAATGCAGAGAGAGGAGAGCCGCCGGATTACAGAGCGGGGATCTCCTGCTTACCTAGTACGCCTCCTGGACCCGCTCCTATGATAGACAGCACTAGTGTGCTGTCTATTATAGGAGCTGGTTCGGGAGGTAGGACTTTGTAAGAGGGAGATCCACGCTCTGTGTAATCCGGCGATACCCCCCAAGGCAGCCCAATGGGCCTAGCGGGATCCATGGTAGGGCCGGCCCTGGACGCCCCCCCTTTGCCTGCAGTTAGTTGGTGGCTGTGTTCCTGGCCCCTACTTCCTTCCTCCACAAGAAGAAAAAAGTGTGAGCAGGCAGCAGCCATCGGCCATTTTGAATGTAAGTTAGGGTGGCCTGGGGGGCAATTGCCACCCTGCCCCCTGGCCCAGCCCTCCCCTGGACATGGGGGAGATGTCTTGGGAGGTGTTTTCCTTAAAGAATAGGCGTAGGCGTTTTTGAAGTCTTGGTATTGTCTTCGGGTCGGTCAGAATGGAGGGGTTTAGTCTCCAATTTGAAGGTTGCATCTGTGTTTTGGGAACGTCTAGTGTCATGGTGACCGGGTTATGATCAGACAAAAGCATGGGTTCAATCAATGCCTGTCTCAGATTGGGTAGATCTCTCTGAGAGATATAGATGGCGTCAATCCTGGAGTATTTGTTGTGAGGTGCTGAGAAGAAGATATAGTCCCTCGCGTGGGGGTAAAGAGTGCTCCAAGAGTCGTGTAGTGTAAGTTCAAGAAGGTATCTCTTTATGGCACGCAAGGCACTATATCGGATTGAGGCTGAACTGTTCGAGGTATCTAAAGAGGGGTAGAGGGGGAGATTGAAGTTGCCTCCCAGAATCAGCATACCATTTAGAAAGTCTATAAGTTGGTCCTTAATATTCCTGAAGAAAGGAACCTGCGAGGCATTAGAGGCGTAGATATAGGCTACAGTGACTGGTTTATTGGCCACTTTTCCCTTGATGAAGATATATCTCTCGTCTGGGTCAATTTTAGTGTGGTCGACCCGGAGGGGAGAGTGTTTGGAAAGGAGTATAGATACTCCATTAGATTTGCCATGGGGATTGGGCGCATGGTAGACCATTGGGTATCTGCGATTATGTAATTTCGGGATCGAATCCGATTTAAAGTGGGTTTCTTGAAGGAGGACGATGTCGGCCTTTTGTTTGTGTAGGTACGTCAGGACTTGTGATCTTTTCTCGGGGATATTGAGTCCTTTTGTGTTTAATGAGAGGACTTTGATGGTAGACATAGTGTGAGGACTAAAGCGGGTTTTGAATGGCACGTGTTTGAATGGTGCGATGAGATAACAGGTAGGTGGCTCGTTAAAGGGAGATGTTTACGTCTGCCTGTCTGTTCTGATGACGTAAGCTAGGAGGTCAATGGGTTAGAATGGTATAGAGAACAGAAAATGCTAAATTAAGCAAACCAGTAATGTCGAGAGGAGTAGAGAACAAGAATTAACTCTGTCACAATACTTTGTAGGTACAAAACTGAATCAAAAGCGAATTGGGAAAGGTGGGACCCAAACAAAAGAGGTCCCCCTCCCTTTCCAATCCAACGATGTTTACTTTATCTGTCTATCAGGGTGAGCATGGGTACCTTGGCGGGTCTTAGGAAGAAGGGGATTAGAGGATTGGATAAGACAATTTAAATGGGGTGAGAGGGTAGAGTAGACTACCTGTTGGGTAAGTAGCATGGGGGGTTAGTATTCGTTCTAGAAAAAAAGAAAAAGGGGGGATGGGCAAAGGGCTTCAAGCCTGTAGTGGTACCCTTTGGTGGTAGCCATGCTCTTCCATCAGACCAACATAACACAAAACATAAGAGGCAGCCAAAGGGCAGTGCCACAACTTATATTGAACCATGTCAGGGCAATCTCACCTTAAGTAGGTAAATGGAGCGTCTGCCCCTCTGAGATCCACTCAAACTCCTTCTCAGATGCACGCCCCATTTTGCGTGTGGGGGGGCTGTCTGTTGCCCCATTGGCGTACCTTGTGAGCTGGAAATGTGAGTGGCACTTTGGCCCCTATGTAGAGAGTCTAGGGTGGGCCCCAGAATACTTGGCCCTAGGACAAGACTCCCTCGGAACCGTGAAAACAGAGGCCAAAAAGGGGGTCGTCGGTCTTCCTACGCCATGATCAACAAGCAAACTATCATAGCGGAGCAAGGTAGACGGGCCCGGGAGGGAGAGGGCTCAGAGAATGAAACATATATAACCATATAATGAAAAGAAAAATAACATCAACCAGGAGGGAAAGGGAAATTTAAGAGTGAGGCATTTGCGAGGTGTAATTAGGTATAGAGAGGTCAGGTGTGGTGAGGACAGCTGTAATATATAGACAACTTATCTGTCCACATGAAGAGAGTTCCTAGTGGTATCAGTCTCTTCGGGCTCTCCTGTTGTGTGGAGCTTTAGTGGGGCTTGGAGCATAGTGTGGGCCCATTCCTCTGTGGGTGTTCCTCTGTGGGGACGGCGATCGTTGTCTCCGTGCGCCTTGGTCTTGAGCTTCCATCGGGGAAGGTCTGCGGAGCTTGTTGTGAGGTCTGAAGTCAGCAAACCACTCAGGCACTTCGATGGGTGTGATAGCTAATGTTTCAAAGAATGCGGGGAGGTCTTCCGGTACTCATAGAAGGGCATGGCGGCCCTGGTGGGAGGCTGAAAGAGCAAATGGAAACTTCCATCTGTAGGAGATTTGCCTTTCTTGAAGAACTGTAAGGATGGGTCGCAGGGCCCTGCAGTGTTGTAGAGTAATCTTGGACAGGTCTTGAAAAAGGTGAATATCCTTTCCTTGAAAGCGGAGTTGGGTTCTATTTCGGGCCTTGCGAAGAATATCTTCTTTTAGTCTAAAGTCAATTTTGTGGCAAATGATATCTCTGGGCGGGTCAGTGTCATTACCTCTTGGGCGAAGTGCCCTATGGATGCGTTCCATAGGTATGGGAGTGGAGGAGGGTCTGTCCAGCAAGTTGAAAATTTCTGAAACTGTCAAGTACAGTTGATCAGGTTCTACTGATTCCGGCACGCCCCTTAATCTCAGATTGTGCTGTCTGCCCCGATTATCGAGATCCTCCAGGTGGCGGTGGAGATCTCTTATTTGCATAGTGTGGACATCCACTTTCTGTGCTGTGTGACGGATAGCAGCAGAGTGTTGCGTTGTTGTTTTTTCCACTTCAACTAACCTGCCTGCTATTGATTGAATATCCCCTTAGCTCCGATATGGCAGCAGTTAGGGTGCTTTTGATGTCTGTAGCAACTGAGTGGAGATCTGTCAAGCTTGGTTGCTGTTGGGGGGATAGGAGGATCTGGTCTCTGTTCAGTGGTTGTGAGGGGGGAAGAGCACCCTGGCTGGGTTGGTGCATGTCTGATGAGCCTGCTGCGAGGGGGGGTTAGATCTCTGCGTCTGGAACATTGCGGGTATGCTCTGGCTTAGGCCCCTGCTTGGGTCACGGGGGGAGCGAGATCTGGTTGCAGATGAGGAGCGGGAAGACGTGCCCATAATGTTTGTGAGGGGCTCAGAATTAGTCTCTGTCCAGCTTAGCTGATGGACCCCCAAGGTACTGGCTCTGTATTTTAGCCTGCTAGCATGCTTATGGAAGCCGTTGTAAAATAAAGTCTAATGCCGCAGGGGGGCTAATGGCAATGTGTACTGGTTCTCTGGTGTGATTTTATGTGGAAATCAGTGGTAAGGGGAAGGCAGGCAGTATCGCTTGTGTATCCTATGCGTGTCTGCAGGCTTAGGCCTCTGGGACTGGCTATATGGCTGAAGGCCAGTTACCAGGCGTGCTATGCCTGCCTTGCGCTGGAGCCGCTGTGGCCCGATTAATAAGTTCGGTCTCCTTACCCTGCCTGCTTGCGACCTGGTCTCTTTCCTTGTGTGCAGTTGACTGGGCGCAATCGTCGGCCGTGAGCTAGCGAAGGCCGCAAAGATGGCGGCGGTCTGTTTTCCGCAGGCAGTCTCGAGGTATACTCAAGTCCTCTGTGGGGATCCGGCAGCCGCGATGGGGGTCGGAGGAGATAGCCCCGCTCGTGGAGAGGTCTTCGCGGGGTGGACTGCAGGGTGTCCGGTGCCGTGAAGGGACGATGGGGGGAGATGATCTCCTTGGTCTCCCGGAGCACTGCTGAGCTGCGTCCTTCCTCGCCGCCGTCAAGCCACGCCTCCCGCAATGCAACCACATGCTACCCTGATTGAGGCATATAGACATTGCTGTGTGGAGTCTATGTTTGTGCTGCTTTCATAATTTGTTTTGTGTTATTCTGCAGCATATGTATGCTCTTTGCCCTTCTGTCCTTGTTTTGAGTTATTTATTCTAATCTGCACCTGTTTATTAAACTGAAAATTACAGTTACTCTGTGCCTGTGTCATGTACCTGGTCGGAGGCCAAGGTGATGAGAGAGCTTTCCTTGTGACTGAGGGCAGAGCACCCCTAAAGGTGGAGACAGAGAGTGCTGAGCCCAAAGAAGCACAGACTGACAGCCGTAGAGTTGCCTGTGGAGTAGATGAGGCACCAGAAGGAGACTTGACCATGCAGCGATGTGAGCAAGGCAGAAGATACTCTAGGTGAGCAGATGAAGTCTTGACCGTGAAGGAATACCAGTAAGACAGTTGTCACTCTAGATACACTAACGAGCCATTAGAGAAGCTCAGACAGGTCCAAGGGCAAGCTGGGTCAGCAATCCAAGAATACAGCAACACAGAAGCACAGGATATGGGGGGGGGGCTGACGATCATCCAGCAACTTGTAGACCAGACTGCTGACTTTAAACAGGCCACTGGGAGCCAGGATCGGTCACGCTTTGCATGTGTTATGGCACAGAGATCTGTACGAGTGCGTATGTACACAATGTCTGCGTGCATTTCCGAGCATATTAGCATGACCATGTTGAGTGTTGGCAAATATGCCAGTTCTTCTCTGGTTCATCCTCTGACAGCCTGATCATTCTGCCAATCATTAGGTTACTCCACTAGATACTAGAAGTTAATTACATACAGTTCTGTAAGTCACCACTCATTCAAAATGTGTATTTAGTTCAAAAAAGTGCCAGGAGCATACCTGAGCATTTTTAGCCACAGTCACCTCAATCCCCTCACCATGCTGCCATGAACTGTTACATAGTTTCATATAGTTACATAGTTGATAAGGCTGAATAAAGACACCAGCCATCCAGTTCATCCTGAGCGCGTGTATGTACACTTATGTCACTACCTGTCACGCACCTGGTGGTGGAGTCTGTCTTATGCAGGAAGCAACCACTCTTGCCGTCCTGGTTTGAGGGTCCCTGGCAGAGCAGGCAGGGAGCACAGGAGCCCAGGGGGGCATGAGGGCTGGACAGGATCCCTGGTGGTGGTATGGAAGCTCCAGTGGAGCTCGTGCAGGTAGCGGGTGGTTGTACAGGCCGGGTCGGCAACGGGCTGGCAGCGGAAGTACACAGGGATCAGGCAGAAGAGTTGTCGTGAACAAGCTAGGGGTCGGTGCAGGCAGAAATCAACTAGGTCAAGCTGGGTCACAGAAACAGATAATCAGGAAATCAGGTCGCTCAGGAACACTCACATGCTGTAGAATGGACAGCACTGGCTGCTGGGCGCTGTGGGCTTAAATGGGGCCATTTGGCGCTGTTTCCGGTGCGTGCGCACGCACGGGAACACGCGAATGCGCACAGGCGCGTGCACGAGTGCCAAAACAGCAGAATAGCAGTCTTTTTCCTAACATTGCCCCCCCAAGGGGCAGCCTCCGGATGCCCAGACGGGCACTTCTTCCTTAGCGGTTCCTTTTAAAAGCTTTAATCAGTTCCTCCACGTGAATATTTGTTTCTGGCTCCCAGGAGTTTTCCTCGGGGCCATACCCCCTCCACTTAACAAGATACTGGGTGGAACCACCTCTTTTCCGGCAGTCCATGATGGCCTCGGCCTCCACCTCGAACTCCTCCTCTCCATTTACCAACACTGGTTCAGGTGGATCCGTACTTCGTCCTGGAAAGGGATATGGAGCCGCTGGTTTTAGCAAGGAAGTGTGGAAGACCAGATGGATGCGTAACAAAGAAGGAAGGTCGAGTTCAAATGCCACCCTATTAATTTTCCTCTTTACAGCAAAAGGTCCAAAGAACGTCGGACCCAACTTTTTAGAAGGACAGGCTTGTCTCAGGTTTTGGGTGGAAAGCCAGACTTGGTGGCCCGGCTGCAATTCTTTTGTCAAAGGCCTCCTTATTCAATTCCTGAGTCCTGGACAGGGTGTCCTGTAGGAGTCTATTATTGGTCTCAAAGAAGTCCGTTGCCCTTTGGGCTGCTAGTACTGTATTCTCCATGGACAGAGCAGGAAGAAACGTGGGGTGGAACCCATAGTTGGCCCAAAATGGGCCGAATGGACAGTGTTGTACGCAAATTCGGCCAACCGCAACAGTGAAACCCAGTCATCTTGCGAGAAGGAGGAGAAGCATCGGATGTATTGCTCCAGAGTTTGGTTCGTTCCCTCCGTTTGACCATTGGTCTGAGGGTGATACACGGAGGAGTACGACAGCTTGATTTCCAGGGATGAGCAAAGAGCTCTCCAGAACCTGGAGGTGAATTGGACTCCACGGTCCAAGACGATGTTGATGGGTACTCCATGGAATAGGACTATTTCCTTAATAAAAGTCTCAGCTGTCTCAGCTGTCTCAACAGCTGTAGGTGTGCCCTTCATGGGCAGGATGTGCGCCATTTTTGTCATGCGGTCAATGACCACAAATACAGTAGAGTACCCCTGGGATGGGGGTAACTCTACAATAAAGTCCATGACAATTTGGGACCATGGGCGCTTGGGTACCGGGAGTGGATTCAGAAGGCCCCAGGCTTTGGCCTTTTCGGTCTTGTTGTGGGCACTGACAGAGCAGGTACTGACATAGCTCTTGCAGTCTTCATCAGCTTTCGGCCACCAGAAGGTGCAGATGAGCAATTCTGCTGTCTTGCGTGCCCCAAAATGCCCAGCCAGTTTGTGATCATGGCACAGTCCTAGAACGGCCCCTCGTTGACCCGCAGGTACAAAGATCCTGTTGCCATACCACCATAGGCCATTCTTCGCCTGCAACCTGGAATGAGAAGGGCCAGAAGAACCTGCCAGGGATCGCAAGTCCTCCTGGGTGAGCAGAAAGTTTTGTGATGGAAGGATCATGTCAGGTGGCATGGAATCTCCAGGTTCTCTGAACATCCGGGAAAGGGTGTCCGGTTTGACATTTTTTGATCCTGGGCCTGTAGGTTAGATGGAATTGAAATCTGGAGAAAAAGAGGGCCCAGCGGACTTGCCGTGGTTTCAATCTTTTTGCCATTCTCGGGTACTCCAGATTTTTATGGTCGGTGTATATGAGCATGGGGTGCGTGGCCCCCTCAAGTAGGTACCGCCACTCCTGCAGAGCTGACTTAATGGCCAGGAGTTCCCTGTCTCCCACATTATAATTTCTTTCCAGTGCAGACAACTTGTGGGAGAAGAAAGCCATCGGGTGGAGCAAATCTTTGGAGCCTTACCTTTGGGAGAGGATAGCTCCCACTGCAATCTCAGATGCGTCCACTTCCAGGACGTAAAGCAGGGCTGGATTAGGATGCTTCAGGATAGGGGCTGAGGTGAACAACTCTTTTAAAGTCTGGAAAGCTGCCTGGGCTTCAGTGGACCAGTGAAATCGGATGTTTTGTTTTGTAAGTTGAGTGATTGGGGCGAACGTTGGACCCCTTTCTTATCTTATCAGATGGTGCCGGCCAGTCCAAGATGGTAGAGACCTTTTGTGGATCCTTGTTGATGCCTGTTACAGAGATGACTAGCCTGAGGAAGTGAACGCTGGACTGTTCGAATGAGCATTTCTCCACTTTGGCATAGAGCCTGTGTTGTCGAAGACGACCCAGAACTAAGGAGACATGTCTATGATGCTCCTCAAGGGAGGAGGAGAAAATCAAAATGTCATCTAAGTAAATGATGACAAACAAATCCAAATAGTCCCAGAATGCATCATTTGCAAAGTGCTGAAAGGTGGCAGGAGAGTTGCATAGCCCGAAGGGCATGACTAGGTACTCGTAGTGGCCAAAGCGAGTGCGAAAAGCGGTTTCCACTCGTCGCCTTCCCGGATATGGACCAAGTTGTATGCTCCACAGAGATCCAGTTTAGTGAAGATGACAGCGGAGCCCAGTCTCTGGTACAGTTCCGGAACTAAGGGTAGGGGATAGCGGTTCTTAACCGTAATTCGGTTGAGCTCCCTGTAGTCTATGCAAGGTCGCAGAGACCGATCCTTCTTTTCTACAAAGAAGATGCCAGCCCCCACAGAGGTCGTGGAGGGTCTGATGAAGCCTTTATCCAAGTTGTCCAGATAGGCCTTGAGGGCCGCTAACTCTGGTTCGGACAAGGGATCGATCCTCCCAAAGGGTACTTCCACTCCAGGTAGGAGCTCAATGGGGCAATCGTACGGCCTGTGGGGTGGTAGTTGCTCTGCCCCCTTCTTACTGAAGACATCTAGAAAGTTGTGTTAGATAGAGGGCACAACTAGCCGGACGTCAGAGTCGTGATCCGGGTTCAGGCTGAACAGAGTGGGAGTAGCGTCGTTGGGATGCTGGAAGCAGTGTTGGTGACAGTAGTTGGACCAAAAGTTGACAGTTCCGGTGGTCCAGTCAATACTGGGGTCATGTGCCCGAAGCCAGGGCAGGCCCAAAATGACGGGAAACAATGGGGATGCTATGGCTTCCAGACGAAGCAACTCCTGATGGCTGTCAGCTGTGGTGGCGAGGAGAGAAGCGGTTTTGTGGGTGACAGTGTCGGAGTTGATGGGGGATCCATCCACCAGGCGGATGGTCATCTGGTGGGTCTTGGGTTGGAGAGGTATGTGATGAGCAGCTGCGTAGGCTTCATCCATGAAGCAACTGCATGCTCCTGAGTCAACAATTGCTGGGACCTGGGTAGTCCCTCCGGGAAGCTGTAGCGAAAGGGAGATGACAAAGTGAGAGATCTGACTTGGCATATTATACATTCCTACTGAGGAAACTGGCGGGCACTTACCGCGCTTGGCAGGGCAGAATCTCACTACGTGCCCCGGTTCCCCACAATACAGGCACAGATTCAGGGAGAACCTCCATTGCCTCTCTTCAGGGGTCAGGAAAGGGCGCAGTAGCCCTATTTGCATGGGCTCTGATTGGTCCACGGGAGAAGAGGAGGAGGTCATTGGTGGGAAAGGAGCCGGACTTGGGTATCTTGGGACAGGTGGGGCGTAAGGGTCCCGAGGCTCTTTCGGCGCGGCGTTCCTGGAGACGCCGGTCGATTTGGATCGACCAGGTTGATGAGGGTTTCCAGGGTGTTGGGCACCCCTACGCGGGTCAGCTCGTCCTTGAGGGACTCAGACAGGCCCAGGCGAAATTGGTAACAGAGTGCAGCGTCGTTCCAGGCAGAGTGCAGCGTCGTTCCAGGCCGTGTCTGCACTCCACCTCCGGAACTCCGCTACATAGTCCTCCATGGACCAACTTCCCTGCTGGAGGTCGTGCAATGCTCCTTCAGCTGTAGCAGCCTGGTGGGGATCCTCATAGAGCTGAGCCATTGCTTGGAAGAAAGCAGCTAGGGTGGCGACCTTCGGGGCTCTCTGCTCCCAAAGTCTATGGGCCCAGGAATGGGGCTAATCCTGCAGGAGGGAGATAACAAGTCCCACCTTCGTGGCCTCAAGTGAAAAGGTACGGGGCTGGAGACCGAAATACAGCTCACATGTGTTCCTGAAGGCTCTGAACTTGTGTCGGTCCCCTGCAAACTTGTCCGGTAAGGGGACTTTAGGCTCAGATGGCAAGGCCACAATGGTGCGACCTGTGGTCTGACCAGCTCCGGAGGTTGCAGGCACAGCAAGCTCCTGAAACCGTTCTTCCAGCCGGGTATAGCCTTCTTACAGGCTCTGGACTGCCCGTGTAAGGCCGGCCAGATGGACACAAAGTTCATCCATGGCAGAGGGTGCTCCCTGCGCAGACTCAGACATGGCTGTCCGTTGCTGTCATGCACCTGGTGGCGGAATCTGTCTTATGCAGAAAGCAACCACTCTTGTGGCCCTGGTTCGAGGGTCCCTGGTAGAGCAGACAGGGAGCACAGGAGCGCAGGGGGGCATGAGAGTTGGACAGGATGCCTGGTGGTGATATGGAAGGTCCAGTGGAGCTCGTGCAGGTAGTGGGTGGTCGTGCAGGCCAGGTTGGTAACGGGCTGGCAATGTGGTACAAGGGTTCAGGCAGAAGAGTCGTCAGGTGCAGGCAGGGTTTTTAACGGGATGGCAGCGGAAGTACACAGGGATAAGGCAGAAGAGTTGTCGTGGGCAAGCTAGGGGTCAGTGCAGGCAGAAATCAACAAGGTCAAGGTCACAGGAACAGATAATCAGGAAAACAGGTCTCTCAGGAATACTCACACGCTGTAGAATGAACAGCACTGGCTGCTGGGCGCTGTGGGCTTAAATGGGGCCATTCAATGCCATCTCCGGCGCGTGCGCGCGCACAAGCGCCAAAACTCCAGGATAAAAGTGTTTTTCCTAACACTACCATTTTCAATACTCTACACTGTACACTGTGTTTGCTAAGAAATAATGTACAACCTGTACAGCTGTCTAAAAGTTATGTGAATTTAGCTACACTCCCTGCTGACACCATCAGCTATAGAAGGGAGTTTCAAATCCTTACCACTCTATCAGCAAAGAACCCCTTATATATTATGAGATTGAACTGCGTCTCGTCCAGATTCACTGTGTGCCCCGGTGTCTTTTTTAGAGATCTAAGATTAAATAGTTTCCTCCCAATGCTAGAGTCACCATTCAAAGATTTGTATATTGGTTCATATCACCTCTTAAGTGTTTCTTCTCTAGGAAGAATATGTTTAATGTCCTTCAGTCACCTTATTGGCTTTGTTGTCTTTCTCTTGACTCTCTAGACAAGCACATCCCTTCCCGAGGATTGGCGACCCAAACTAGATGGCATACTCAAGATGTGGCTGAACCAGAGTTTTGTAAATTGGTAGAGTTATAGTTTTGTCTCTGTCATACCCTCTTTAATGCTTGCATTTAATGCAGCTTGCTACAGCTTGGCATCGTATGCTTTTGCGGAGTCTGTGATCTATTAGGGCCCCCAAATTCTTTTCCATCCTAGATTCCCTAAAGCTCCTCTCTCTACCAACTAACTTGCATGCATATTTTAGCTACCAAGTTCATTACTGTACCTTTTTCAATATTAAACTTCATATACCATCTAGCTGCCTATATTTTATTAGGGTCTATCCCTCTCGTCCCTCTATTTTATTGAGGTCAATATACTAGGGAGATCATGATTGTCTGTAAAATCATGTTGTTCTTTTTTCCTAATGTCATCACCATGGTGGTTTGAAGTCTGCGACAAGTGTTTTTGCTTTAAGTTACTTGACTTGCCTGCACCTGACGACTCTTCTGCCTGAACCCTTGTACCGCATTGCCAGCCCGTTGCCAACCTGGCCTGCACGACCACCCACTACCTGCACGAGCTCCACTGGACCTTCCATATCACCACCAGGCATCCTGTCCAACATCAAGGGTACACCTCTCCTGTCGACAGGAGAGGTGACAGGGGTGACAGGAGAGGTGTACCCTTGATGTTATTGGAGTACTGGATGTTACTGGAACGAGCTCGATGCTCGTGGAGTTTTGCATGCAATTTGTTTTTAAAAAGTGAGTGTTCCTGTTTTTTTATCTAATAAACATTTGTTAAAACGTTATATGCACCAAGAGAGGTTTTGTTTGTTGCCCCCATATACCCCCCAGAGATGACCCCAGAGAAATAGCTGATGGTATGGAGCCTATATGAGTAGAGAAGGAAGCAAGAGGAAGGAGCAGGAGACCGAGGACCCCTAGTGGTGGAAATGATCCCTTACCACACAAAGATACCTTTATGTGCTTCTGTTTAGCACACTCCAGGTGAGAGGCATGAGCACCTAGAAGTGATATCACAGATGAAAAGTCACCATATTATATGCCCTGCTAACATCACTTAAGCACCTATAAAGAAAGGCACAAGATATTTTTTAAGAAGAAAGTCACAGCCCGAAGGATCGGTTTTATGCATGCTCTTATAGACTATTAATACAGAAGTTTTACCCCCCCATTTTATATCTGGACTTGCTAAATGTTTTATATATATGATCTGATGTTGCACAGCTTGGGTTGATTGATGTGGTATATGTTGGTCCAGCCTTGAGACGTATAACGATATACCATTAAGCAGTATTTATTTATATATATTTTATTATCATTTTTACTACACTTAGATCTTATTATATCAGGATTTTACGTTTGTTATGCTTTTACTGCTATGGAATTTTAAATGATATACAAGTGTTAGCGCTCCACCTCTTTTACCTGTGTTTATATGACGTTAAACTTGCAGTAACGCACACAAAACTATATGGCGTTAAACTGGCAGTAATACACACAGAAGTAAATGGTGTTAAACTGGCAGTAACGCACACAGAAGTAAATGGTGTTAAACTGGCAGTAACGCACACAGAAGTAAATGGCGTTAAACTGGCAGTAATGCTCACAGAACTATATGGCGTTAAACTTGCAGTAACGCACACAGAACTATATGCCGTTAAAATTGCAGTAACGTACACAGAACTATATGGCGTTAAACTGGCAGTAATGCACACAGAAGTAAATGGTGTTAAACTGGCAGTAACACACAAAAGTAAATGGCATTAAACTTGCAGTAACGCAATCAAATAGACGGTGCTCAACCATCACTACACTGACGCTATCTGAACTGCCCCTACTCTAGCTATACACTAATTTAAAGATTACTGACACGGTCTCACTACAGTACACTGAAACTATCAGAGCTGTCCCTACTCTAGCTATACACTAATGTAAAGATTACTGACCCGGTCTCACTACACTGAAACTATCTGAGCTGTCCCTACTCTACATATACACTAATGTATGTATGAATGACACGGCCTCACTACACTACAGTGAAACTATCTGAGCTGTCCCTACCCTAGCTGCACACTATGCAAAGCTGAATGATGGTCCTCCTCACTACACTCGCACTCTATCCCTAGACTGACACTAAACTAATATTCTACACTGACAATTGAAGCAAAATAGCACAGTTTAGCACACTAGCTAACTAATAACACTGAACAGAGCCCTATTCGATCTCTCTCCAGCCAAAATCACACTGAAAATGGCTGCCATTGAAAGAATACTTTTATATTGTGAGGCAGGAATTAGCCATGATTGGATAAAGTCACGATGACAGTGTCAAATTATGAGTCTGACAGTGCTCTGTGTCCTGGTTGGCTGAAGCTTTCACTGCTTCAGCCAATTAGGGCTTGCAATGCATTGTTCAGTACCGCATTGCATTTTGGTCCATTCGGGGGGCTGAACAAACGGTCGAAAGTCCCGTTTGTTCGGCTGTTCCCCGAATGACCAAACAGCGAAAGTTCGGCCTGAACTTATGCTCGGGCCGAACCGTTCGCCCATCCCTAGTCATTATGACTGCTGGAATTGTTCATTATTGTCCACAGAGAACTTATAGGTGGTTTGCTAATCAGTGTGAGCAAGACCCAATTTTTCCTGACATTATTGTGAAAAATTATATTTTGTGAAATTATCTAATCCAGATGAATTTTGCAATAAAGAAAAAAAAACACAGAAAAAATGAGAGGCTTTTTTTCACAGTTTGTACTAGCTTTTATGTGTACATTTGGTCATGAATAATCCATTAATTCACAGCTGTAAGTCTCATTTTGTGTTCATTGTTGTTCCTGTTAATGAATAGGAGTGTAAGGGAATTTTCACTGGTGAGAACTTTTAGGTCTGATTCACACCTATGCATTTTTAGTGCTTTTTGCAATTTTGCAGATTTGCACTACAGAATGTGTTCCATAGGAAATCATGTTAAATGGACTGTAGTGCAAATCTGCAAAATGCAAAAAGCACTAAAAATGCATAGGTGTGAATCAGGCCTAACTGCTCTGTCTAAACACAATCAATTACTGTGGAAATATAAGCAATAAGGGACATGGAAATGTCACTATTGAAGGGATAAGGGACAATCCTGGATTTTTGAAAGGGAACCAAATCTAGAACCCAAGAAGCTTTTGTTTTATACTGTATGACATGTCCTAAAAAAGAAAATCTTCATTGAGAAATCATAAATTGCAAGGGAAGTTAACCACTTCCTTACTGGGCACTTAAACCCCCCTCCTGTCCGGACCAATTTTCTGCTTTCAGCGCTGTCGCTCCTTGAATGAGAATTGCGCGGTTGTGCGGCGTTGTACCCAAACAAAATTGACGTCCTTTTTTCCCTACAAATAAAGCTTTCTTTTGGTGGTATTTGATCACCTCTGCGGTTTTTATTTTTCCACTATAAACGAATAAATAGCGACGATTTTGAAAAAAGAACAATATTTTTTACTTTTTGCTATAATAAATTTCCAAAAATAAAAAAACTAATTTATTCATCAGTTTAGGCCGCTATATATTCTTCTACATATTTTTGATTAAAAAAATTGCAATCAGCGTATATTGATTGGGTTGTGCAAAAGTTATAGCATCTACAAACTATGGACATTGGTTTACGGCATTTTTATTTATTTAAATTTTTTACTGGTAATGGCGATGATCTGCGATTTTTATCGGGACTGCGATATTGCGGCGGACAGATCGGACGTTTTTGACACTTTTTTGTGACTAATGCCATTTATACAGTGATCAGATCTAAAAATAGACACTGATTACTGTATAAATGCCATTGGCAGGGAAGGGGTTAACACTAAGGGGGCAGTGGAGGGGTTAAAAGTGTTCCCTGGGTGTGTTCTAACTGTGGGGGGGGGTGGGGATGGCAGGGGCATGACAGATCTAACTGATCCCAGTGACAGGTATCAGTAGATCTGGCATGCCCCCTTCACAGAATGGGGAACCGCCGTGTTTACAATGGCGGTTCCCCATTCCTGCTCTCTGTGAGGAGATGGCGGGTCTCCGGCGGACATTGGCGTGCGGCGGCAGGAGCGCGCCCAGCGCGAGCCGAAGGGGAGGACGTCTATTGATGGCCTCACGGCATTTTAGAGCCGCGCTGTAGCCGTCATTCGGCTATGGCGCGGACGTGAGAAGGCTAAGCAACAAAACACAGCCATGTACAACTTTAAACTTGTAAGATAACAACATACAGTAGCTTTGCAAAATGCAGTTTTAAGTGGGAGATATCTTTGCATAATGTCCATGTTCTGTTTAATAATAAATGTCTACCTATGTAAAGTGATGAATAATATTTGGAAACAACAATAATGACCTATTTAACACAAGAATATATTTTATTTAGGCATCTCATTCATTTTAACAGTAATATTTCACCTATATAAAAGTGAGGATAACAAGTCTGTGTTCACAGTAAGGCGTTAATTAATAAAAGACAAACCATGGACAATTATTGACACTTTTCTCTAATCTTATTATCTGATGTATAGCTAATGACCAAGTATAGTGGATTAAAATATCCATGTAGCTTAAAATAATTTATTTAATTTGTCCTTTTTTCATCTCAGTGGGGTATATGTATAGTATTTTCACTGCCACATTGTATCCTATGCTAGCGGAGTGACTTTAGAAGCTTGGACTGGGAACAGACCTTTTCACGCCTCGGTAGACACCAGTGCAAACCCGCACTTGCCTTGTATTATTCCTGACACTACAGGGCCATACCCTAATTATCTCTGAATAAGGGTTTTATTGAAACCATCATCTGTAATATGGTAAAACAGAATGTGACAGGAGATAAAAAGAGTAAAAAGGTTTGTGGTCAGGCTTACTTTTTGTTAAAGCTCATTAGACACAATTAACAAATAACAAATGTTCTCATCAATTTCCTCTTTTTCATCCTTTATGTGATATTAATTTATCCTATTTTTGACTCCTACCAGTTTTATAAATTGTTTAGCCACTATGTTTAATCATTTAATGTTTTGGTTTTTTTATCTTTAAAAAAAACATGCATCTTTAAAAATATTTAAAAATTGCTATCAGTGAATTTTTTTCTTGTAATCAAGTCATATTTTTACACGACCTCAGAAAACTTTTACTCTCTAAAAAACCCCCTGTTAGGTGAGGATTCTTTAAAAAAAACAAAAACAAAAAAAACCCCATTTCTATGAACTGGATTAAGTGAACACCTTGTATAATAGGATATAAATAACTCCTGGTATAATCGGATATAAATAACTCCTTGAATAATACATAGTATATTATAGTTCTATGGAGCTGATTAAAGAACAATTTAAAAAGGAAGCCTTTTTTTAAAACTTTATTTAATCATTGTCTTATACATTACCTAAAATGTATTTTAATCCTCGTTTGTAAACATGTAAAAGGGTTTAATAAACTAAATTTAGATGTGTTTTCTCAGTAAATTGTCTTTGTTATTACTAGCCATGGTTGTGTCAAAAACAATGGCTGCTTGCCACACTGGTTTGTTTACAATGCATCAGTTGCAATATACATACCATACATGAACAGAATACCAATGTACGACTCATAGATTTTGATTGCCAAATCTCAAACACCCAATCATTTATTTAATACATTTGTATTTTTGTAATTGTCCTCATCTTGGCTGGGACAAGTGTTTAGTGAAAAAGTAAATATTTGATATAGTAAGCTTGTGTTTCCCCTTTCATTTCATTCCCTATATCTATACTAGGCATTTATAGCATTGACAGGTATGACCATGGGATTCATATCCAAATCTATTTGCAATTTTTTGGGGCAGCAATGATGCTTATATTTTATGAATACTTACAGTGCAAAAACTGGCTCAATGTATGGCATTCTGAACCGTTCGTTATTGTTTAAGCCCGTGTGTGATGTCAGACATTGCATGTGATTGCACCCGCACCTGCTCTGCAGTGTTGATTACATGTGATGTCTGAGCAATGTGAGTTCAGCCATTCAGTTGTATGGCTGAACTCGCATTGGATTTGTACAGAAAAAGGTGCAGGGACTTTTTTTTCCCCGCACTGAACTTGGATCACATGGGTGTTCTCATCCATGCAATCCGATTCCTGTCCAAATCCACAGTTCGCACTGCAATCTGTGAACAGATCTGGGGGTGTCATTAACATTTTATTGACACATGCAGCGGCTCGCAGAGGGCAGTGTGAACTGCTTGTGGGAGAGATGCGATGCAGGAACCAGCGCTGGTTCCCGCATCGCACCAGTGTGAACCTTGGCTTAAATAGCAAAAATAATTTCAAGACTTTATAACGCTTTATATTATGTTATTCTATTTGATAAAAATGCACTTTTTCACTACATATTTTGATATATGGATTTATAAAAAAGGTATATATATATATAGTTTATGTTTGGTGTTGGGATTATCTGTCCTGCAGCTTCTATGCAGCTCACTGCATATGTGTTGGAGGTTTACATAAAACACAAGAACTGCTGATTTTCCACCACTGACTGCTTAACAATATCGGCATAAATTTTAAAATGTAAGAATAATTCCTGAACTGTGCCAGATATATTTTGATGTAGATATAATTATCCTCTGTATAAATATACTAGTAACGCTTATACTAAACAAAAATGTTGTTCATTATCATTACACAGGTGGAAAACAAAGCGTGTATTGCTGACTTACCTGACAAACATTGTATCTTCTTATTTATGAAAAGCAAACAGTGAAAAAAAACAATAGCAAGTAGCTTTATGATGACCTTATTGTAAATGATAGCACTTTTTTATGGCAATAAGAGGGAAAGACATAATAAGTATACCTGATGTCCCTTATGATTGTTTATTACTGTTTTTGAGACATTTGAAACTGCTACTGATTTTAAAGCTTAAATGGCATTATCTATATCATCCCCTAACTCAATATTATGATATGTAATTTTACATTTAGTTGTATATATAACCCTTTCCAGTTTGTTGTTTCTTATTATTAAAGTATGGCACTAATTATTAATGTAGCTTAAGTTATATAACAGTCCTAAGATTTGATTGAAACATATATTTAACAAATATTGTACTATGGCCCCGTTGAACTGCCCTTAGAAGACTTTAAGTCATTCTTAATGACCTAAAGTTAATTTCTCATTCTCTGCACCTTGAACACAGGTTAATGTATTATTGGGTTAACTTAAGCATCTTTTGGGGTTTGAATTTAAATTCGGGGACTTTGATTACACTGCATGAAACTGTTAAAGGAAATGACTGATGCAAATGCATGAAAAGGAAATACATTGTCCTTAATGCATATTCTATTTCAATCCTATTAAAAACAAACTGTATACCACATGTTCTTGTAGGAGCTTTCCTTGTGTGCACATTGCAGACTACGATGTAATCATGTTCCTGGCAAGGTCAGCATGAATTACAAGAAAATAATATTTCCAATATATTTGTTTATTCAGATTGCTGGATCAAGGAGTCAGCTCTCTGTTTGCTAATCAACCCACAGCTCTGTTGGCATCCCAATACTGAAGCATTTGAGGATGTAAACATATTAAACAATGTGCCTGTTTTAGCAAAACATTCTTTAAGAAAGTCTACATGTGCTTTTAATCAATTCCATGCTGAGTAAAATACAATTGTAAACTATGCGCTAAAAGATTTACTGAAAGTTACTCTGCACTATCTACTGAATCCTAATTCACTGCTTCCCATTTGTTTAAGTCATATCATATGTAATCTTCTAACAGCATTCAGAAGAAAAGTCTGCTGTGGATTTACACTAGTGGAGCTACATTACAATGGGTAGATTTAGGGAATTATGAAATGAGTTTTTTGGATTTGTTGCAAAGGTATGAAACCCCTAAGACACAGACAGATAGGGGTTTCAACATATGGCAACCACTCTTATTATAAAACAAAACACTGTTAAGTCAAAGTACCTGATTACTATTCGGTGGAGCTATGTGCCTCTGATAGCTTGGCTTATATTTAATACCCCCAGAAACAATATCATTTATTTTCTGCCTGCTGTTATCCCTTAGTTATTGGGTTTGTAGGCTTTAGAACCTTAAGCAAAATGATAAATTACAAATTACAAAAAGCATCTGAGTAAAATCAAATTATATTCCTCTCTATACTTAAGCCATCCAACCTTTTTTTCTTTAGAACAATTGTCTGTACCAGTTGGTTATAGTGCAATGATGAGAAGCCCTTCTTAATTATAATTAGCAATCTTCTGGGAATAGCTGTGCAACAGCAGTTCTTGCATTAAAGTAATGGTATGCATAAGTTAATTTACAGTTAAAAAAAAAAAAAACATTTCATGCAATATTAAATCTGAAGAGACTGACACGACTCAAATTATGTCACACAATTCTTGTTTGTGAAATGATAAATCTAGGATCTTATACTTTTATATTTTACAAACCAGATCAGACCAGCATTGTCTATAAAAATGCTGCAATGCACAATGCTCAATGTTAAAAAATGCATTAACATTTGTAAATACTATAATAAGGGATTCATTTTGCAAAGTTAACTGTACAACATTTATTTCAGCCCCAGAAGTATGCACTTTTGCCTATCATCAAGCATATCAAAGGATAATTAAAAGCACAACTTTCTTTTAACCTGATTGGCTGTTAGAAATGAACACAAGATGGCAAAAAGAAATAAAGCTCTTGCATTTTAATACATTATCTCCTAAACCATTTCTTGATCAATACATGTAATGTTTACCATCCTATAAATCCAATTCAGAAAAATGAATATGTTAAAAAAATTGTTACAATTAGTATGCAACTGTTTTTTCTTTATTTTATTAAACAATGAGTGTGAAGTAGAATACAATAAAAGGAACAGCAGCAAATTGTTTTTGAAACCTTGTGTTTGAGCCCTATTTGCATGTTTGCTTTCACACTATTCTATTATGCAATTTACATTATCAGACTGATAGTGGCATGTTCTATATTAGAATAAATAATTCTGCTCCATCTTCAAACTTAGTACACTGTTGGACATTGGGCAGAATAAACTCTTCACTATTTTATCGTGTCAGAAATAGTAGAGCATGTTACAACCAGTCCTTCACTAAAACTCTACCCCATCAAACCAGCTTAATTAGCAATTCAGCTCCTTATTTTTGTTTTGGATTTCCCTCTGGCTACTAATTAAAGCTTAATCGAAACTGCTGAACTGAGGTTGCAAGGAATTCATTAATATTAAAATTAGCCCCAACAATTTTTGGGCTGGTGTAATTTGTATCTGTTACTGTCAAGGGTTTAAAACTCAGTTAAATTGTTAAGAAAGCTGTACCATAAATTTATTCTATAATTTTTTTTTTAAAAAGGCAAACATTGTGTCAGGATTAAGGCTTTCCATAGTTTTCTAAGCAACGTAATGATGTGACTGCTTTTTTTTTTTTTAATAAAATCATAATATTAGCATTACAACCAGTGTCATGTACAATTATGTTTTAACTGGTATATATATATAAACATGAACAGAAGGTGTTAAAAACAAAATATTCTTGGTATTAATACACAAATGTAATCTATGACAGAGAAAGGAAATCATTTAGAATCCTGTTCTTCTATATAAGGCCATGTGGTTTATTGGGTATTCAAGAGAAAATATGCATAACATGTCATGTAAGTGCAACTTACTGTACTTATTGAATCAGTGACATTGACATAAAACAAAGTAAACTAGGTTAGCTACTTTTTGTAACTATTTGTTTTTCTTTCCTTTTGCAAATATATGAAAATGTTCTATGTAAATGCTAATCTTTGCCTTTTCACAGAAGTACTTTTCATAATTCTGAATTCGGGTTACATTTAAATTCTTTTAATTTTAATAATTGTATCAGTGCATGTATATGGATTTTACCCTACAGTTATTCTGTAAGTAGTCCTTTAAAGGAAATAAACTTATTTGTAGTAAAATATACAACAACAAGTACTTGTTAGCATATTTTATGAAATATAACACACTTTAATATATTTATGTGATGCAAAATTTTACAAAAATATACATGAACTATTATTTATGGATCTAGGCTTCATTTAAATAACATTTCTGACAAAACAATCATGCACACACTTAAAAATGAACATGTCCATTTTTTATTCACTGACTAGATCAACAATGGCATCCGAGGCACACAATTTCAAATCTTGGTGACAATTTCCGTGAAGTTATTCAAATACAATTTGACTTCTGACAAGGGGATGTAATTTATAAAACAGAACATGCCTATCAGTAGAACCCACATTTGCATAATGAGGATAGTTTCATTTCTGCAAGCACAGTTTCTGACATGCCAACTTGAAACACTGAAAGAATGTAGTGAAAAGAAAAGAAAAATGTCAATACAAATAACCATAAAAAATGATGAGTATGATATTCGTAACATTTGCCCCTTCTGAATAAACAAAATACATTTAATTTTCAAGACAGCCTTCTTGTTCAACTTCCAACAAAGTATTCATATAGGGTGTAACAGGGAAACAGTGCCTTCAGCACCTGTCATCTCTGTGAACTTAAAATTTGTCAACTGATGACACACTGAACAAATTTCAGAACTAATATGCATTTTCATTAGACACTAACATAGCTTAATTTTTTATATTTTTTAAAAAATAAATTTTGTAAATAGATATGTTAACATAAATGCATGTGTCCAAGTTAGCTTAGCTTAGACAAGCAGTCTAGTTTAAGAGCCTCTGATAAAATTGGCACTTACAAGGAAGCTATGATATTTCATTTATGTTAAAAATTGCCTTAGACTTTTTTTTTATAAATGTATCTTTTTAAAAATAAAAACAATATTGATTCATGGTACGATATTTGTGAAACACGCATATGCATGTTTATCGCATAAAGACACAAGTAAGGCCAATGTAAGCATATTAAACTCTGAAAGTACACAACATATTAGCATGTGTGATTTGGACATATGAGATTGGGACTAATTTACTATTGGATTATAACATTTTTACTTTGAAAGTGAATGTTCACTTTGAGAAAGAGTGCCATCTATGTTCACATAAAATGTTCATGCGTTCCCAATCAAAGCTCCATTTTTTAAAATAAAATCCCTTGCACGTGATTGGTCTTTTAAAGTCATAGATTGTTCATCTTTATTCATTCAGCCAGCAGGCTGAATGAAAAATAAAACAGACAGATTCCTCCATCCACACAAATGAGGTGAATGGGTGAAATCCCTTCCCCACCAGACATTGTATTTTGACAGCAGGACTTTTCCATTGACGGATCAACAAAAGATTTTCAGGTTGTCCAGTCAACCAAAGTCTATCTAATGATTGACTTTTGCCAAATGCGAACAGCCACACATGGATCAAAATTTGGGCGGTCCCTGCTGATGCAGCCCCATTTCTATAAATCTATGGTTAGTTTAACCACTGAATAATAATTATAATATTCATGTGTCTCATTTAATATGCATGTATAGCCACACCTTTTTTCTTGTTTTAAATAGAATATGGAAGGGTTAAACCCCTATTAGGTTATTTTTTTCTGGCTCTATCCTGCTGGGGGAATTTCCATTAATTTCCCATCTTCCCATGGTGGTGCAACAGGAAATTAGATGAAATATCCCAAAAGTGAAGATATTTTCAATCCTACAGAGATATCACGAATTTTCAGCATTGTCCTAATTGGATGATTTACCCTCACCTCTTACTCTGGTGACAATTTAAAAAATGTAGAATTTCCCCTCACTTCCTGTCCAAATTTGTAAAGCAATATATTAGACCAGCTGCAGAGAAATTGAACTAAAATAATTATAGGTCACATGATTTAAATTAATTGAAGCAGTATGTTTTATAGTTGGTGCAGTGAAGCTGTATTTGCTTCGGTCATCCACTCGTGTACAAAGAAAATTCCTATTTTGTAAATTCCTCTGCATATGACTGGGTTTTCAAAGTGAACAAGTCAAAAATGTTCTCCTCCAATGTATCATCCCCACCTAAGAGATGGGAAAAATAAAAAAAATAAAACAATTATGCAGTGGTAGCTAAGACAAAAAGTATCTGATTTACTGAAGGAGTTGATAATCTTCACTAAAAATATAGTTTGAATATTCACTTCAATTATCCAGTCATGTGAAAAGATCTGCACAAGACTGAGTATTTAAATTGAACAAGAATTTGCTTTTCACATGATAGGATAATTGACCTGAATATTCACAAAATTATTTGAGTTAGGACTTTACTCCTTTAGTAAACCAGCCTCAATGCATCTACTTTTCAAAAACTGTATCCTAAAAATGCACTAAAAGATTAAATTATTCACTTAGCTCAGTGAAGCCTTATTTATTTTGATCATCCAAGCATACACAAAGAAGATTCATAACTTATCCATGCATTTTTCGATTAACAAATGAGTTTCACAATGGTTTCTCTGAGTCATCATAGTGGAGAAATGTAATTTTGTAACATCGCACAGAGATATAATACAATAAAATCTAAGTATAAATACAATATTTGAAGTAAATTTTGAAGCAAAACATAGTATTTTAATGGAAATAAACACACACACACATGTAAGTTAACTGTACATTCAAGATGTAGTCAATTTTGTTATTGTAAAAGTGTAAAACAGCAGTTTTAAAACATCACATTGGTCTTTGACTTTTAGAACGTGAAAAGAAAATTAATAGTTTACCAAAGAAGCATTTATTCACTGGCGTAATAAAGTCTTGTTTATTTCACCCAAACAAAAAAACACAGATCTGCCAGAACCTGTACAGATATAACTCATATAATTCTCTTTAATTGTTAATGGGCAAAAGCAATTTGTATTCACATAAGATAACTTCAAATGGTACCACAAATCTCCACAACCAATTTTACTAGTAGAATGCTATCTAAAACCCCAACAGAGACTGTCTTGCTCTAAAAGAAAATAATAATTTGCCTTTTCTCAGATGCTGCTGACTTCAGTGCCACCTAAAATATGTGCAAAGGTTTATACCAATAGAATGCCATTTAAAAACTTTACCGCAGATTTATCTATATCAAAAGAATCTTGTGCATCTAATGTGTTGAAGTGAAAGTAATATGGATACAGCTCATACCAATATGTCATATATTGCAGAATTTAAAATGTGGGTGGTCCAGAACTACCATTTAATTTGCAATTTGATGGCCCTGAAATGGGTACTAAGCAACTCCTAGAAATCCCAGGTTATGAGGAGATGGTACTTTATCTAGGAAATGGTACTTTATCCAGGGATGCCATTTGTGATAAACTAATATAACTGCCCCAGATCTGAGATATTACAAATTCTCTATACATAATTAAATGTATATTTGTTCACCGATACTATCTAAAAGGCTAAATGTGTAATTATAGATCAATCATATAAACTAATATAATGTGCTCCAAATTTAATTCACTGACATAGCAAATATATACTAAATAAACCATGTCCTGAAAATGCAAAACATATTTTGATTTAAATGATTATTGTTAATTTATATTGGATATACATTCATTGATCAAACCACACATAAACTTTTTTGCATTCTTTCAGTCCGTTTGTGCTTGCTTTTTATTCACCATGAGAACATTGTCCAAAAATGTGGTGAGTTGAACTTTTACAGATGTAAAAAGCTGAGTTTGGTAGGCATATCAGTAATACTATTGACATTTTACTGAAGGTACCTCTTTGGTTGACAGAAAATCAGGTACAAAAGAGACTAGAAAAACTTAAAGTGATTGTAGATTCTCATTGTTTTTCCTATAAAAATAATAAACATGTTATACTTGCCTGGTCTGTTCCAGTGGATTTGCACAGAGCAGCCCAGATCCTTCTCTTCTCGGGTCCCTCTTCTCTGCTCCTGGCCTCTCCCTCCTGTTCAGTGCCCCCACAGCAATCAGCTTGCTATGGGGGCACCCAAGCTGAGGCACAGCTCTCTGTGTCCATTCAGACACAGCCCTGACCTGGCCCGCCCTCTCTCTCCTGATTGGCTAGCTGACTTTAATTGACAGCAGCGGCAGCCAATGGCACCACTGCTGTGTCTCAACCAATCAGGGAGGGAGAATCTCAGACTGCTGAGACACATGTGGACATCACTGGAGAAAGAGGGACCACAGGTAAGTGTTAAGGGGACTGAGGGGGCTGTTGCACAATGAAGGCTTTTTATCTTAATGTATGCATTAACCACTTCAGCTCCAGAAGGTGTTACCCACTTCCTGACCAGAGTTTTCTTTTGGTGGTATTTGATCATCTGTGTGTTTTTATTTTTTGTGCTATAAACAAAAAAAGACCAACAATTTTGAATAAAAAACAACATTTTTTACTTTCGGCTATAAAACATTCCCAATAAAAAAAATTGTAAAAATCTAATTTCTTCATAAATTTAGGCCAATATGTATTCTGCTACATATTTTTGGTAAAAATAATCCCAATAAGCATATATTAATGGTTAGGATAAAAAACCTTCTGCCTTAAAACGCCTTTAACCACTTGCCGACCGCCGATCGGCATTTGACGGCGGCAAAGTGGCTCTGTAAGGCAAAACACCGTCATACGACGGCGGCCGCCTGATCGCGCACAGTGAGCGCGCGCGCTCACTGTGTCCGGGGAGGGCCAGGGAGCGGGTGCGGCGGCAATCGAATTGATTGCCGCCGGCCACCCGCGATGCCCCCCCCCGGAGTGAAGGAGCGGAGGTGTTAGTTAAGCTAACGGCGGCGTGGGCGAGGGACCGGGAGGGG
>BLSH010031682.1:228545-249494 GCA_018402905.1 Glandirana rugosa | reverse complement strand
CAGTCTTACAGCTTCTGACCAGAGTAGTTTTCTTTTAAATGGGCTGTTTAGGCCCTTAACGTTCATGGATAGAAATTTAATGGTCATGAGGAGTGTTTGGGTTGCTGGGAGATGTAGGTAAGGCACAGTAACAGGTGATGAGGTTTGTGGAGGGTGCCATAGTTACATACCATTTGATGGATGTTTCTTTTGATGTTTCCACCGGGAGATAATCGGCAGGAAGAGTTGGGGCCATTTCCTCTTGACCGGGGTAGATTCTTCGGAGGTAGATGATGGAGCAATTCTTGATCGAGGAGTCGGTATGGACTAGAACAGATACGGTAATAAGGAACAACATAATAGTAAAGGAAAAATGAGAGAGAAAGCAAAAACATGGGTTGTAACTCTGGGGTAATACCCAAGTAAGTAACAGAGTGAACTGTGGATAATCCGTGGGGGTGAATGAGAGAACGCTCTTATCCAAGTGGATAGGTAGTTCTTTCAGGCCGGATAGCAGTTAGGGCAGACGGGCACACTCAGTAGCTAAGGCATGGTGAGGTTCCTGTGAGTATGGTTATCTTTTATGCCATTCTTGTCTGAGTTTGGAGGGGCCAGCGTTCTTTGTTTGTGGGTCTTCATATGGCAGGATCCCCCAATCCTTCAAGTATTTTAAACCTGTTTCCAGGGAGTGGATAGTATACATCCTGTCGCGATAGGTGATGATCAGCTTTGAAGGGGTGTCCCATTGGTATTTGATTTCGTGGTTTCTTAGCGCCTTAGTGATAGAAGCTTTCTTCTGTGCTGTATTGTAGCCTGGGAGAGATCGTTGAATAAAGTTATTCCCTTATACTGGTCAGGTAGTGGGGGGTTTTTGCGGATGGAGCACATTGCTTCCTCCTTGACATGGTAGTAATGTATTCTCGCTAGGACATCACGGGGAATGGAGGCCGGTAGAAAGGAGGGTTTAGGGAGTCTGTGGGCCCTGTCAATAGTAAGTTCAATTTCGCTTGCGTCAGGGACCAGCAGATGCAGTAGATGGCGAATGTATTTGTGCAAGTCTGCATTGACCACTGTCTCTGGTACACCGCGGAATTTAATATTATTTCTGCGACTGCGGTCCTCCATGTCAGCGATTTTGGCCGCTAAACGCTGCATGTCGCTTTGTTGTTCCTGATGTGCATCCACTAGGCTGTTGTGTGCTGTGTAGGCCTCATCTAGTTTGTCCTCCACGTGTGTCACTCTATGTTGTAGATCCTGTATGTCTTGTTTAATAGGGCGCAAGGCCTTCTTCATGTCTAGATGCATGGAATCCCTTAAGGAGATAAGCATTTCTTTCATGTCTCCTATAGAGACAGGTTGTGAGGAAGAAGGGAACTGCTCCAGCGTTACCTGTGGAGAGGGGTCAGAATCTAGTTCTTCTTCCATGTCAGACTGATCGTCTATAATAGCGCTCTGTCTCAGTTTTTTATGCTTCACAGGTCTTCGGGTAGTGGGGCTGTCTGGGGGGGTTCTAGCAGTGTCCCCTGGATTGGTGTTGTGTATAGCCGTACATACCGAATCCTGCGATGAGCTGGATGAGGAGCTGGGGCCTTCCGGCGCTGCAGCCTGCTGTGCTCTCGGTCTGCCATCTTGGTGTCCCTTGTCGCTCCTTGCTGAGAAGAAGTCTGCTAATTTTTGCGGTGCCGATCGCTGGGAGCCGCGTTTTCTTTGTTCCCCTGGCGGGGGGTGGAGTGGGGTGTCTGCAGACATCGTTTTGTGGGTCACCTTCAGTGTCTTATCAGTCGCTGTATGCCCGCTGCTCCGGAGCTCCTTCACCGTGCGGCCGTCACTGTTGCCGGCTAGCCACGCCCCTCATTAAATTATTTTAAATGGTATCACGCTATGCCAGTTACTTTTTTATTACATGCCTGGTGACTTAACCTCACCTCACAGGAGCATTACGTTCTGAGGGCTGCACTTCCTAGTTTATGGCCATCTGCCTCCACATTGCCCGATCGTCCGGCGACAGGGAAGGGAGCACAGGACTATTAGTCTATGCTTAGGGCATTGGTTGGCTTTAATATGGCCCTGGCTAACAATTACTTTACAAACTATTAAAAGTATTAAAAAAGTCAGTGTGCATGCTGTGTGTATCACAGCATGCTTAAGCATATATACCTGCTGTGGCTATAGCACATGGACCTACATGGTTTTATATGCTGCTGCCAAAGATAAATGTCCATACATACACTGCTTTTTTTGTTGTGACAGCAAGGTATGTAGGTCTTAGTGACCTCCTACTTTGCTTGCTACAGGTGAATTACATTCTTTAGTGAGCAATCATGGTGCTTGTCACTTTTTTATATTTCAAGTAAAATGCTGACACAAGCATTCCTACTGTTTAAATGCTTAAAAAAGGTGCACATGCTGCCTGTTTATTTTAAGGAATCCATTTGGAGGCACCCTGTTAGTCAAGAACTGACATAAATTTAGTTGGATGAGCAGATATTTTTATTTGTTTTATGCCATATACTTGCTGCCTTGCTGAATAAAAATGCAGAACAAACCTGTCTAGGCAGGTTCTTGTGTGTACCTGTCTGCATATTTAGCACCGCCACTATCAGTTGAGCGTGTGATATGAGACCCAGAATCAACCTAGTTTAAATATCAGAGCAAAGGATTCAGAAATGGGAAACTAGAACCTGAAAGAATCAGGAGCCTCAACTGTCAATGTGGAGGACAACTAATCAATCATTCTGCAGTATGCAGAGACCAATTGCTAACAAATTCCTTTAAAGATGAAAAAAGCTCCTCCATATTGTCAGTGGCGGGGCTAAGACTCCACAGTTTGCTTTGCATCCTTATAAAGGATGTTTTACAAACAAAATGGACTGGGAAGGTTTTTGATACCACAGATCCTGTGCCTTGACCTTGGAGTGATCCGTTAATTGCAGAGTAGTGCAGTAGAGGATCAATACTTTCTTGCAAAGCTAAGTCATATGGGGTTTTCTAAAAGACTGGATTTTTAAGACATGGCTATGAAGGATTTAAAACTGAATAAGAGATAGTAATAGAAACTTCAGGCCAACCTATGGCGTGATGTACAGTAGTAGGTTCAGTGGTAGAATACACCAGAGTGCACTTAGATCCAGTGCTAGGTTTTTGCATTCATTGAGAACAGGCCAATACTAATTCTGTGGTGGATATTAAAGCTTATGGGTAAGCTTGTAAGGGCCGTATTCAAAGAAGCCAATTAAGACTCAGAGGAGGATGCCCTTTCCCACTGGGAAAACCAGGACATCACTGCAAATAGTGATAGAGGAATGTGGGCTGAGGTCAATCATTGCAGTAGGATTGTCCTCTGCATTTCTTTGTGCTGCATAGGAAACAACAACTAAGACTAAAGTGAGGCAAAGCCTTTCAGCCTTACAGCACCAGTCACCTGTTGCCATTGAGGCAGCAGGGGGTGACAGTTCTCCTTTCAGGCAAAAAGCCTGAAAAAACACAGCATGCATTGGCATAAAACTCTGCCTTTAATCAAAGATGACATCAGTACTGAGGTGCTTCAGCTTTAACAGTCATTGTGTCATCAATAAATGGAAAATGTTAAAAGTGAAAAACTGAGGCAACAGTTAAGTACTTTCTATTGTTTCACTAAGGCCGGCCTCACTGATTTAAGTTCTTAGAGACTGGGCACACCAGTTGCTGTGCCATGGCTCTGAACTTTGGAAAGCTGTGCACCTGAAACAGTACAGGCAGATTTTGAGAAGTGTCACAAACAAAGAATATTGCCGAAAGGTCACATCTCAAACAAATCTCTACAGCTGACAGTACAGAGGAGTATAGAAACATCCAGGTAAATGCAGGTTACATGGTCCCTTTCACTAAAGGAGTCTGAAGAGACACAGCAAAAAGCTCTAGAATGGGAGAGCACCCCGCATTTTAAGGGTAACTCCATTTTTGTGGAGAAAAATATAGCAAATAAAAAAAAATAATATAACATACTGTATATGATTGCTACAGAAATCATATTTTAATGCAATGTTATTAAAACTTACCTTTCCTTTTCAATCTGCAGTTGCTGTATTTTTCTATAAATTCAGTGCAATATGGCAATGTGGAGGCATTCTTTTCTAAGCTACAAGTCAAATTTTAGGCATTCTCTGCAACAATATTGTCATTTTTGGTTATTCGAAGGGATGCAAACACTGCAACATTTCTCATCAGAACCCTGAAAGTGTATGAGCTGTATAAATTAGTCATTCTCATTCAGTATCATTCCAACAAAGAACTATTCCTTTAGAGCGGAAACAGTCTGTCTGCAACAACATTTGTTAAAATCCTTTCTTGCAATGTACTTTAACCACTAGTTATGGGAGGGTGTCTATTGACATTCTCTCATGCTGGTGCTTCTTGCATGCCCCCTGGAGAGTGCAGCCAGGAGTGTCCGTGTTGGTTAGGTACTCAGGACCAGTGCATCATGGATCAGGGTAAAGGGCCAATCTCAGCGGCCCTTTACCACGTGATCTTTCCGTCCAATGACGGAGCGATGTCAACAAACCAGTGTCATGTCCGGTTCAGCCCTCTCCTCTCCTCACACCGATCAATATAGCTTGTGAGGACAGGAGGGAGACAGTGCAGCAGAATGAGTGGGCTGGATTTGGAGGTGCACACAGTGCTAATCTGTGCCACATCAGTGCCATCACAGTGCCAGTAGTGCCCCATCAGTGCCATTGCAGTAACCATCAGTACCATCACAGTTCCAAAGCAATGCCATCACAGTGCCCATCAGTGCCCCATCAATGCCATCAAACTGCTCACCGGTACCAAATCAGTGCCATCACAGTGCCCATCAGTGCCCCATTAGTGCCAAATCAGTGTCATCACAGTGCTCATCCATTATTGCACATCAGTGCCATCACAGTGCCACATCAGTGCCCATCAGTTCCATCACAGTGCACATCAGTGCCATTACAGTGCTCATCAGTGACCATCAGTGCCATTGCAGTGCCCATCAGTGCCATCACAATGCTTATCTGTGCCACATCAGTGCCATAACAGTGCCACATCAGTGCCATCACAGTGCCAGTAGTTTCCCATCAGTGGCATCGCAGTAACCATCAGTGCCATCACAATGCCAAAGCAGTACCATCACAGTGCCCATCAGTGCCAAATCAGTGCCATCACAGTGCCCATCAGTGCCATCACACTGCTCATTGGTACCAAATCAGTGCCATCACAGTGTCCATCAGTGCCCCATTAGTGCCAAATCAGTGCCATCACAGTGCCCATCCATTATTGCACATCAGCGCAATCACAGCGCCACATCAGTGCCCATCAGGGCCATCACAGTGCTCATCAGTGCCACATCAGTCCCATCACAGTGCCCATCAGTGCCACAACAGTCTCATCACAGTGTCCATCAGTGCCACATCAGTGTCATCACAATGCTCACCCATGCCACATCAGTGCCATCACAGTGCTCATTCTTGCCACATCATTGCCATCACAGTGCTTATCCATGCCACCACAGTGCTCATTAGTGCCATCACAGTTCCCATCAGTGCCATCACAGTGCTCATCTGTGCCACATCAGTGCCATCACAGTGCTCATCAGTGCCACAACAGTGCCATTAATGCCCTACAGTACCATCAGTGCCACTACAGTGCCCATCCGTGCTACTACAGTGCTCATCAGTGCCACATCAGTGTCCCTACAGTGCCATCATTGCACTACAGTGCCTCACAAAAATGTAATAGGTAGTCAGCAAATTAGATGTGTATGTTATGTCCCTAGAATACCTAACAGTGCTCCCTGCATGTTGGGCCTCTGTATGTGTAAACCTCTCACACATGTGGTATTGCCATACTCAGAAGGAGTAGCAG
This sequence comes from Glandirana rugosa, assembly GCA_018402905.1. Taxonomy (NCBI): domain Eukaryota; kingdom Metazoa; phylum Chordata; class Amphibia; order Anura; family Ranidae; genus Glandirana; species Glandirana rugosa. The sequence goes on along the minus strand of BLSH010031682.1, from coordinate 243,650 downwards.
AATGTATTTTGGTGTGTAATTATTGCTATGTGCATGCTATGTGTTAGAAATATATTTTAAATGGACAGCTTTGTGTAAAAAAAGACTTAATTAAATGACTCATTAGACCACCTAGATTATGTGTTGGGGTGTTTGCTTTCCATTTTGTGGGTGTCTCCAATGTCCTGGCGCTCCAGGGCCTTCAGAGGTGTAATAGGTAGTCAAGACATTAGATGTGTAATTTATGCCCCTAGAACACCTGACAGTGCCCCTGCATGTTGGGCCTCTGTATGTGGCCAGGCTGTGAAAAAGTCTCACACATGTGGTATTGCCATACTTAAGAGGAGTACAAGAATGTGTTTTGGGATGTAGTTGCAAGTATGCATATGCCATGTGAGAGAAATAACCTGTTAACCGCTTAAGGACCAGGCCTATTTTTTACACTTGGTATTTAATAGTTAAAATTATTTTTTTCGCTAGAAAATTTCTTAGAACCCTCAAACATTATATATTGTTTTCAGACATCCTAAAGAATAAAATGGCGGTCGTTGCAATACTTTATGTCACAACGTATTTGCGCAGCGGTCTTACTAATGCAATTTTTTTGGAAAAGATACACTTTTTGAATTAAAAAATAAGAAAACAGTAAAGTTAGCCCATTTTTTTATACTGTGAAAGATAATTTTACGCCGAGTAAATTGATATCCAACATTTCATGCTTCAAAATTGCACCCGCTTGTGGAATGGCGATAAACGTTGACACTTAAAAATATCCAAAGGCGACGTTGACAAATTTGTGCAGGTTACCAGTTTTGGGTTACAGAGGAGGTCTTTTGCTAGAATTATTGCTCTCGCTCTAATGATCGCGGAGATACCTCACATGTGTGGTTTGAAAACCATTTACATATGCAGGCACAAGCATGCATTTGCTTCTGCGTGCGAGCACGGAGGGACGGGGCACTTTAAACGTTTTTTTCTTATTTATTTTACTTTTTATTTTTTATTTTTACACTGTCCCTTTAAAAAAAATTGGATCACTTTTATTCCTATTACAAGGAATTTAAACACCCCTTGTAATAAAAAAAAGCATGACAGGACCTCTTTAATGTGAGATCCGGGGTTAAAAAGACCTCAGATATCACATTTACACTTAAATGCAATAAAAAAAGTATTTTTTTTCAATAAAAAAAAAAATAGTCCCTTTAAGGCCGTTGGGCGTAAGTGATGTTTGACGTCACTTCAGTCATCCAACAGCATTGAGTCAAGTGGGGCCATCATTCCCTCACTTGACTTCCTGCCTCTCAGGAGAAAGGAACGGATCGTCTCTGCCGCCACCGATGGATCCGGTAAGCGACGAAGACAACTGGGATGCAGCAGGAGGGAGGGCACCTCTCCCGCCGCCGATAAAAGTGACCTTGCGGTAAAACTGCTGTGGAGACCACTTTTATCAGAAAGTGGACAGTCCACCTTGAAGAAAATACTGGGTTATGGCAGCTATCTGCTGTCATAACCCCGGAAATTAACGTCAAAATACCAACGTATAACAATAGTGGGTGGTCCGGAAGTTGACAATTTCGTGAAAAAAAAATCTTCATTTTGCTAAGAATTGTGGGGAAAAAATTACAACTTCAAACAACTCTCTATGCCTTTTACTAAATACAGGCGGTCCCCTAGTTACAAACATCCGACTTACGAACAATTCCTACTTACAAACGGAGGGAGACAACAGGAAGCGAGAGAAAATCTACCCCTAGGAAGGGAAATTCCACTCCTGTAAGGGTTATCATGTGTAAAAGTTGCCTCCACTGATGTTTTATCACCAACGTTTGTTTCCACAACAACCCAAAATTTTCAAAATCCAATTATCATTGGGGCAGGAAGTGAGGTGAAATCTTCTGAACAGAAACATAGACAGTAAAAGCAACATTACAGGGGTGTTACTCTTCCCTATGCTATCCAAAAAGCTTAAAAATATTTTTTTTTGGCTGACGCTACACTTAAAAAATGTACCTGTTCCGACTTACAAACAAATTCAACTTAAGAACAAACCTACAGTCCCTATCTTGTTTGTAACCCGGGGACCGCCTGTACCTTGGAATGTCTACTTACCAAAAAGGGTTCATTTGGGGGATATTTGTTTACAAACTTTTTTATTTAGAGGAAAAATTGGTGGTACAAGAGTATATTACATATAACAATGAATTGTTCCGATAAACTGTTGTATGTGTGTAATAGCAACATTTTTATAATAACTATTCTGTTAGCCTGAATACACAAGTACTGGTTGTGAAAAAGAAGAGGACACTGATAAAATGAAGATAAATTAAATGAAATACATTTGAACTTGGTACACTATTTTTAACAATTGAAAATATGTTATCATTATGATGAATGAGTATTTAAATTCTTCCATAGGCATTACCAAAATATACAGTAAGTTAAATTATTTAGGGGTTGAAAGAGAATTTCAGCATGTTTGAACCATGGATCCCATTTTTTGCTCTAAAAATGTGTCGTGTTATATAATGTATGAAATTGATTTCCATGAGACAGATTTAATTCATGAATTTGGGGGATATGTGTACTGTCCAGGCTTGTTAGTGTCTCAAAAAAATGAGATAGGCCATCAGTACATCAGGTGTGATCAAGTGTGATCAATTTGCAATGATTGCCACCATAGCTTGTAGATTCTATAACCTTCACAAAGACCTAGTAATATACACGGATTTAGGTTATTTTTTACCCAAGATATGTAGCAGAATAACTTTTGGCCAAAATTCATGAAGAAAATTATTAATTGGCAACATTTTATAACAAAAACTAAGAAAAATGCATTTTTTAAAAACAATTTTTGGTCTTTTTTTATTTATAGTGCAAAAAATAAAAAACACAGTGGTGATTAAATACCATCAAAAGAAAGCTCTATTTCTGTGGGTACAGTGTTCCATTACTGAGTAATTGTCTTTATAAGTGTGAGAGCACTGAAAGCTGAAAATTGACTTGGTTAGGAAGAGGGTATAAGTGCCCAGTGAGCAAGTGGTTAATCACTCAGGGGGGAATGTTTTTTTCTCAGCAAAGGTTGAGTTGATTTTTAACTAACTCATTACACAGAAGTCTGAAAAGTGCTGGAAATCAGAGTTTTGTGACAGAAAGTCACAAAACAGACTAAATTATAAACCACTATCTCTTGCCTCCTCCATGGGGAAGAAACTCGATACATATTGCTATTTTGATGGGATCCTAAGAGATACACCTTTTATAAATGTTTGTGTATTTATGTTGCGTCATATTATGTTAGTCTATTGGAAGAATACTGTATTGGCTTTCTTAAAGTAATGTTTTATGTTTTCTAATTGTTTTCTCTTAAATTGAATAAAAAAGAATTTTAAATAAATCACAAAGTACCTGATCAAAGACATGTGAATAGTTTTCAAAGTGATACTGAGGAAACACCATGAGCTTTAGTGAGACCACTTTATTGACAATTAAAGAGAGTAGAGACTGGGTCACACACGTTGTTGTGCCACTGCTCTACATTTGGAGAAAAATGTTCTGTGGTTAATTGACACAGTGCACAATGGTCTGGGCAGTGCCACAATGCAGAGCTTAATGCCCAAAGGTGGCAAACTATGTCAATCTCCTTCTTGGCCATAGGCTTTTTCATAATGTAAAGCTACACAGACTGGGTCACACCATGCCATGGCTCTGGTACTGGACTGGGTCATACCAGAGGCTGTGTGAAAAGATCACATTCAAGGCTTGTGCCACAATCTTCAGTCTATCAGATTCAGAGCTCAAAGCTGTTGCAGAGGATATGCCGATCTAGATAACTGCTCTGAAAAAATAGCTCACGTGGCTTGTTTAAAGAAGTTACTAAAAAAGCAAAATAATTATGCTAGATTAAGAATATTGATAAATAAAGTTTTGCACAGCAGAGCTGAACAAAAGGCTTACAATTTCCTTGGACACTAGCAAAAAGCATGACTAAAGCAGGGTATATAAGGGCTGTCCTAATGTTTTTTTTGTTTTTTCCAGTGTCCTGAAGGTGGCGCTATAACCTCAAATGTCCAAGACTTATTACAAACCTGTCTCTCTCAATAGACAATAAAGAAACATGTTTTTTGCTTACATATGATGACTGTAGTAAATAAAGTGTCACCGTTTAACACCTTCCCATGTGCAATCTCTATAATAATAATGAGCAGAATGATGTTGCATGCTAAAGGTAAATCCAATGCTGGATGCCACTGACAGCCGGATCCTCCACTGCTGATTCAGAATCAATGAGTAGTTAGTTCCCCATCAGTGGAGTGGTTCCCAATCATGTAACTACTATAACAGGTCTGCCGTAGTGACCACATGCCAGCTGCAGGCGTCATTGCCAAAAAAGTAAGCCTTCAGCCTGCAGATGAACATGAGCCACCTTCTGGCTGTTGGGTTCATCTACAGTGCCATTTATTAAATAGTTCAACTGTTGGATACAGTTGCACTATTAAAAAGATACATGCATTAATTAAAAAAAATAATAATAACAATGTACATATGGAATTTATCAACACACTGGTCTTACTTATATATTTGCAGGAGTCATGTGTTGTTCCTGTAAAAAACTTAATTTAAACTTATTGAGAATGAGAAATCATATAGAACAGTATTTGTGCATCTGTTGACCCATAATAAAAACAGTTTTTTTCTTTTATTAATACTGTACGTATAAAAAGGATTTGGGGATGCAAAATAGTCATAGAGTTATTGTAAAGTTTATTGACACAGCTGATACTGCTAAATTTGACCTGAACATCTAGGCATCATTGACCTTTGGTCACAACAGGTTTAAGCTATAGTATGTGAACATTCATTTTGCTAAGTGAAAATTCTCTTACCTAGTAAAGTCAACCTTTTACATTACCTTGCATGACTGACAGTACTTGGGCAGTACTGAGCTTTCTGAGGTTTTGAGCTCTGTTTTTGTTTATAGTGCAAAAAATAAAAAACACAGAGCTGATCAAATACCACCAAAATAAAGCGCTATTTGTGGGAAAAAAGGACATAAATTTTGTTTGGGTACAGTGTCGCATGGCCGCGCAATTGTCAGTTAAAGCAACTCAGTGTGTATCGCAAATAATGGCCTGGTCAGGAAGTGGGTAAATCCTTCAGGGGGTAAAGTGGTTAAAGTTGAATCATAAACAAACATAGTAAGTATGTAATGCATCTTGTGATGCTTTTTACCAGTAATTTGTAGGGAAATTAGTTGCTAGTAGCCAAACCTTATTCTATAAATTCAAATTATTGCTAGTAAACCACATAAGAAATACTACAAAAATCCAGTGAAAAGGTATTAAAAGCTTTTTGAAAAAAATCTTGCATTCCACTGAATTTACATGCATCTAAAAGTGCAAACATGCCAGCCCAGAAAGCTAAATAATGTTAAACAATTATTTAAATATTATTATTCCTTTTAACTTTCCAAAATATAATGACACTGATTTATGAAAGGAGTAGAGCATTTTTCTTTCAAGTAAATTTTCACTTACCTTAGTGAATGGTGTTAAACGAAGTGAACTTTGCAAACAATATCCAAACATGTACAAGGAAAATAAAAAAAACAGGATTTTTGCTGACACTTGATTAGGCTTAAGCTTAGTGAATCAGTTGCACTGAAGACAAATACTGTTGTTTTAATTTTTCTGGCACATGATTGGGTATTCACCGTAAGTCAAGAAGAAACAGATCCCTCCCCAAAGAAACACTAGAAATTTTTATATGAAATATGATTATTAAAAGATGACATGGCAACAAGACACATTTGAGTAAAACATTATGACGAGCCTTACAATAATCATTCAGGCAAAGTACACTTTGAAGGTTCATACCTTTAAACTGAAGGGGTGCATTTGATGAACATATGGTAGTTTCCTTATCACCTTGCTGTCTGCCTACTTTAGGAAGTGCATAGTCTTTTCTAGCACTTTCTGCCTATGATATGCTTTGGACTGATATAAGAGTGCTGAGACCCTAAAATTCTACTGGAGGCTTGCTGCCACAAACGTTTGCCACACCTACCACATCCACATAAAGAAAAATTAACTCAAAACAATCATGCAGCCCTCATCTTATCCAACTGTCTCTTAATCAATCAAGAGTGCATAATGGTGAAGAGCAATAGGGAACCATTGTTCATTGCTGTGGTTTCTGGTGGTGATTCAATGCTTCCCTCCCCGCTTGCTGGTTATTTCTGACCTCCTGTAGTTGAAGAAGCCCATGTGGAGGGTAAGTGTCCAACAGTTTCCTTATGGTTGAAGGTGTTGGAATCTTGATGTTGATGGTTTCCAATGAAGAGGAATTTGATCACTATATTTTTTTCTGTTCATAGTATATTCTAAATACTTCACGAGTGGGGCCACTCATGAAGTATAGAGAAAGTGTCCCAGTATAAATGCACCACAATGGCACTTCAAGCAGAAACTGTAGAAAATCTCTAAGATTGGATCCTTAACTTTTCATTCTGCAACATAGCCACACCATATACTTATCGCCACCAGGGGTCTGCCATTGTCAGCCTCAAGACAGAGATTGTTAAGGGGCATGAGGAAACCTATGCCGTCATATACTTCATGAGTGGCTCTGGTACACTATACCTCCTTATGACATACAGGGCATCTGGCGGCTTGTTTAAGCGTGTTAGGGAGATTAGTATAAATATTCACAGCCATAGTCATGAGCTCTCCTCTAGACCATGCTATATGTAATAATTAGTCTCATGGACTGTATTGCAGATGCTGCTAGTCTATAATCTCTGTACAGCATGCAAGGGAGGTTTGAGCATATCATCTCAGTCTCATATTTGGAGTCCTCCTCTAGACCACACTGTGGAAAAAAGTTCTATAGCGTTTTCATCAATTGCTGCCTGTTGCTCCTGCACAGGACTCTGTATCCAGCCACATATGATCTGGTCCCATATCTTGTTGCCCAGAAGTTGGAAAACACACTTAATTATGCATCAGATAAAACACTCTATTTCAGGGAATTCTTGCATCAATATATTAGATTTCAGCTACTAATACAAGTGGAACATATATTACCATTCCTGGTTTCCCCAAAGGATCATATTAAGGGACTTTTTGCACATCACTTCTTCTCATATGCAATATTACAATATTCGGGATCTGTCTGTACACAATTTACAAGTTCAAGGATGAATGAGAGTGTGAAATAATTGTGCAATATTGACAGGGTGGCATGGAGTCTATGGTTGATTTTATAGTTGTCTTTGTGTTACATGCACAATAAAGTTGTTTTTTTATGATGCATTGGTCTAGATTTTTGGGATAAGTTTTTATAGAGACTTAGTTCTTCTCTTGGAGCCAAGTGATTTTGGGACCTGGAGGGAATTCTTGTAAGTTTTGACTTTCATCAGTGAGTGAGATCCAATCGTGATTCTTCCTTTATGCCACCACAGCAGGTGCAGTAGATTATGGGGAAAGATTCCCAAACCTCTCTGACCTCATTGACCCAGTAATAAAGTAATATAACTAAAAGTAAATATATAATTAAAAGTAAAAAATACAGTACTTCCTTTGTATGTAGTACAAATTACAGAACTTTCAATGATACTCTATACCTCCTGTCAAACAAGACCAAAGAAAATTTCCAGCTCGACTCACCAACCAGCATCCACCAACCAACCCTCTGTCAAATGTTAAATCATTCCTGCACTCAAGGAGAGGGGGCTTCTCCACAATAGTGAACAGGGGGTATCTGCTTGTGATATCACGGGTAATGGGCTGCTGTGCTGCTTCTTGACGGACTGGGGGAGTCCCCGAAACACTAGAAGAACAAAAAAGCACACAAGGGCACACTGGCCTAGCGCATTATCCTCAGTAAAAAACTATTTTTTGTAAAAATTATAAAAACATACTCACAAACAAGATAAGATAATCAGGCATTTCGAGCACTTAACAGCTTCGAATCCGATCCACCGTTCACTGATGGTGTCCTATACAGGCTGGCTAACGCATTTCAAGGCCACCGCCTCTTCCTCAGAGCCTCTAGGTTAGGCTCTGAGGAAGAGGCTGTGGACTCGAAATGCGTTAGCCAGCCTGTATAGGACACCATCAGTGAACGGTGGATCGGATTTGAAGCCGTTAAGTGCTCAAAATGCCTGATTATCTTATCTTGTTTGTGAGTATGTTTTATGATTTTGCAATAAATTATTTTTTACTGAGGATAATGTGCTAGGTCAGTGAGCCCTTGTGTGCTTTTTTGTTCAACCAACCCTCTGTACCCGCTGTGACTAAATAAATGAGAGATCTCATATAGCATTCTGCTCACTTTCTAGGGGGAGCATGGGCCCCCTTTAAAACTGGTTAGGGTCCAAAAGACCCTTTTACTAATACATCAATGTGTGTATAAGATCATATAATGGATTTGGGAGCTGTGATCCTAGTGTGAAAGAATTGATTCACTAATCATCATTGATATCAGAACTATTATCATATAAATTACAACTGTTTGATTGAAGCAGAAGCTGTACTATGTCATTCTGTCCTAGAAATATATTAATGTCTGTCAGTAAATTACTGAAAGAACAACTATTATTGTGTAAAAGAGATTTGTATTGGCTTTCAAATGACAATGCATTTGCAAATGTACTAAAAACAACATGTCCAGAGAGGAACAGGATGAAGGACTGTAATGTTGTTGATTAGTGTCGTAAATGCCTCCTAGAATCAGGGTTTTAGGGGACAGTATGGTGTGAGGCCTAGTATCAATTTAACTGGTTCCCGACCGTCTCGCGTACATTTACTGCTGCAGAGTGGCGATGTTTCGCAAATTGTCGTCTATAAATGCGGCTCGCGAACGCGCGACTAGCGGGCGGGAGCAGGGCGCAGGCGCGCTCTCATGCCTGCAGCACTCTGCAGAAGTGTGCCCACGGCTTGGGTGGACCTGATGTCTGCCGGCGAGCCATGATTGCTGGCCACAGCTGAAAAATGGGGAGCCTCTGATGTAAACACTGCGGTTCCCCGCGCTGTCAGGCAGCATGACAGAGATCTACTGATCCCTGTTACTGGGATCAGTTAGATCTCTCATGCACCTGACAACCCAGCCCCCTCACAGTTAGAACACACCCAGGGAACACAGTTAACCCCTCGAGCATCCCCTCAGGTTAACTCCTTCACTGCCAATGACATTTATACAGTAATCAGTGGACATTTCAATTTCCGATCGCTCTATAAATGTCATTGGTCCCATAAAAGTGTCAAAAATGTCCGTCATGTCCGCCCCAATATCGCAGTCCCGATAAAAATCGCAGATTGCCACCATTACCAGTAAAAAAATAAATAAATTGTAAAAACGCCAGAAATGAATTCTCATGGTTTATAAACATGGCAACTTTTGTGTAAACCAATCAACAAACGCAGTTTGTGATTTTTTTTTACCAAAAATATGAGGAAGAATATAAATCGTCCAAAACCGATGAATAAATGATCAAAAATTAAGAAATATTGTTTTTTTTTGCAAAATTGTCGCTCTTCCTTTGTTTATAGCAGTGATCAGAAGTGACGCAGAGGTGATCAAATACCACCAAAAGAAAGCTCTATTTGTGGAAAAAAAGGACGCAAATTTTGTTTAGGTGAAACGTCATATGACCGCAGAATTGTCAGTTAAAGCGACACAGTGCCGAATCGCAAAATGTGCTCTGGTCTTAACATGGGAAATCCTTCCAGGGCTGAAGTGATAGTCAACACGGCACTACTGTAGTCATTGGAGACATAATTGTGTTCTGGGATATGAATTACATCTCCCAGATTCTCCTCTGTAATGGTTAAATCTTTGGGAATCTATAAACCCCTGTGTTATATTCCTGCACCACAGATTGACATTGTGACCAGTTTGATACATTGTTTTGGGATATATTTTATAGCTGACTTACAAACATAGAATTAAAGAAAATATTTCTGTTTGTCAATTTTCACTATGCTATTTGTGCCACCACATTAGGAGTCATGCAATTCTATGTTACAATGCCTAAACATGATACCATGGTGTGCTGCTGTTAGGAACTGCCCAAGAGCACCTTTTGTTTATATACATGTAAAAGTAATCTCTGTTCTAAAGTGAAGTCTTCAGTAAATAATTTATCGTCACACTACAGATGCATTGCCTATTTAGCCATAATACAGGTCTCTAAACACACTGACAGAAATGTTATGTTTCTGGTGTAAAGTATAAGATTTTGCAAGATGGAGGCTGATTTTGCTAAAGAACCTAAGTATCTTCACTCATTTCACTTCATATACCCAATTTTGTGAAAACCAAGTTCCTGTTTTTTTTTTTATCTGAATGAGATAGGTAAGGGATTGGGAAGTCAATGTAAAAGCTACAATTTATTCTGTGAAGACTCTCAATTCTTCTTTAAAGGGGTTGCAAACCCTCACAGTTTTCACCGTAATGCATTCTAGGCATTAAGGTGAAAAACCTTTTGTGCTGCAGCAGCCCCCCAGAGCCCCCCTAGCACTTACCTGAACCCCATCGTTCCAGCGATGGGAATGAGCACAGCAGCTCCAGCTGCTGTCTCAGGTCCTCATTGGATAGATTGATAGCAGCAGGAGTCATTGGCTCCTGCTGCTGTCAATCAAATCCAGTGACATGGGAGCCGGGCGGGGCCGAGTCCTGCTGTCTGTGTCAATGGATGCAGCAGCAGGACACGGGAGCGCACTCACACCCCCATGGAATGCGGCTCCCTGTGGGGGCACTCAAGAAGAGGAGGAGCCAGGAGCTCTGCCGGGGGACCCCAGAAAAGGAGGATCGGGCCACTTTGTGCAAAACCCACACAGAGGAGGTAAGTATGGCATGTTTGTTATTTTAAAAAAACGAAAGAACAAACCTTTACAATCACTTTAATATGCCCAAGGTCTTCTTGGATCTACAGTTATCTCCAAAGGAAAACTAAATTGTGAGTAACGAAAAAGAAAATGTACTTTTTACAATATAAAGATTTGCATAAAAAGGGTGCCTGGTTGTTACTATGCAGTTAAAAGCTGAACTACAGACAAACAACTTAATACATACTTGTTCATCCAGTCTGAGATTTATGCAGCTTTGTCACACCCCACAGGGGGCAGGGGAAGAGATCTGATTTTTCTCTACCGCAGTTCAGTAACACTTACAGATCTTCTTCCCACCCCTACCATTTGCCTGGACAATGAAGAAAGAAGCTATAGACTGATTAGGTCATCTCTCTGTCACTCCTTGTCCTTCTACTCCAGTACAACTGATTGGCCTCCTATGCTGCTTCTCACTTTCACAGTCTGACTTCTGCTGTGCAGGGAGTGCAAAGGGCTAGTGCCAAATTAAATTCAGGTACTTAACCTGCTTGCAATACCTTTAAGGATGTGTTAATGAATATGGAGTTGCATTCATTTGTGGCTTTTTTTTGCCTGGAGTTAAGCATCCAAACCATTTAAAATTTCCAGGAAACTGGAGTGAAAGCTGTGCACGGAAGATCTAAATACAACACTATATCTAACGTCAACTGGTGCTTGTATAAACATGAAGAATAAAAAAATCACAATTTATCTGCACAGAATAGATAAAGACATCATAGAGCCATGCATATATTTACCTCTAATACAGTCCATGTAAATCCTTAAAAACCCACCATGAAAAAAATGCTGCCATCCTTTATGAAAAATGCATGCTTTTTTAGGTATTTGTGAGTACAACCAACACCAATTGCTTGTATAGATACAGTCCTATCTTATATGAAGCTAATAGCTAAACACTGTGAGATTGGGGACACTGGAGTTCATGATGATAGAGATAAAATTTTAAGCAGTTTTTTCAGCTCTGTTATATAAGCAAAGAAAGTTGATGATCCTGATCTCGCACTAAACAAAGCTGTGTCAGTCTGCTATATAACAGAGACCACCATAGCCCAAGCTGAATTTCTAGGTCCTAATTTACCTGAAGTAATGCATGCTGTGTCACTCCATAAGTAAAGAATAATATTTTTAAAAGGCAGAAACTGCATGAAATGTTGGCAAGTGCATAAACCAAGAGATCGCCCAACTCGTAGAGCAATGTGCTATAAATGTGAAAGGAAGAATCACGTTGCCAGACAAGAATTACCATGGTGAAAGTCAGTAGAGAAAAAACAAGGCAAAAAAATAAAAAACAACAAAAAAAAAATCCCTGAAATGATCACAGATAAAATATTCTTGCATAATGCATATATGTTTAAACAATGGAGAGAGTTAGTTATGGCAATTCATGCTTTATTCACTGCAATTGGTAATTCACTTCCTACTGAATGCAACAGAAAAGGTGTACTGCACACACATAAGTCCTCCAAATCTTCATTTAATTTTAACAGCACTAGAACAAAGCAATCCTAATTCACTAGCTACTCTGTTGAAAATTAAATTAAATCAAATACAACAGTCATATTATGGTAACTAGCTGATAAGCACACTAGACTAGACCTTATTGTTCTTTAAGGATGAACAAATTTGTGGGAATTCATTTCCCTGAAAGTTCAGAGAAAACTATAAGATTTCAGTGAAATTTTGTCCTTTTGGCAACATGCACTGAAGTTGATGCGGAGGGCGAAATCATGGTGGTTTTCAGTGGTTTTCAGGGGTGTAGTCAGTTTTAAATTGCCCCTGAGGATTACAGAAGCTCTTTGTATCTATCATTGACCTTTTCTTGTGCCAAAAACAAAACCATTTTTTTTCAACTAGGCGTTCTTCAGTAGTGCCTTAGCAAATTGCCTAAAATTGTCTACAAGCTGGCAGGTGGACCAAGCCTGTCTTTTTTGTTACACAAAGCCACAGGTTTTTATCGTGAAGCAATCAATATTAAACAACACCGCGCTCAGGATAAAATAAACGAAGAGCAGCCAGCACAAAAAGTCTAGATATCGACTTTCAGAACAACAGTATACAAAATTGCAGCCCTAATAAATATATTGATATGAAAACCACAGTTCATAGGGGTCAATATATTGAAGTTGATATAATAAGTCCACAAAAGAACCATTTCAGGGTGTCTTCATACGGAAAGGAACATATAGAGTGGCATGCAGCTGTGGAATACTGAATCCTCCAAAAGCTCAAAGAAGGAAAACCGTAACCACACCCTGTGAGGCAAATGTGCAGGCTCCTTACCGGATCGAAATGAACACCAAATTATAGGCTGGTCAAACGTGCCTTTGGAGAAGTATGGTCTCTACACTACCTCTCTACATCGTCTCCCAGTATACCCGAATAGACTAGCGGAATCCTCCTCTTGGCATCACATAATATGTGCGGGGTATAAAGATAAGGAGATCATGGTGCAGTACGATAATAAAAGGTTTATTTAAAAAATAAAGTTGTCATGGGGCGTGGCTAGCAGAGCTGAATGGCGGACGTCTTTTAGCTGAGCTCCGAGAAATCATAGCTCTCATCAAGTGACATCCTAAACTATAAAGCACGGGTGAGACAAAAAACCCCACCAACAACACACCCTCACCCCAAGGGACATTCTGAGGTGCTTATCGAGAGACTCGGCCAGCAGAGCTGGGAACTGGAGAGGCCGTTGTCTCTCGGCTACCACCAGAGACACCGCCATATTAACAGGCCGCAGCGCGCCTCCAGAGAGCACCGGGCTCAATTTGGCCGCCATCCGCGGATCACAGGCGGCACAGACTGAGCAAACACACACCCAGAAATACCTGACCGAGAGAGGGACGGCGGTGGACTTAAAACGGCCGCTCCACAAGATGGCCGCCGCCATCAGTAAGGCGCGGACGCGCCGAGCAGGCATAACATCAACAACACCCCCATCCGCAGACCTCACCAGCTGGATAACTACATCCTTAGTCCGCTGTTTCCCCCCGGCTCTAGACCGAGGCCCTGAACGTCTCATAGCCTCCGTCGCTGCAGCGGCGATCTGAGGCCTAGTTCCGGCCGCCAGCCCACGAACTAAATTTTGTACACCTAATCAGCTTGAACCCCAGGAGCCTGCTGATCCACATCCCTGACGGCTGCCTACACACACCAGGGAACTCAAAGACCAGCAGGGAGTGCAGACTCTACAACAAGGCCCTTAAGGCCTAAACGGCGGCCATCTTGGTCCACCCATACTGCTTCATCATACATTCAGGATATACAGACGGCCATCTTGGTCCACCCAGACTCCCTCATCATACATTCAGGATATACAGACGGCCATCTTGGTCCACCCAGACTCCCTCATCATACATTCAGGATATACAGACGGCCATCTTGGTCCACCCAGACTCCCTCATTATACATTCAGGATATACAGACGGCCATCTTTGTACTCTCAGTATACCATTTTCAGCACACAAACTTAACAAGGAATACATCTTGATACACCCAGAATGATAATTCACCTATCCAAGAGATATCCTCTGCAGAGGATGCCAGCTTAAACCTCCGCTTTCTTCGATCCCCCCACCAACCACCAGAGAAGCATATGATCTCACACTATGGGCAAACAGGACGCCAAAATGTCCCCTTCCCGCTCCCGCTCTCCCAGAAGGGATAGCGCCCAACAAAACGGCCACATTCCACAAATGTTCAGATCTCGCTCCAGGGACAAGGCCCCCGCCTCCCACCAGACCGCAAATACCGAACGAGCAGCAAGCAGCAGCCCCGCCAGACACCAAGGCGCACGGCAGAAGGAAACCACCTCGTTTCCCCTACAGACACTTAGCCTAGACGATCTGAAGGCAGTAGCGGCAGACATCAAAGACACTCTTTCTGCCTCCATTTCTAACCTCAGGAGTGACCTTCAGGGAGTCTCAGCGCGTATGGAGGTTTTAGAGGAAGTCACAGATAACCTTGACCATGCCATACATGAAACCAGATGTACGCTAGACACGCATACCATACAACTAAGAGACCTTCACCGAAGTCTAGAAGACCTAGACAATCGCAGATGTTGACACAACATCAGAATCAAAGGGCTTCCAGAAACAGTGGACAATGACCACCTCTCAGAAGCTGTTCTCTCCATCTTCAATGATCTTCTCGGGAGACCACCAGACACCCCAATCGAAGACTCTCCACCAGTAACAGGTGACAAAGACCTTCGGGAAACTAAGACTACAACACA
>BLSH010031682.1:196625-206814 GCA_018402905.1 Glandirana rugosa | reverse complement strand
AGCCGGTGGGGATTGAGTCTGCCCTACCCGCTCCCTGCCCCCCCCCCCAGAACACTGTGAGCACTCACAATACTTGTTATCGCGGGCCACCATCAGGTGACGCGTTTCGCAGTAACGAACCACTTTGCCGCCGTCACGCTGCGGCGGGCGCTCAGCAAATGGTTAATAGAAGGCTTTATATATATATATATATATATTTGGCACACTCAGAGTAATCTGTTCAAGTTTTAACCACTTCAATACAGGGCACTTTTGCCCCCTTCTTGCCTAGGCCAATTTGCAGCGCTGTTGCAATCTGAATGACAATTCTGCGGTCATGAAACACTGCACCCTTTTATAGAATGTTTCTTTTTTTTTCACACAAATAGAGCATTCTGTTGGTGGTAGTTAATCACCACTGTTTCTTTTTCTAAATACAGCACCTTGAAAAAGTATTCATAGCCCTTGAAATGTTCCACATTTTGTCATGTTACTATCAAAAACATAAATGTATTTTATTGGGATTTTATGTGATAGAACAACATAAAGTGGCACATAATTGTCAAGTGGAAGGACAAAAGATAATTTTTTTCAATCTTCTTTACAAATAACTATCTGAAAAGTGTGGCATGCATTTGTATTCAGCCCCGTTTACTGATACCCCTAACTAAAACCAATTGCCTTCAGAAGTCACCTAATGAGTAACTAGAGTCCACCTTTGTGTAATTTAATATCCGTATAACTACGGCTGTTCTGTGAAGTCTTCAGAGGTTTGTTAGAGAACAATAGTGAACAAACAGCATCATGAAGGCCAAGGAACACTCCAGACAGGTCAGGAATAAAGTTGTGGAGAAGTTTAAAGTGGGGTTAGGTTATAAAAACATAGTTTTGAACATCTCACGGAGCACTGTTCAGTCCACCATCTGAAAATATAAAGAGAATGGCACAACTGCAAACCTACCAAGACATGGCTGTCCACCTAAACTGACAGGCCAGGCAAGAAGAGTATTCATCAGAGAAGCAACCAAGAGGCCCATGGTAACTCTGGAGGAGCTGCAGAGATCCACAGTTCAGGTGGAAGAATGTGTCCACAGGACCATACCTCCCAACTTTTTGAGATGGGAGCAAGGGACATCTATTAGCAAATGAATGTAGGTGTAGGGCACACCTCCTGCCACGCCCCCTTAAAGGAGAATTATACACAAAAAATATTAGTTAAACCCACAAGTGCTAAATTTTTACTACTACTATTCATTTATATTAGCTTTTGAAGTTTACATAAGCAGCAATTTAGTAATTGGGTGGAAGATTTAGCACTGGGGAACACTTTTTGAAGGATAAATAGTGTATTTTATATACAACTATGTAGATCAGATCAAAATGAGGGACAAATGCAGAGTAATGAGGGACAGAGGGACATTGTTCCAAATGAGGGACAGTCCCTAAAAATCAGGGACAGTTGGGAGGTATGCAGGACAACTATTAGTCATGCACTGCACAAATATGGCCTTTGTGGAAGAGTTGCAAGAAGAACGCCATTGTTGAAAGAATGCCATAAGAAGTCCTGTTTTCAGTTTTTGAGAAGCCATGTGGGGGACACAGCAAACATGTGGAAGAAGGTGCTTTGGTCAGATGAGACCAAAATTTAAAATGTTGGCCTAAAAGCAAAATGCTATGTGTGGCGGAAAACTAACACTGCACATCACCCTGAACACATCATCCCCACCATGAAACATGGTGGTGGCAGCATCATGTTGTGGGGGATGCTTTTCTTCAGCAGGGCCCGGAAGCTGGTCAGAGTTGATGGTAAGATGGATGGAGCCAAATACAGGCCAATCTTAGAGGAAAACCCGTTAGAGTATGCAAAAGACTGGGGTGGAGGTTCCCCTTCCAACAGGACAACCATATAGTCAGAGCTACAATGGAATGGTTTAGATCAAAGCATATTCATGTGTTAGAGTAGCCCAGTCAAAGTCCAGACCTAAATCCCATTGAGAATCTGTGGCAAGACTTGTAAATTGCTGTTCACAGATGCTCTCCATCTAATGTGACAGAGCTTGAGCTATTTTGCAAAGAAGAATGGGCAAAAATGTCATGCTTTAGATGTGCAAAGCTAGTAGATACATCCCCAAAAAGACTTGCAACTGTAAATGCAGCGAAAGGTGGATCCACAAAGGATTGACTCAGGGGGGCTGAATACAAATGCACGCCATGCTTTTCGCATATTTATTTGTAAAAAATGTGGGAAACCATTTAACATTTTTCTTCCACTTCACAATTATGTGCCACTTTGTGTTGGTTTATTACATAAAATCCCAATAATATACATTTACGTTTTTGGTTGTAACATGACAAAATGTGGAAAATGTCTAGGGGTATGAATACTTTTTCAAGGCACTGTGTCACATACCTGGTGGTTGAGTCTGGCTTATGCGGGGGCAACCTCTCTTACGGCCCTAGTTCGAGAACCCCTGATAGTGCAGTCAGGGAGCTCTGGAGCACAGGGGGGCACGAGGGCTGGACTTAGTCTCTGGTGGTAGGTGAGGGTCCACTGGAACTCGTACAGGCAGAAGTATAGTGATGCAGGCCAGGTCGGTAACTGGCTGGATGTGAAGTACAGAGGGATCAGGCAAACAGATAGTCAGGTACAAGCAGGGTCGGCAATGTGCGGCCAGCAAAGGTACAAGGGATCAGGCAGAAGAGTAGTCGTAGACAGGCCAGGGTCAGGGCAGGCAGATAGTAACAGAGTCCAAAGGAAGTCGGGGCCACAGGAACAGGAAGTCTCTCAAAAACAAACGCTGGGGGTCACAGGTGCAGGAACGCTGTAGAACAGACAGCACTGGCTGCAGGGTGCTGTCTGCTTAAATGGCCACTTTGGCGCCATTGCCGGTGCACATGCGCTCACACTCACACGCACAGGCATATGCAAACGCGTACAGACGCACACACAAACTACATGTGCCCGTGCACAGGCATGCCGGTGGCCATAGATGATTCCTTACACACTGTAAATGAAAAAAGACTGTACATTTTGAAACAAATGCATTTTTCTTTGTTTCTGTTATAAAATTTTGCAAATGAATAATCTTTCTTCATACATTTAGTCCAAACTTTATTCTGCTACATTTACCCCTTTTTAGAAAGTAAACAGTCCAAGGTATTTAGTAAGAGGCATGGTGAGTTTTTTGAAGTTGGAATTTTTTGCCACAATTTTTTTGGAAAATTAAGTAATTTAAAAAATATATATATATTTTGTTACAATTTTGTTTACATACTGTCAACAGTGCAGTACAGCGTGTGACGGTGATCAGGGACACTGACCTTTTGACAGTTTTTTTTCTATTTTTAATTTTTTTTTATGTTTTATTACTGTTTTGTTTTTTTTACGATTTTTTTGGAACACAGTGTGACGGTAGCTATGCATTGTTACCATAGTAACACTGTACTACTCTGGGGAAGTGATCAGGATTTTTTTAACACATTATGATTGCTTATACCAGTGAATTTTGCCTCTGCATGGAAATCCTCTCATTCCATCAATTCAAGCAGTTACTGTATAACAAAACTTAAAAAAAGTTGTAACAAAGTTGTAACAAAGATAACAAAGTTTAGACATGTGGTTTAGTGTCCAATATAAAATAGTTTTGTAAATAATGTATGTTCCTGCTAACTCCTGGAGATTTTTTAGCCTTAACCACTTGCCAACCAGCTGCCGGTGACAGGTTGGCTCTCCTGTTCGAATCGCCATAGCATGAGATATTGTGGGAGTTCTGCGGGAGTGTGCCTGTGGGTCCCGCCGACTAAATGTCCGCCAGCAACCAGCGATCGCCTTGTACAGAGGCAGCACGGGGATCTACCTATGTAAACAAGGCGGATTCCCGTTCTGCCTTATGACATGACAGAGATTTACGGTTCCCTGTCATTAAGAACAGTGAGATCTGTCATGTCCTAGAAAGCTCATCCCCCCTTACAGTTAGAACACACTGAGGGGAACACAGTTAACCCCTTGATCACCCCCTAGAGTTAACTCCTTCCCTACCAGTGTCATTTTTACATTAATCACTGCATTTTTATAGCACTGATCAATCTAATAATGTAATTGGTCCCCAAAAAGTGTCATTTGGGGTCAGACTTGTCCGCCGCAATGTCACAGCCCCGCTAAAAATCGCAGATCACCGCCATTACCAGTAAAAACAATAAAAAAATAAAAGTCTCTAAATCTATCCCGTAGTTTGTAAATGCGATAACCATCGCGCAAACCAATCAATATACTCCTATTGCGATTTTTTTTACCAAAACTATGTAGAAGAATATAAATCAGCCTAAACTGATGAATACATTTATTTTTTATATTTTTTTTGGATATGTATTATAGCAAAAAGTAAAAAAAAAGCTTTTTTTTCAAAATTGTTACTTTTTTTGTTTATAGCGCAAAAAATAAAAACCGCAGAGGTGATCAAATACCACCAAAAGAAAGCTCTATTTGTGGAAAAAAGGGACATAAATTTTGTTTGGGTACATCATCGCATGACCACGCAATTGTCAGTTAAAGCAGTGCCATATCGCAAAAAATGGCCTGGTCAAGAAGGGGGCAAATCCTTCTGGGGTTGATGTGGTTAAAGTGATTGTAAAGTCTCTTTTTTTTCTATTAAAATAACAAACATGTTATACTTACCTGCTCTGTGCAGTGGTTTTGCACAGGGCAGCACAGATCCTCTTCTTGGGTCCCTGGCTGGAGCTCCTGCCCTCTCTCTTCTGTTGAGTGCCCCCACAGCAAGCAGCTTGCTATGAGGGCACCCGAACCGAGCTGCAGCTCCGTGTATCCATCCAGACACGGAGCCACAGTTTGTCCCTGCCTCCTCTCTCTTAATTGGATCACTGACTTTGATTGACAGCAGCGGGAGCCAATGGCCAATGTTTTAGACAATCAGGAGCAAGAGTCCCACATGGCCGATTCACTTGTGGACATTGCTGTAACCTTCTGTACATCTGTCCCACCACTGTAACCCCCCTGCTCATCTGCCCCATCAATGTACCCACTTTTTCATTTGCCCCACCACTGTAATTTCCTGCACATCTGCTCCACTGCTGTATCCCTATGCTCTTCTGTGTCACCGCTGAAGCACTTTGTCATCTGTCCTAACACTGAACCCATCTGCTCATCTGACCCACTGCTGAACCTCCTTTCATCTCTCCCACCACTGTACATCCTGCACATCTGCTCCACCTCTGTACCCCCCTTAACATCTGCCCCACCACTGTACCCTGGGATTAGATGATGCAGAGGTTGGTAGCAGTAGACAATGCAGAGCTAAGGTGTCAGTAGTATGTGACACATACACACACACATAATTATATGTATATATATATATATATATATATATATATATATATATACATTATCTCTGAGCACACCCCTCACATGTTTGTAAATATTTTATTATATCTTTTCATGTGACTACACAGGAGAAATGACACTTTGCTACAATGTAAAGTAGTGAGTGTACAGCTTGTATAACAGTGTAAATTTGCTGTCCCCTCAAAATGTCTAAACCGCTGGCAACAAAAGTGAGTACACCCCTAAGTGAAAATGTCCAAATTGGGCTCAAAGTGTCAATATTTTGTGTGGCCACCATTATTTTCCAGCGCTGCCTTAACTCTCTTGGGCATGGAGTTCACCAGAGCTTCACAGGTTGCCACTGGAGTCCTCTTCCACTCCTCCATGATGACATCACAGAGCTGCTGGATGTTAGAGACCTTGCGCTCCTCCACCTTCCATTTGAGGATGCCCCACAGATGCTCAATAGGGTTTAGATCTGTAGACATGCTTTGCCAGTCCATTATCTTTACCCTCAGCTTCTTTAGCAAGGCAGTGGTCGTCTTGGAGATGTGTTTGGGGTTGCTATCATTTTGGAATACTGCCCTGTGGCCCAGTCTCCAAAGAGAGGGGATCATGCTTTGCTTCAGTATGTCCCAGTACATGTTGGCATTCATGGTTTCCTCAATGATCTGTAGCTCCCCAGTGTCGGCAGCACTTATGCAGCCCCAGACCATGACACTCCCACCACCATGCTTGACTGTAGGCAAGACACACTTGTCTTTGTACTCCTCACCTGGTTGCCACCACAACACACGCTTGACACCATCTGAGCCAAATACGTTTATCTTGGTTTCATCAGACCACAGGATATGGTTCCAGTAATCCATGTCCTTAGTCTGCTTGTCTTCAGCAAACTGTTTACAGGCTTTCTTGTGCATCATCTTTAGAAGAGGCTTCCTTCTAGGATGACAGCCATGCAGACCAATTTGATGCAGTGTGCGGCGTATGGTCTGAGCACTGACAGGCTGACCCCCCCACCCCTTCAACCTCTACAGCAATGCTGGCAGCATTCATACGTCTATTTCCCAAAGACAACCTCTGGATATGACGCTAAGCATGTGCACTCAACTTCTTTGGTCGACCATGGCGAGGCCTGTTCTGAGTGGAACCTGTCCTGTTAAACCATTGTATGGTCTTGGCCACCATGCTGCAGCTCAGTTTCAGGGTCTTCTTATAGCCTAGGCCGTGTTTATGTAGAGCAACAATTCTTTTTCTCAGATACTCAGAGAGTTCTTTGCCATGAGGTACCATGTTGAACTTCCAGCGACCAGTATGAGAGAGTGAGAGTGATAACACCAAATTTAACACACCTGCTCTTCATTCACACCTGAGACCTTGTAACACTAGTGAGTCACATGACACTGGGGAGGGAAAATGGCTAATTGGGCCCAATTTGGACATTTTCACTTAGGGGTGTACTCAATTTTGTTGCCAGCGGTTTAGACATTAATGGCTGTGTGTTGAGTTATTTTGAGGGGACAGCAAATTTACACTGTTATACAAGCTGTACACTCACTACTTTAGATTGTAGCAACGTGTCATTTCTTCAGTGTTGTCACATGAAAAGATAGAATAAAATATCTACAAAACTGTAAGGGGTGTACTCACTTTTGTGAGATACTGTATATATATATATATATACATATATATATATATATATATACATATACACATTGTTAATATATATATATATTAACAAAGTTCCCAGAAACAATAATTCCACAAACTGTCCCTGGATTGTGGTTTTCTCAATCACAGTGAAATTCCCTCTTTCTGAGATTAGTAGGGGTAATCAAGTGAGTCATCTCCCTCCAGGTGGTGGGCGGGGCTAGCAGGACTGTGATTGCCTTTAGCAGTGGCCAATCACAGTCCTCCTCCTGGAAACAAGGACCCCCCCTAGCACAACTATAACCAATCTTTTGCCATCACAAGAGCTGATGATCACAGCTACAGTAAAGCTAGAAAACTAAATAATGTTTCCCATCTTTTACAATGTGTGGGGACACCCCTGCCCTGTTCTGCTGATTGGGAGGGAGTCGAGAGCCGGCAAAAAAGGTTTTGAGTGCCGCTGGTAGCACCTGTGACGGGGGTTGCCTACCCCTATTCTAACATGTAAAACAATCTTTTATGACCTCTAAAGTCAATCAGATAACTTCCAGGATCGTCATTCTGCTATGTATTTCCTACAAATATGAACCAAACCTTTTTGTAAACAATCTACTGAATCTGCCATAACTAGTTCCATATGTTCCATGTGTTCTCTTTATCTTTTGTGATGACCCCAAAGTGATAGTTTTCCACTGATTGTTCTATATGGATCATTTAAATATTAATGTCAAGTGATCATTTCCTGCCTTAATCACTTCATCTCAAGAGTGAATAAATTCAAACCGGTATAACATTATACTTGTCTGGTTCAGCAACTTTTTGCATTCCAGTACATCCTTTTTATGACTTAGAACTGAAAATTAAACTTCATACCTAAAATATGTTTGTACTAAAGCTTTGTATTGGGGCAAAAAAATAATGTTTTAATCACTCAAATCTAAACTTGCCAGATTGGTAAGATTGGTATTGCACGCTGTTGTTAAATCTGTTTTTAAATCTGTTATCTACATGGACATCAAGATCTTCCTCCATAATTGATTTACTCAGTGCCCCCTCCTCCAACAAGTACATGAATTTACAATTATGCAGAGTGAACAACATTTGCCATGTAGCTGCCTAATTAACCAGTGTGTCGAAGTTATCTTGTACACTGGTGACATTTTTCACTACATAGCTTTCTGCAAACACTGAGACAGTACTTTTAAAACCCAAGCTATGTATTACAATTAATTTGTGTAAGCAAATAAAGAAAAAAATCTAAACAGACTTTTGGGGTACACTGCATACTGCATAAGTCCACTAGGAATATGAACCACTGATCTTGTCATTATTATTATTATTATACAGGATTTATATAGCGCCAACAGTTTGCGCAGTGCTTTACAATAAAGAAGGGACACAGTACAATTACAATACAGTTCAATACAGAAGGAATAGGAGGGCCCTGCTCGTAGAGCTTACAATCTAAAGGGAGGGGGAGGTGGTACAAAAGGTAATGGCTGCAGGGGATGATCTGATAGAGGTGGCTCAAGCACGGGTCTTAGGTGGAGGTGGGGTAGGCTTCCCTGAATAAGTGAGTTTTCAAGGATCGCCTAAAGGCGGACAGGGTGGGGGCTGACCAGACTTTCTGGGGCAGGGAGTTCCAGAGGATGGGAGAGGCTCTGGAGAAGTCCTGTAAGCGAGCAATGGGAGGAGGTAACAAGGGAGCTAGAGAGAAGGAGGTCTTGGGAGGAGCGTAGAGGACAATTGGGGTTATATCTGCGGATGAGATTGGCGATGTAGCTGGGGGCAGTGGGGTGGATGGCCTTGTATGTTGTGGTTAGTATTTTGAATTTTATACGGTGGGGTAGGGGAAGCCAGTGAAGGGATTGGCAGAGCGGGGCAGCAGACGTGGATCAGTTAGTAAGGTGTACAAGTCTGGCAGCAGCATTCATGATAGACTGAAGGGGGGATAGCCTGTGTAACGGTAGGCCGTGAGGAGGGAGTTGCAGTAATCAAGGCGGGAAATAACCAAGGAGTGAATAAGTTGTTTTGTGGTTTCGTTAGTCAGGAAGGGGCAAATTTTTGAGATGTTGTGGAGGTTGAGGTGGCAAGATTTAGCCAGTGATTGGATATGGGGGCTGAAAGAAAGGTCGGAGTCTAGGATTACGCCCAGCACCCTGGTATGAGTGGAAGGACCAATGGTTGTGCCATTGATCTTAATGGTAAAGTTATGAGGAGGGGACCGAGGAGGAGGAAATATTACAAGCTCAGTTTTAGAAAGATTGAGTTTGAGGAAGTGGCGTGACATCCATACCGATATGTCATTCAGTAAGTTTGTGATGCGTGAGGAGATTGAGGTGCAGAGTTGAGGAGTCGAGAGATAGATCTGGGTGTCATCAGCATAGAGGTGGTAGTTGAAGCCATGGGAAGTTATCAACTGGCCCAGGGAAGAGGTATAGGGGGAGAATAGGAGGGGCCCAAGGACAGAGCCTTGGGGCACCCCAACAGAGAAAGACAGAGGAGCGGAGGAGATGTTGTTGTATGTGACACTGAAGGTGCGCTGAGATAAGTAGGAGGAGAACCAGGAAAGGGCAGAGTCACGTAGGCCAAGAGAGTGGAGGAGGAGTGGGTGGTCAACTGTGTCAAAGGCAGCAGAGAGGTCTAAGAGTATGAGTATGGAGTACTGGCCATTGGTTTTAGCAGTATGTAGGTCGTTGGTGAGTTTGAGTAGGGCAGTTTCAGTTGAGTGTTGTGGGCGGAAGCCAGATTGTAGGGAATCAAGAAGGCTGTTGTCAGTGAGGTAGCAACTCAAGCGGTTGAAAGTTTATGGAAGTTTACTATGCCTTTATAGTTTCTTAAACCTTTTACAGTAATTTTATGAAATATATTCACATTTATTTTGTTGGATTTTTCGGAACCATATTAGGCCGACGTGTGGACTAACTATTAATACTTTGGTGAGGATAATCTGGGTGAGTCATGTCTCCGTGTCTCCTTGTGTCTCCCTAAAGAAGTCTTATTGTTTTTCATCCTTAGACGTTGTTTCCAACAATATTGGGAACGTTACATGTATCTAGTGGGTCTCCCCTTACAAAAAAGAGTTGTTTTTCTCCCCAATGCGGAATTACAATTATACCAAGGCTTTTTAGGTTGTTTTATTTACACTTATATAAAGTATTTTAATGACATTTTCCAAATTCTTTGATATTTCCGTATCATTTGAAGGTATTTGAAAGTTGG
>BLSH010031682.1:179923-196615 GCA_018402905.1 Glandirana rugosa | reverse complement strand
AAGTTTGTGATGCGTGAGGAGATTGAGGTGCAGAGTTGAGGAGTCGAGAGATAGATCTGGGTGTCATCAGCATAGAGGTGGTAGTTGAAGCCATGGGAAGTTATCAACTGGCCCAGGGAAGAGGTATAGGGGGAGAATAGGAGGGGCCCAAGGACAGAGCCTTGGGGCACCCCAACAGAGAAAGACAGAGGAGCGGAGGAGATGTTGTTGTATGTGACACTGAAGGTGCGCTGAGATAAGTAGGAGGAGAACCAGGAAAGGGCAGAGTCACGTAGGCCAAGAGAGTGGAGGAGGAGTGGGTGGTCAACTGTGTCAAAGGCAGCAGAGAGGTCTAAGAGTATGAGTATGGAGTACTGGCCATTGGTTTTAGCAGTATGTAGGTCGTTGGTGAGTTTGAGTAGGGCAGTTTCAGTTGAGTGTTGTGGGCGGAAGCCAGATTGTAGGGAATCAAGAAGGCTGTTGTCAGTGAGGTAGCAACTCAAACGGTTGAAAGTTTATGGAAGTTTACTATGCCTTTATAGTTTCTTAAACCTTTTACAGTAATTTTATGAAATATATTCACATTTATTTTGTTGGATTTTTCGGAACCATATTAACATTAAGGCGTAACCCCTCTTTTTGTTGAGAAAAAACATTCCCCTCTGGGTGATCTATGTACATTGCAAGGGTTATAACAACCTTTGTTGCAGATTCCTACTTTTTGTTATTCTGAAGAAATCCCTCTGTGTTCCTCTGTGCCTCTGTACTGAGTGGGTCTAATAGGAGTGGTTTCATAATTATCAATCAGGTGTGCAGCCGGAGAGCACTAATGAGGAAATCTGCTGGGCCTGCATCCCTTTAGACATGTTCCTACTGAAAGTATCTCTCCAAAATGACACTTTTGTTGCAGGGGATGCCTGAAATCTGACTTGTATCTTAGGCAGACCTCTGTGAAAATCAGTGAGCCAATCACACAAGCAGGAAATTATGTTTCTGGGGAGTGGTCAGTACACACTCTGTGTGCAAAACAACTCCAGGTAGCCATATTTCACTGCATTTTCAGAACATTACAGAGGCTGCAGATTGAAAAAGAAAGGTAATTTTTAATAACATTCAATTACAATATGACTTATGTCACAATTATATGTGCTATATTATTTTTTCTTTATTTGCATTTTTTTTCCCACGAAAGTGGAGTTACCCTTTAAGTAACCATGCACCAGTACCAACTCTGATTTTATCACATGGCATACCTTAACTACCATGGCATGATAGAAATGCACAACTTTGACTTCAGAATCTGCATCATTGTGGCATCTGGACCCCTGGTGTCCCACAGAGATAACATGTTGATGGTGACAGTAGAAGTTCCTGGTTTTTAATATGGCTGCTATGTTTCCTTACATATCTTTTATTGATGGATTAGTATTTTTTCTATTATACTATATCGTCTCTATATGATGATTATTGTTTGTAGTATATAATCATATACTTATGAAGCACATACATATACAGTGTCTCACAAAAGTGAGTACACCCCTCACATTTTTGTAAATATTCTATTATATCTTTTCATGTGACAACACTGCAGAAATTACACTTTGCTACAATGTAAAGTAGTGAGTGTACAGCTTGCATAACAGTGTAAATTTACTGTTCCCTCAAAATAACTCAACACACTGCCACTAAACCGCTGGCAACAAAAGTGAGTACACCCCGAGTGAAAATGTCCAAATTTGTCCCAATTACCATTTTCTTTTCCCAGTGTCACGTGACTCGTTAGTGTAACAAGATTTCAGGTGTGAAAGGGGAGCAGATGTGTTAAATTTGGTGTTATCGCTCTCACCCTCTCATACTCATCACTGGAAGTTCAACATGGTCTCATGGCAAGGAACTCTCTGAGGATCTGTAAAAAAGAATTGTTGCTCTACATAAAGATGGCCTAGGCTATAAGAAGATTGCCAAGACCCAGAAACTTAGCTGCAGCACTGTGGCCAAGACCATACAGAGGTTTAACAGGACAGGCTCCACTCAGAACAGGCCTCGCCATGGTGAACCTCAAACGGAAGGTGGAGAAGCGCAAGGTCTCTAACATCCACCAGCTCCTTGATGTTGTCATGGAGGAGTGGAAGAGGACTCCAGTGGCCACCTGTGAAGCTCTGGGGAACCCCAGCCCAAGAGGGTTAAGGCAGTGCTGGAAAATAATGGTGGCCACACAAAATATTGACACTTTGGACCCAATTTGGACATTTTCAGTTAGGGGTGTACTCACTTTTGTTGCCAATGGTTTAGACATTAATGGCTGTGTGTTGAGTTATTTTGAGGGGATAGCAAATTTACACTGTTATACAAGCTGTACACTCACTACTTTACATTGTAGCTAAGTGTCATTTCTTCAGTGTTGCCACATGAAAAGGTATAATAAAATATTTACAAAAATGTGAGGGCTGTACCCACTTTTGTGAGGTACTGTATACTTTATATACATGCTTATATTTTAAGCTGCTTTCTGTTATACCCAGACACCTCTGAAGAAGAATCCTTGAAACACGTCAGTTGTCCCAATCCCCACTTTCTGTTGTACATCTAATCCCCATTTGTATTTCATATTGTGAGATTTGGCAATTTTACACTTTAAGCCACAGTGCCCTTTTATTTTAGATTGCCCTTGTGTATATTCTTGTTTTTAATATCTGTGTATGAATAAAATGTGTTTACTTTTGTTTGTGCCTGCATATTCCCACAAAAAGAGTTTTTTCCCCCAAATTTGACATCAGAAGGCATGCATTCTTGCTTATATGGACTAAAAGTTCTCAACCTACCAAGATCAAATCTCTCACATTATCATTGCTAAATAAAACCTGCATTTGCAAGATGTTTGAAAACACACATCTCTTTTTTTGGTATTCTAGTGGGGAGTTTAGATGTTAACTGCTGTATAATTCTGAACACCCTTAATCCAATGGAAAAGCTGAGCGTTTAATTCAGACTATCATGTACAGTATATTGTTTTTCAATAAGTCATTCAACACATATTTTGATCCACATGTAGCACTTTTCTTGTACAGAATAGCAATTCTCTATCTATGGAATACATATATTTCATGTACAAATGTCACCCCTGCTCAACTCATAAAGAAAGTGTTCGACTGATTCCTAAGGATACAAGAAATACGAAGGCACAACTACAACTGTAGTGTCAAAGATCTGTCAATTCCTGTCCAAAAAACAGGGAAAGAATTCAAATAATAGTTGAAAAACATAAGTAGTGATTGTATAGTCTACACTAGAGCCACAGTCATACTGTGACAGGAAGATCACATTTCAGGAGAAATAGAGAAATATGTTATAAGACATATCTGTTTCCGGCTGCTGAAGAGAATATACAGTATATATTGTAGAAGATCTAAACAATGCATTCAGTTCACATTTGGTTGAGTAAAGGATTATTACAAAGACCTTCATTTTCTTTACCAGTTCAGCAACTAGTTGATTTATAGCAGAGCATTCTTAGTGAAAGACCCCTGTTAAGTTTTAGAAATGTGTGCTGTCTTTATCATTGTTAGAGGTGATTTGAAACTGTCATGTTAAAGCAGCGGTGCCCAAACTTTTTGATACTGGGGACCGATGTAGTGGAAGAAAATTTTGCCGTGATTGATTTGTCGGGGCAATGGCTGGTGTTTCAATCTTCATGACACCATCGTTGATATGGTGTCAGGATGATTGAAGCGCATTATTTTTATTATTACATTGTAATATAAAATGATTTAGTATGACTCACCATAATGCAGAAACAATGTGAGCCCTGAGTGTGTCACTTACCACCGTCACTTGCCACCAGATGCAGAATGTCACTTGCCACCGTCACCTGCCATCAGATGCAGCATGTCACTTGTCACCATCGCCTGCTTTCAAATGCATTGTATCACTTGCCACCATCTCTTGCCACCGGATGTCACTTGCCACCATCACCTGCCACCAGATGCAGCATGTCACTTTCCATCATTGTTTGTCCCCAGATGCACCGTGTCATTTGCCACAGTTGCTTGTCACCAAATGCAGAGTGTCACTTGCCACCGTTGCTTGCCACCAGATGCAGCATGTCACTTGCCACCGTCGTCTGCCACCAGATGCAGCACGTCACTTGCCAACGTTGCTTGCCACCAGATGCAACCTGTCACTTGCCATCATCGCTTGCCACCAGATGTCACTTGCCACCATCACCTGCCACCAGATGCAGCATGTCACATTCCATCATTGTTTGTCCCCAGATGCACCGTGTCATTTGCCACCATTGCTTTGTTCACCAAATGCAGTGTCACTTGCCACCGTTGCTTGCCACCAGATGCAGCGTGTCATTTGCCACCGTCGCCTGTCACCAGATGCAACGTGTCACTTGCCACCATCACCTGTCACCAGATGCAGCATATCACTTGCCACCATCGCCTGTCATCAGATACAGCATGTCACTTGCCACCATCGCCTGTCACCAGATGCAGCATGTCACTTGTCACCATTGCCTGTCACCAGATGCAGTGTGTCATTTGTTATCATTTTCTGTCACCAGATGCAGCATATCACTTGCCATCAGATGCAGCATGTCACTTGTCACCATCACCTGCTTTCAGATGCATTGTGTCACTTGCCACCATCACTTGCCACCAGATGTCACTTGCCACCATCACCTGCCCCCAGATGCAGCATGTCACTTTTCACCATTGCTTGTCACCAGATACACTGTGTTATTTCACACCGTTGCTTGTCACCAAATGCAGAGTGTCACTTGCCACTGTTGCTTGCCACCAGATGCAGCATGTCATTTGCCACTTTTACCTGCCACCAGATGCAGCACGTCACTTGCCAACGTTGCTTGCCACCAGATGCAACCTGTCACTTACCACCGTTGCCTGCCACCAGATGCAACGTGTCACTAGCCACCATCACCTGTCATCAGATGCAATGTATCACTTGCCACCATCGCCTGTCACCAGATACAGCATGTCACTTGCCACCATCACCTGTCACCAGATGCAGCGTGTCACTTGTCACCATTGCCTGTCACCAGATGCAGCGTGTCACTTGTTATCATTGCCTGTCACCAGATGCAGCATATCACTTGCCACCAGATGCAGAAAGTCACTTGCCACCATTGCTTACCACCAGATGCAGCATGTCACTTGACACCAGATGCAGCATGTTGCTTGCCACCATCGCTTGCCACCAGATGCAGCAAGTCACTTGCCACTAGATACAGCTTGTCGCTTGCCACCATCGCTTGTCGCCAGATGCATCATGTCACTTGCCACTGTCACTTGTCATCAGATGCAGCATGTGACTTGCCACCATCACTTGCCACCAGATGCAGCTTGTCCCTTGCCATCGTTGCTTGCCACCAGATGCAGCATGTCACTTGCCACCGTCACTATCCTGTCACTAGATGCAGCTTCCCACTGTAGCCTGCCAGCACAAACACCAGATGCAGCTTGTCACTTTAAGGCCAATTTGTAAAGGTTTTCTGCAGTGAAAACACTTCCATGTATCTCTCTCCTTGCAGCCTCTCCCCAGCGGCATGGCATCTGGAGCATCCCACATTTAAGAACGGCACATGTGCAGTAGCTATAATGCCGTCCTATGACAGTCGACAGGCAGAGCAGCTGTGATGTGAGGCGGGTGGGGAGAGATGATGTCATCTCTCTGCTTGCCCGCTGCACCTCTTTCAGTGCAGCCTTAGCAAGCCCTGCTGCAAACAAAGCATAGCCTGGTACCAATTCGCACCCCGGGGGTTGGGGACCCCTGTGTTAAAGTACAATATAATATTGTCATAAGCTTTTCTTTTCTAATATGGGAGATGTTCTAAACTAATTTTTCCTTTTAAAACTGATTTCCATGTTTCCTGTCACTTTAAATAGTTCATTTGGACCAAGCTGATCCAAACAAACTGCTTCTATCACTAAGTTCTGCAGTGTCTCTACGTGCTGTATGAACTGAATGTAGCTTCAGCTACATACTATGTACAGTGCTGAGTTCCAACTATGATAAAGAGACTTTTTGTCTCACACCTGGCACACTGCAGAGTTGGTCTGAGCAGCGCTCAGCCATTCATAGGCAGCTTTGTATTCTGTGAATAAATATAAAGCTTCCTCTGGTTGGCTGAGTCGGTGGGGTGGGCTGATGATGTCACACTCTGACTCATTCACAGAATACCAAGCTGCCTATGAATGGCTGAGCACTGCTCAGACCAACTCTGCTTTGTTCTAGGTGTGAGACAGGAAGTCTCTGTCTCACAGTCGGGACCCAGCACTGTGTACCGTATGTAGCAGATGTTACATACAGTTCATACAGTGCTTACAGGCACTGCAGGAGTTAGTGAAGAAAATAGTTCATTTGGACAAGACTGGTCCAAACAAACTATTTAAAGTGACAGGAAACATGGAACATTACAATGTCATGCAGAGCCCAATTAAGATTGCCCTTTATCTTAGAGTCAGGTCCATAAATATTGGGACATCGACACAATTCTAATCTTTTTGGCTCTATACACCACCACAATGGATTTGAAATGAAACGAACAAAATGTGCTTTAACTGCAAACTTTCAGATTTAATTTGAGGGTATTTACATGCAAATCAGGTGAACGGTGTAGGAATTACAACAGTTTGTATAAGTGCCTCCCACTTTTTAAGGGACAAAAAGTAATGGGACAATTGGCTGCTCAGCTGTTCCATGGCCAGGTGTGTGTTATTCCCTCATTATCCCATTTACAAGGAGCAGATAAAAGGTCCAGAGTTAATTTCAAGTGTGCTATTTGCATTTGGAATCTGTTGCTGTCAACTCTCAATATGAGATCCAAAGAAACATAGAAACATAGAAAAGTGACGGCAGAAAAAGACTGAGTAGTCCATCGAGTCTGCCCCTTTTTATTTTTTTATTTTTTTACATTAACCTTGTTGTCTGACTATGGATTTATGTTTATCCCAAGCATGTTTGAAGCCATTTACTGTTGACTGTCTCACAACCTCTTTTGGTAGTTTATTCCAATCATCAACCACCCTTTCAGTAAAATAATACTTTTCTAAGATTAGTTTTGAACTTCCCCCCAGTTAGTTTGAGGTCATGTCCCCGTGTTATTGATTTTGGTTTCATATTGAAAAGACTGCCCTCCTGAACCTTATTCACCCCCTTGAGGTATTTAAAGGTTTCAATCATGTCTCCCCTCTCCCTTCTTTCCTCCAGACTGTACATATTAAGTTCCTGAAGTCGCTCTTGATA
Source organism: Glandirana rugosa (assembly GCA_018402905.1). Taxonomy (NCBI): domain Eukaryota; kingdom Metazoa; phylum Chordata; class Amphibia; order Anura; family Ranidae; genus Glandirana; species Glandirana rugosa. The sequence goes on along the minus strand of BLSH010031682.1, from coordinate 189,367 downwards.
TGTTTTATCCCCCAGACCTTTCACCATTTTTGTTACCCGTCTCTGGACTCGTTCTATTTTATCAATATCTTTTTGTAAGTGAGGTCTCCAGAACTGGACACAGTATTCTAAGTGAGGTCTCACTAAAGATCTATATAGAGGAATCAGAACCTCCTTCCTCCTGCTGGTGATCCCTCTACTGATACATCCCAGAATTCTATTTGCTTTTCCCACTGCCTGGTTACACTGTTTGCTCATTTTGCAAGAGGCCTGGCAGAGCATCACCAGGGATGAGACCCAGCATCTGGGGATGTCTATGTGTTCCAGACTTCAGGCTGTAATTGACTGCAAAGGATTTGCAACCAAGTATTAAAAGGGAAAGTTTAATTTATGATTGTTAATCTGTCCCATTACTTTTGGTCGCTTAAAAAGCGGGAGGCACATATACAAACTGTTGTAATTCCTACACCAGTCACCTGATTTGGATGTAAATACCCTCAAATTAAAGCTTAAAGTCTTGTTTGTTTCATTTCAAATCCATTGTGGTGGTGTATAGAGCCAAAAAGATTAGAATTGTGTCGATGTCCAAATATTTATGGACCTGACTGTATGTTAATAAACATACAGTCAATACAGTTAATAAACATACAGTTTAATATCTGCTTTACTGCATATTATTGCTTTTCATATTGCAATTGCAGTCTTGGCCAACTAGGATCCATATCATGTCAAACCTGTAATAAGGGGCTACAAGAAGGTTCAAGCCTCTGCTCTTTGTGCATAAAATGCAGATCATTTGGGGTGGGGAAGTTTTTTGAGCTTGGTACACTTTTGGTGTTCTTCCAGTAATGGGTACTCAAGCAGATCATACATACACTAGCCATGCATGAAGCAGTAGATTTCTATAACGGCCTGCCAGTTGCTCTACTTACATATTACATCTATTGCCATTATTGATTTCCTTTGTCATATTCTTTCTATGTTTACTGTTATAGCAATGCATCCCCTTTAACAAATTGGGTAAATTAGGTTAAGTTAAATTGCCTTGTTTTACTGTTTTTTTTTAACTTTATGTAAGTTTTAATAACATTAGAGCACTAAGCACTTATACATACATAACACTATTAATACCAGCAGTTTGTTTGTGTATATTACTGGGTACTGCTTACTGATTTTTAATTTAATCATGTGCTTGATTAACACTGTTTCTAGTTATTGTATTAATTAAGTTGTTTATTTATCACATTTTAATGTGTAGCATTATAATTATTGTCTGTTGCTTTATTTTCTTGATGTTTTATTGTACTCTATTTAATTATAGTGAAATCAGTGCAAAATAACTATTTGGTTATATAGACCAGAGTCTGCATTGATTTGAAGATTCCATATATCCTAATAATGGGAATTTATTTATGTGTTCTCCTATAAGTGTGCTGAAATATATTTTTTTTTTGGATTAGCACTGATTTATATTTATATTGCAGTGCTGTTACTTTCATTCCCTAATGTTGATGCCCTCTGTTTGCTACATGACTATATAATTTTTTTTTTTTTAAATCATTACTTTAGTTTGCCAAATTCTGTTGTCCATACTTGTATGTTTTTAAAGTACTTCATGTGATAGTTTAGTGATCATTAGCTCTAACAGTTCATCTTTTTAGAACAAGCTTTTGGGAAAAGGGGGGACATTTAAAAAAGTTTGTCCAAAAAAAAGTAACCCTTACGGGGTTGATTTACTAGAGGCAAATATCCTGTTCACTTTGCAAGAGAAGTTTGACTTCGCAAGAGAATTTTCTCCAAAGCTTAGTGAATGGGGTGAAGCTCTACTGATTTCCATTAACCAATCCTGTGCAATCAAAAATGCTGTTTTTTTTTATTGTGCTTACATGTGATTGGGTATTCTTTGCAAAGTGAAATTTCACCACATTCACTAAACTCAGGGGAAAAGTACTGTGTAAGATGCAAATTCCCTTGCAAAGTAAATAGTCTATTTGCCTTTAGTAAATTAATCCCTCAGTGAAAATAAAAAAGTATCATATACAGAATTTAACAACTGTGCCGTTACAAGTGCGTTATTATGGCTACTATCACCATATGTGGGTGTATCAAACGATGAAAGGACTTTCAGTTTTCCTAGAAATCCCCTTTTGGGCTAGTACATTTTAACCTTGTTAATTGGGAGCCAAACTATTTGTTAGCATTGTGAAAGCCACTTCAACAATCACTAAGAAAAGAATCTATGAATGCGATGCTGTGTTGAAAAAATGAATGTAAATATAACAAAAATATCTATGTTGATTTTATCAAGCCTATTTTTGCCTATAGATTAATGCTTACATGCTCAAATGACAACAGGCGGTAAATCATGTTAAAATATGTGTTTAAAGAGTCAATAGGCAATCTTTTTACAATGTATACAAGTCAATTTGTTCCCTTCAGCTTCAGTTTAGCATTTACATGAGGAAGGATTATGTTACTCACATTACCAAAACAGCGTGTTGTAATGGATTTGTTAGCAAGTGGGATATCAATGGCAGTTAAATATTCAATAACTAATCATTAGTTGTGATTGTAGGAAAATCAACTGAAGCACTCAGGCACTCATACTTCTGATGTCATTATAAATACACAAGGCAACACGCAGTTCTCAATGGCAGCCATTATTTTCTGAGATTAAATCTTTTATGTGTTTGAGACAATTAGCACTCTAAGCTTACTGGCATGAAAACAGTTAAAGCTGTAGCTCCCCAGTATTAGATTGAATGCAGTAATATACAGTGAATCAGAATGTATGGCAATGGCCAGATGTCAGCAAACTTAATCAGGCAACAAAATGATAAAATTCTGGAACTTTACGCTTTATAGAAAACCAGGCACCATCAATCTGAAAAACCTTGTGCTTTCGCTTATTTTTACCTGCACTAAATATGTAAAGAATATTCTAGATTTAGTTTTCAGAGGAAGCTTTGTGCTATGTTTATTGTTGCACGCGCCAAGACTTCTGGGAAAAACTTGAAGATTAGCATGAGATATGGGAAATAAGTGGTGCAGATTCCAAACAGTGCCTCATAGAGTGATGGTTATTTTCATTCTTTCAGCCATCATGCCTTAATTGATTTTGTCTTGTCTCTAGCTTCAATTTGACAATTGGCCATCTAGAAAACACAGCTGCAGTGATAGTAGGTGCACAGCACATCTGCACAGATTACCATTGCATGTACCCAATAGTTACATTAGTTCATACAAAAGCTTTACAGAAAATTAGCTGTGCATCTGTATGACTTTTATATATAGATGTAAAAAAAAGTTCTCCTAAAAGTTTGAACTGCACCTTAAATTTTTGGTAAAGCAACACTTGTATCTATTGCCATTGACTGCAGTTCTTAAATAAGACAATGAGATTATTATACAAAGTTGCTATGCAAATGTTAACACAATTTGATAAAATATGCTTGTTTATGCTGTTTTACCTATTTTTAATTCTTTCTAGATATTTTACCTATATACATGCATTACTGGTTTTATAACTACCCCTATAAGAAATATACACCTTACAATGTATAAAAGTGGTAGTCTAACACTCCATATTTACGATCACTGAGCCCAGGTTCACATATGTACGATGCGGGAACCAGCGCGATTACAGCGCTGGTTCCCACATCGCATCTCTCCCGCAGGCACTTCACATTGCCCTCTGCGAACCGCTGCGGGTGTCAATACAATGGTAATGACACCCCCAGATCGGTTCACAGATCGCAGTGCGAACTGTGAACTCGCACAGGAATCGTATCGCATAAGTGAGAACACCTATGCGATCCGATTCTAGTGTGGGGAAAAAAGTCCCTGCACTACTTTTGTGCGAATCCAATGCGAGTTGAGCCATACAACTGTACAGACATCGCATGTGAATGGCACCTGCGGTGCGAGTGCGAATCACATGCAATGTCTGAGACCGGACATATGTGAACTTAGGCTAAATGAGAATATGTTCCGTTTAGAACCATATACTATTTTGATATTATTTTTTCTACCCACACAATAAAACATGACTCTATAACCAGCTGATATACTTGTCAATTGCACAACACAGATGAACAGATGCGCACAGTTGGATAGCGATCCAAACTATTGAATAATGAATTCTCACATAATAGCAATAAAAAAAAACATTGGGGTTGATTTACTAAAACTGTAGAGTGCAAAATTTGGTGCAGCTCTGCATGGTAGCCAATCAGCTTTTAACTTCAGCTTCGTCAATTAAGCTTTGACGAAAAAAGCTGGAAGCTGATTGGTTTCTATGCAGAACTGTAACCGATTTTACACTCTACAGTTTTAGTAAATCAACCCAATAGTTTATGTAGAAAAATGACAACACTTGATTCTAACAATACCTTTAAATTCCTGAACACTACTTACAACCTATAAAGATTCAAATTGCTTACCTTCTATACTCAGCCTCTTGATAGTGCATAATTTACAAGTATTTACCTGATATATATACGTTTATGGCTCATACAAGACTAAACTAGTGCATAGGGTACCTGCCTAATAATTTGTAATGGTTGATTCCAAAAATCTTTTGAATGGGTGAGCTGCAGTATCTCCCCTTTGCTAATGTATGCATCTTTCAATTTTCTGTAACTCTATATTGAAAACAAGCCTGGAACATACTTGTGAAAGAACACTTTCTTAATGACTTAAAGCTGATTAGCACATTCATAGTCCTAGATGGTTTCTATTTAGTGACTGTATAGTTAGTGAATGTGGTCTATTGTAACATATTGCCATATAGTAATACAACAACATTAAAGGAGGAAAGGAAAAAACTTAATACAACATTACTCTATTTGACTAAGCATACCATCTGGATTTAATTCTACGTTTTATACATATTTAGATGATTTCTTGGGAAACTTGAATCACATAATGAGTGTTCTGGCATTTTTTTCAGCTTCACATAGTCTATAGACTTAAATGGTAGATATTTTTATATACTAACTTTTAATGAACACAAAACTCACAGTACACTCAATACACATTTAGATAGATAGATAGATAGATAGATAGATAGATAGATAGATAGATAGATAGAGAGATTTTCTGAACAACATACATTTTAAAGTCTTTGTGAGCTTATGCATATTTCCAGTGAATCTAAATATCAAATCATATCAATTTTGCCTTATTCTGATAGGTGGACTGCTGTTTCACATGTTAACGTATAGCACACTTCATGCTTATATTACATACTGAAATGCACATGTGTTGTTTATTTAATAGACATACAGATCAATTTTTATTTTAGTTACAGTTGCACAGTTATTTATTATATTAACAGAAAGTAGTAAACTTTGAAAGTTAATACTATATTCAACATGCCAACAGGAGACATACAATCTAATATATATATATATATATATATATATCAAAATTCAGTAAAAAAAAAAAAAAAAAAACTATAATGATTTTGAATTTTGAGCCATTTTTACATTTTTGCTACGGCCATGTTAATTTGGCAAAACTTTTTTATTACTTATGATACAGACGTTTGATATATATTGTTTAGACTCTGTTTTTACTTGTTTTCCAAGAGTTATATAACATTTTAAATGCAGAAACAAATGACAACTAGCATGCGCATAGTTATAAAGCACTCATTTTATTCTGCAATTTTCCTTGAAACCAAAATTATGTTTCTGTAACAAAGTATAAAAGTGTGGTAAAGTTACTTAGAAAAATACTTTAAAATAAAAAAGAATTGTACAGACAGTACTCAAATAGTTAAAAGCATTTGTGACAAAAACTGGCTAGGAGAGCAGGCAGAGGAAAATAATAGTTAGGGCCAGTAAGGGGTTAAATGGGAAAGACTTATTAAAAGAATTCTGCTACTGTCAGGTTTGCTTCAAAAACTGCAATGCAATTAGCTACCCGTGAAAGCTGTAGCTAATGCAATTGGGTTGATTTACTAAAATATGTTCATTTAGCTTCGTGAATAATGTTCTCACTTTGAATTTCCTAATCACGTGCAAGGGGAAAAAAAAAAGGATATGACTGAATTAAACATAGCTTTACCTTATTTACTAAACCTGTTTGATTTGTAAATTGACTATACTCCTCAGTAAGTCAGCATTCACTTTGCTAATTCAATAGTCTTTGTTTCTTTAGCATATGAACCCCAATGTTCTATTCCATCATAACACCTGTTTCTGCTTATGATTGCTGAAAGAGCTGCTGTCAGGAAACTCTGCTACACAGATTAGGACATTGGCTGTCAAACTGACAGCAGGTTACAGCAGCTGCAGGCATGGGCTTGGGCCCAACAGGGAAATACTCAAGCTTATACCAAGTATGCTCTAAATCCTAAAAGGGTTAAAATCACCCTAGGGAAAGCTTTGTCGGCCATGCCAGTAATGTATTACATCCTTACACATTACTTTGCTGCTCATGCATGTGTGCATAGTTCTTTTCAATGTGTTGTCTATATTTATTAACAATGGTAATAGTTGTTAAAACATTTTTGAAGTGTTTAAGGCAAATTGTTTACAAGGTCCAAAGTGAATCACAAAGCCTGGGTACTGCTGGGTTCACTTATTCAGTCCTGCAAGGTGTTTCAAACTGCACAGAGTAAATTGAGCCCATTTGCAACTATTCTTTTTCACTAGTAGTTTTTTTTTCAGGAAATGTGACTGTCATTGAAGACAAGTTTGCTGCTCATAGATGATTGTGACTGCATGTAAACCTATACATACACATATCCAGTTGACACAAAACTAAAACTGATCAGAGGCATATAAATTAACATGATGTAGGTACAAAAATGTTCAACCCTAACTGTGTGCTGGGATTTTTCCTACATGGAAAGCATGACAGCATTAGTGGTGATAAACACACTGGAATTGGTTTGCTAATGGAGCAAAGAATTTCTCCTTACTAAGATAAATTTTCAATTAGCCTAGCGAGTAACCTAAAACTATGTCCACTTTGAATACCCAATCACAAGCAAGGGGAATTTAAAACAAATGGATTTTCATGCACATGATTAGATGACTAAAGTGATCCATCTTATTAACTACGGCAAGTGTATAAATTAAAATATCAGCACCCATGTTTAATAAAATGTTTATCGCAAACAAACAAGATTTCCCAGTACTTACATAACTTACAAAATTTACATTCTAAGGTCTTATTACAAAAAAGAAACAGTATAAAATGATTTGTACATGAAATATATTGCACAACACCAAGAGTATGTTGTTAAGTGCCATATGCACTCCAAAAGCTATAATTAAAAAAATATTAAATAGTTTAAGGTTAAAAAACGTAAATACATTATTTTAATATTTACTATAAATTGTTCTAAGAAATGGTCGTAAAACACAGTAAAACTATACAGAAACCTTTATAAACCTAAAAAAAACTGCATATAATTAAAACAAAGCATTTGTAAACATTGTTAATGTCCAGTAAACCAATAAATCTATTTCCAACTAGGGACAAACTTGTGTTTGAATTTCTTAGTGCTAGACTTTTTTTAAGAGTGTGCATATACTGTCCTAAGTGAGTGGGAGGGTTGTAAATGTGTTTTTTTTTTTTTTATTTACTGATATTTGTAAGGGATCTTTGTATTATTATCAAAAGACAAAAGTCTATTTATGAACCATTGACTTTGAAATCTCAGGTCCACATACTTAATTTACAAAAATCAGTAACTCAGTGGATACTTTAAATATTGAAATACATGCAGGGGCATTTTTTCACATCTGAAACTATTTTGCAAATGATTGGATAAATGAGGCAAACACATGTATGACCAGCATTAAGATGTCCATTTTGGTATGTCATCGCCTTAATTTTCTAGGGTAGGAGGATTATTAGGATTTCAAAGTTTTAATATAAAATAATAACATTTTAGTGTATCACATCCTTAATTTGATGGGATAGGAGGTTTACTAGGATTACAAAGTTTTAAAATTAGTAAGAGGGCAATATGCCTTTAACACTAACTACGCATTAATGATGAAAATCTTTTCTGACCATCTTAGATGGATTAGGGATTAAAGTTTTGCTTTGTTACTTCCAACTAAAAGGAACAATGAAGATACATTGTGAGGATCCTTTGCGTTATATATCTATGGCTTAAAATGGCTTAAAACAACAGTATAATGCCATAATTTATTACTGGTTTGAGCAATGTAAGTGTTACTGAATAATGGGGAGAAAAGAGGCTGTATCAGTTTTGTTCTCCTTAATTACTTTGATTACTACAGATTTTTTTAACTTAGTTGAACTGACAGAATATATTATGATATATTACTTTGCATATGAAAAGATAGAGCCAAGTGTTTGAAATTATTCTTGCACTAAATATAAGGTCACAGTTACACACTGTGTCTGTAGTTATTCCAAGTTTAATAGCTGGTATAAACCAAATCCAGCTCTTATTAGGTATTATTTGGAGATGTTTTGCATTCTGCAGATGTACACTCCAAGTGTATATATTTCAGTTGTTTATTGAAAGTAAGCTATTGACATGTGTATACTAATAAACACACGTTTTTGTATGAATGACGAGACAGATGGAGTTTGCAATACCTGAAATTATTAATAAAAACATTTATCAACACATATACATCACTCAGGTTGAGAAAATGTGAGTTACACAAATAACTGAGAAACTGCAGATATACAGACAGACAAACACATTATTGCACAATAGATTGGGTACATTTGTAAAAACTCTGCAGACTTCAAATGCAAACTTGTCATGTATTTATTTTTTTGATATGCACATTTTATTAATTGAATTTAATAACTTTATGTGTTTTGCAAGGGAAACAATTAAGGGATACATACGTTTCTTTAGGTGTAAAAAAATTGTCCCATGTCATTTTATAAATTGTGTTGGATAAAACAAGTATATCCTTAACCTGCCCTCAGAGATCAATTAAAAGTGCATGATTTCCTGTTTTAGAGACTCAAAAATGAAATTAGTGAAAGTGATTTGTTACACCTGTTTGCTTTAATCTGTATAGGTGTAATGGTTCTTGGTGACCAGAATTCTAACAAACAAAAAGCAAACAATAACTATATAAGTGTGGTATACAACTTTAGTCTTTGGGAAACACAATGTTGATACATTTTCTGATTTCAACATATGGTGTGAATATATCAATAACAAACGAAAAACAAACAATCTTAAGACCAGTGGTTCTTGGTAATGTGGATATGTCTAATTTCGTTTGTCCACATTGTTTAGTGAAAGTGATTAAAGTAAAAACTCAGAGATTTTGTCCTTTAGTACGTGAAAATTAACTAGAGACTCCCGTCCAATTCCTATATGAACAAAATAGGTTGTGTTAAATATTTTACTGTACCCTGTTAAAAAAATGTGGATTTCTTTGCATACATAGGGAATTAACAAAGGGAACGTTTTGTGTATTTCAATAATTTAAGTTAATTATTTTA
>BLSH010031682.1:159409-169904 GCA_018402905.1 Glandirana rugosa | reverse complement strand
ACTGCGTCGCTTTAACTGACAATTGCGCGTTCGTGCGAAGTTGTACCCAAACGAAATTTGCGTCCTTTTTTTCCCACAAATAGAGCTTTCTTTTGGTGGTATTTGATCACCTCTGCGTCATTTCTGATCGCCGCTATAAACAAAAGAAGAGCGACAATTTTGCAAAAAAACCCAAATTTCTTACTTTTTGCTAACATACAAATCCAAAAAAAAATATAAAAAAACATTTTTTTCATCGGTTTTGGCCGATTTATATTCTTCCTCATATTTGTGATTAAAAAAATCGCAATCGGCGTTCATTGATTGGTTTGCGCAAAAGTGGTCGCGTTTACGGATGATGAGAATTCATTTTTGGGGTTTTTATTTATTTATTTTTTTTACTAGTAATGGCAGCGATCTGCGATTTTTAGCGGGACTGCGATATTTCAGTGGACATGTCGGACCATTTTGACACTTTTTTGGGACCATTGGCATTTATACAGCGATCAGTGCTATAAAAATGCACTGATTACTGTGTAAATGCCATTGGCAGTGAAGGGGTTAACCTGCAGGGGGCGCTCTAAGGGTTAACAGTGTTCCCTGGGCGTGTTCTAACTGTGTGGGGACTGCCCTAGCTGGGGAAGGGAAGTGGTCACAGCCTCCGTATACAGGAAGGCTGTGATCACAGCCCTTCTCCCTTCACAGAACGGAGGTCCGTGTTTACATACACGGACCTCCATTCCTTCGCTCCGGGGGGGCCATAGCGGGTAGCCAGCGGCAATCGAAGCCGCCGCACCCGCTCCCTGGCCTCCCCGAACACAGTGAGCGCGCGGGCGTGCCTACGGCGGCGCGCGCACGCTCACTAGGCTCGGTCTCTCGGCCGCAGTCATATGACGGCGATTTGCGCTCACCAGCCACCTTGTCGCCGTCAGATGCCGATCGGCGGTCGGCAAGGGGTTAAGCATGCACAAAGCAGCCGGCAAACCTCCTCTCCTTCATAACAACAATATAGCAGTTTCTTTCCTAGCGTATCTGACAGGCATGATAATGATCTCCACCTTACACTTTACGCCCTAAAAAATGTGTAAATATTAACACTTTTAGGTTAAGGTAGTCTCACTTTTAGCGCTACGTAGCTATCTTTTTATCTATCCTGCCAGGAAAGTGTCACTGCACACCACCAATCACAATTTGCTGACCACATCATGTGCATAGCTTGCTAAAGTTTGGGTTGTCTCACCCACCATGCTTCAATAATGATCACCTTGAAGATATCTTGCTTATATAGTTTTTTTTTATAACATTGTAATATTCACGTATATTTGTATTAAAACACACATTGATTGTGTAAAAAATTGAAAAACAGTTATGTTTATATCCATTTGGTGATTTTTTATGGTTTAATTATTTTGTGTTTGGCTGCTTAGTATACAGTATATCATTTTTTGATGTGAGTGTGCAGTGACACATTATAATGTTAACATTTCCTGCCTGGCACTCAGTATTGCTAGCTGGTTGATGCTTTTGCCTGCACACAGAATGGTGTTACCACAAAGCTGTTCTGTACAACCAGGAAGTAGCTGGATTTGCTCTGCCCTAGTTCTCTATTATTTTCTAGTGCTTTCCGGGATAGAAGGACCCCACTGTCTCTCCTCCAATGCACAGATTACACTTCATATATACTTCATTAACACACCATAAATGCTCTAGGTGCTGTTAAGGTGCGGTTATGGGGCATTGCCATTGAAAGCAATGGAAGCGGTTGACAAGCGCCGTTGACTCAAGAAAGCAACATGCTGCTTAAGTTTTAACATGAAACGACACAACACAACGCTACCGCTTCTGTGTGAAAAGCACTCTGTGGTACCATTGTAATATTCATGGCAGGTGTTGACAAGGGTTTTTGAAGCTTTAGAAATGCTGAATAAATACTGCATAAACACATGGTATTGACACATGTGTGAATGAGCCCTAAGTGAATAGTGATACTAACTGTGAAACCATCATGCCATGTGTCCAATTTGCTCACCTTTAACCTCCCTGGCGGTATGATTATGTCAGATTTTTGGTGCTGAAAGCGGTACGATTATTTTGCATGAAAATTTGGAGTTTTATATTGTAGGCCTGTAATTCTTAGGAATAACTCACTTAAATCTGTCCAAACAAGAGTCGAGTAGACATCCCGAGTATGATAAAGTTTGAAAAATGAAATCGTAAATTATAATATAATAAATAACTAAAAATAATTATCAAAAATAATAACGTAATAGTAATAAAATGTATTCAATCATGTAATCAAGTCAAAAACACTGAAATTTGCTCAATTGCAGCATTGTCGCTGTCGTCACTTTCAGTTTCTGATGATAAATTTCCCCAAAAATCAGTATCACTCAATTCTGCAAATTATTCTTATTTACTATTGGTGTTTTCTAGCTGATCAAAAACCACTTTTTTGACGTAAAGGGACACTTTTTAGTTGCTATGGACATTCTCATGTTTCCAGGCTGAAAGAATGACATATATAATATAAAAGTGCATGCAGGGCACTGGACAAACCACTAGGGACAAAGGGGATGTGAAATTATTTCATACAGTAATGTAATCTATAAGATTACAGTGTACTGTATGTGCTGTGTGTTTCACTTTTTGAATTTCCCGCCGGTCTCCGTCCCCGTGCGACACGACGCTCGCAGGGAACGGAGCCCGGCACACAGAGGCATCTGGTGGCAGACACAGCCCGCAGACACGGCGGGGGACATCGCTGGATCCAGGGGACAAGGTGAGTAGCGCTGCCTGGATCCAGCAATGCAATCCCGAGTGTGGCTCGGGGTTACCGCTAATGGTATTGAAATTCCACCCCGAGCCACACTCGGGATTACCGCCAGGGAGGTTAAAAAGGACACGTAAGAAGTTAGGAGGTCAGACATTACTTAATCCATATAATAATTGATTAAAGTTCCAGAATCAGTGGCTAGTATGGTATTTTCCTCATTAGACACAATAGGGCTCAGAAAGAAAATAGGCAAATCATAGTGTTCTCTGCTATGATTCATTCACTTGCCCACAATATTAAAATCACTGACATTGTACATACATAAAGCCACAGTAAAATACATCTGGGAAAGAAATGAATAACAGTGCTGTATATAACCTGTATCGCTTTGCAAAGCACTCGCCAATAAAGTTCTTACATACGTGATGATGTTATTGAGTGCAGCCAACTTGAAGACTGTCTCACTGGCCACATCTATCTGCCCCTGCAAGGATAAGGATATGGTCAACACCAGCTGAGTGGTCCAACTAGTACCTGTCTGAATGTAGAAACACATTTTTAATAAACTTTTAAGACAATACGGTGTGGTACTCCAAACCAAGCTCACAAGCTATACTAGATAACAAACCATACTATGAAAAATTCTTGCCACTGTGCAAAGGGTATGAAGTTGAGGGCTTCATCTTTAACTTTTCTATAACATTTATTTGTTCATTGTCTGTCGCGGCTGCTACTTTCGATCTATTAAATAACCGCTGGATAAAAAATGGGTTTCAAAGCCAACACTACCTAAAAAAGAATTTCCGAGTAAAATGAATCAGAATGGGATGCTTCTGCTGTATTTGAGCCAGTAATGTAAATCTGGACTAATCACATATTCAAATTATGGGATATCATAATATGGTGTCACTGATGCTGTCTATGGTAATTTTACTATTCCATAGCAGGACAGGAAGTAAGGGAAGATATTACTAATGGGCTTGCAGACAGAAAAAGACAACAGCTAAAACTGACAAAAAATTAAGTCTTCTCTGTCCAAATGTAAATTAAAACATTTTGGCTGAAACCAGACTTTAAATTGTTCATTTGTAGAATACTGTATACCAAAATATGTCATTTCTTGTGATTAATATTATTATTAGTATATTAAAGCGCAAAGACAAGTACTTGTAATAAATACAAATAAATAGAAAACAGGTATATAATGAACATTGCTTTTTAAGATCTTTTAACATATTTTTATATAGCAGAGGGTTTCTGTCCATTTCCATTGAGCTATGACAGCTTATCGTGCACTGGTAAAAAAAAAACCAATTGTAGCAAGTATTCTTGTTAACTACAGGTGGAGAAGTGGTGTTAAGTACTGCAGTTATTGTGACACTCTGAACCAGACTTTGCACTGTTTTACAGTACTCTTTGAAGCAGGATTGATGAGCCTAAAATAAGACTTGATGATACATTTATTTTTATATGTGTCATATATATCCGCATAAATGGGCAATGGTGTCTATTTGCAGTGCTACATGAATGTTCACTTTATATGAATGTGTTTTGAAATAGCACATCTACCCTGTTTGTAAAAATATTCCTATCCTATACTATCCTCAAGATACAGTGCATTATACGGTATATACATAAATATGTATACAAACATTAATGGAGAGAGATTAGAAGTTTGGTTGGCTCAGTCGAGGATTTGAACAGGATCATGCTAATTAACAGTGATCAGATGCTCACTACACATTTTCCATCTGTCCAACCAAACTGATTTACTTTTTGGACCGCATAAAAGTTCACTTATGCAGGCACCCATTTACAGGACTCAGGTATCCCTTTCCTTTACTTGCCGATTTGCTGCTACAACCCTTTCCAAAAAGACATAAGAATATGAAGAATGAAGAGATACATCATTTGACTTGTGTTAACAATATAATGTATGACCATAACCTGGATCATATTTGGCATCTCATCTCAAGTCATTTAGAGATCTACTAACCAGTGGCGGCTGGTGAAGTTTTTGGATGGGGGGGCGCCAGGCTCCGCCCTTCCTTTTGACCCCTCCTACTTCTAATAAGCCCCACCCCTTATAGAATCCACCCACTCTGTCCCCTGTATTCCACATATTGTGTCAGGAGTATACAGCTCAGCATCACAGGACACAGTATACAGCTCAGCATCACAGGACACAGTATACAGCTCAGCATCACAGGATACAGTATACTGCTCAGCATCACAGGGCACAGTATACAGCTCTGCATCACTGGGCACAGTATACAGTGAAACAGGTGGGGGCAGTTATGCAGCCAGTGACACAGGTGTGGCCAGTTATGCAGGCAGTGACACAGGTAGGGGCAGTTTGCAGCCAGTAACACAGGAGGGGCAGTTTGCAGCCAGTGACACAGGAGGGGCAGTTTGCAGCCAGTGACACAGGTGGGGGGCAGTTTGCAGCCAGTGACACAGGAGGGGCAGTTTGCAGCCACTGACACAGGAGGGGCAGTTTGCAGCCAGTGACACAGGTGGGGTACATTGCAGAGTCGTCCCCGCCCCCCCCCCGCACTTCCCCCATCCAGCAGGCAGGATTCTTGTTGCAGAGATTCGGCATGCGAGAGCGTGCTGGGTCTGCAGAGTTCGGCACACGGAGAGCAGCTGTTCCCCCCTCGTCGGTCCCGGGCAGTCATGGTCTCTGTGGGAGCGGAAGTCACCTCCGCTGCCACAGTGACCCGCCCCTGGCCCTGCATCCAATCACCCTGAGCGGAGGCTCAGGGCAGCCAATCAAGCTATGAGTGTGCGCCTGCTCAGAGCTTTTAATGGCCAACCAATAGGCTCACTACTTGGCTGTCATGTGACAGCCAAGGAGCCGAAAAAAAAAAAAGAGAAAGTCAATGTACCGGCGCCACCTGCAGGTGGGCTGGGTTGACTTTTTTTTTTCCTCTTTTGCCGGTGGAGAGGCGGCGCCTAGTTTGTTTAAAGCAGCACGTTAAACTTGTGCTCTGGTGCAATGTTTACCTCTTCCACCAACCCAATGCAGAGAACAGTGGATATAATACATTCAAATGGCAGAGAGTTGCTGAGACCCAGTTATGTTAGGGTCAGTTTTGCTATAACAACCTATCCACAGAAGACCAAGAGAACAGAGTTAGGCTCCATTTACACGGGATGCTATTTCAACCCTCCCTAAACGATTTTTTTGACAGCTAGAAGCCAGCATCTAAAACAGCCATTTTGCATGCCGCGTTTAGCCGCGTTTTGCCGCATTCGCGTCTAGGAGCGTTTAAAAAACAAAAATAATTTATTTTTTTAAAATGGAAATGCCTGTAAACAAAAAGGTCCTAGACACGAGTTACTGCGTTTAGGCACGTTTAGCGGCATTTACAAGCTGTTTGGCATTTTAAATGCCTCTGAACTGGCGTCTGAACCCATTTTTTTGTGTTCCAATAAAAGCCTTTAACCACTTCCTTACTGGGCACTTAAACCCCCCTCCTGCCCAGACCAATTTTCGGCTTTCGGCGCTGTCGCATTTTGAATGACAATTGCGCGGTCATGCGACGTTGTACCCAAACAACATTTGCGTCCTTTTTTCCCCACAAATAGAGCTTTCTTTTGGTGGCATTTCTGATCACCGCTATAAACAAAAAATGAGCGACAATTTTGCAAAAAAGAACAATATTTTTTACTTTTTGCTAAAATACAAATCCATGAAAAAAAAAAAATATTCATCAGTTTAGGCCAATATATATTCTTCTACATATTTTTGGTAAAAAAAATCACAATCAGCGTATATTGATTGGTTTGCGCAAAAGTTATCGCGTCTACAAATGATGGGAATTGATTTATGGCATTTTTATTATTTTAATTTTTTTTTTACTAGTAATGGCGGTGATCTGCGATTTTTATCGGGACTGCGATATTGTAGCGGAAATGTCGGACATTTTTTACACATTTTTGGGACCAATGACATTTATGCAGCGATCAGAAATTTAAATGTCCACTGATTACTGTATAAATGTCATTGGCAGTGAAGGGGTTAACCTGGGGGGGGGGGCAGTGAAGGGGTTAACAATGATCCCTGGGTGTGTTCTAACTGTGGGGGGGTGGGGCTGGCTGGGACATAACAGATCTTACTGATCCCAGTGACAGGGATCAGTAGATCTGGTATGTCCCCTGTCACAGAACGGAGAACCGCCGTGTTTACATCGGCGGTTCCCCGTTCTGCAGCTCTGTCAGGCGATCGTGGGTCTCGAGCGGACATCGAGTCCACCCGACCCACGGGCACGCCCGCGCAGCGTTCGGCGGTCGCGCGCGCTGCCGCTGCCACCAGGGGATGCGCCAGGAGCGTGCACAGGGGACGACGTCCGTGGACATCTTTCCGGCATTTCAGATAGTTTGGGACAATATATTCAGCATTTTATGTTATATTGCAACACTGTATTATGGTTAAAATTCAACAATTTTATTTTTACGAACACAAAGCCCATCTCAAAGAGATTGTTACAAGGATGAAAACATAGACACATATTCCAAACGATATATTATACAAATGAGGTTCCTAATACTCTTTTACCACCAAATGCTGAAACCTTTTTTATTATCAATGTATTTTATGGTCCTGTGGAATTCATGTAAGACTTAGATCCATCTAAAATAATATACAGCTGTGCTCATAAGTTTACATACACTGGCAGAATTTATGATTTCTTGGTCATTTTTCGGAGAATATGAATGAAAACACAAAAGCTTTTCTTTCACTCATGTTTAGTGTTTGGCTGAAGCCATTTATTATCAATCAACTGTGTTTACTCTTTTTAACTCACAATGACAACAGAAACTACCCAAATGACCCTGATCAAAAGTTTACATACCCCAGTTCTTAATAACGTGTATTGCCCCCTTTAACATCAATGACAGCTTGAAGTCTTTTGTGGCATTTGTGGATGAGGCTCCCATTCCTCTTGGCAAAAAGCCTCCAATTCCTGGAAAGTCTTGGGCTGTCTTGCATAAACTGCACGTTTGAGATCTCCCCAGAGTGGCTCAATGATATTGAGGTCAGGAGACTGAGATGGCCACTCCAGAACCTTCACTTTATTCTGCTGTAGCCAATGACAGGTCGACTTGGCCTTGTGTTTTGGATCATTGTCATGTTGGAATGTCCAAGTACGCCCCATGCGCAGCTTTCTGGCCGATGAATGAAAATGTTCCTCCAGTATATTTTGATAACATACTGCATTCATCTTGCCATCAATTTTGACCAAATTTCCTGTGCCTTTGTAGCTCACACATCTCCAAAACATCAGCGATCCACCTCTGTGTTTCACAGTGGGAATGGTGTACCTTTCATCATAGGCCTTGTTCTCTCATCTCCAAATGTAGCGTTTATGGTTGTGGCCAAAAAGCTCAATTTTGGTGTCATCACTCCAAATGACTTTGTGCCAGAAAGTTTGAGGCTTGTCTCTGTGCTGTTTGGCATATTGATACTTTGTGGCAAGTGCCTCCTTATTATGCATCTTGAAACAGCCACACCACATGTTTTCAGAGACTCCTGTATTTCACCTGAAGTTATTTGTGGGGTTTACTTTGCCTCCTGAACAATTTTCCTGGCAGTTGTGGCTGAAATTTGAGTTGGTCTACCTGATTGTGATTTGGTTTCAACAGAACCCCTTATTTTGCACTTCTTGATTAGAGTTTGAACACTACTGTTTTGCATTCTCAATTCCTTGGATATCTTTTTATATCCCTTTCCTGTTTTATAGGGTTCAACTACCTTTTCCTGCAGATCTGACAGGCAATGTGAGCATTAATAAGAGAAGCAGCCAAGAGGCCCATGGTAACTCTGGAGGAGCTGCAGAAACCCACAGATCAGGTGGGAGAATCTGTCCACAGGACAACTATTAGTCCTAAACTCCACAAATCTGGCCTTTATGGAAAAGTGGCAAGAAGAAAGCCATTGTTGAAGAAAGCCATAAGAAGTCCCATTTGCAGTTTGCGAGAAGGCATGTGGGAGACATAGCAAACATGTGGAAGAAGGTGCTCTGGTCAGATGAGATCAAAATTGAACTTTTTGGCCTAAAAGCAAAGCGCTTTGTGTGGTGGAAAACTAACACTGCACATCACCCTGAACACACCATCCCCACTGTGAAACATGATGTGGCAGCATCATGTTGTGGGGATGCTTTTCTTCAGCAGGGACAGGGAAGCTGGTCAGAGTTGATCGGAAGATAGATGGAGCCAAATACGGCCAGTCTTAGAAGAAAACCTGTTAGAGTCTGCAAAAAAATTTGAGACTGGGGCGGAGGTTCACCTTCCAGCAGGACAACAACCCTAAACATACAGAAA
The DNA here is from genome assembly GCA_018402905.1 of Glandirana rugosa. Lineage (NCBI taxonomy): Eukaryota > Metazoa > Chordata > Amphibia > Anura > Ranidae > Glandirana > Glandirana rugosa. The sequence continues at coordinate 160,822 of BLSH010031682.1, read as the reverse complement.
TAGCTACAATGGAATGGTTTAGAGCAGTGGTTCTCAACTCCTGTCCTCAGGACCCACTAACAGGCCAGGTTTGCATGATAACTGAAATGCATCACAGGTGATATCATTTGCTGCTCAGTGATTGCAGTATTCTAGTCTGCAGCTCCCCAAGGTAATACTTAAAATCTGGCCTGTTGGTGGGTCCTGAGGACAGGAGTTGAGAACCACTGGTTTAGATCAAAGCATATTCATTTGTTGGAATGGCCCAGTCAAAGTCCAGACCTAAATCCAACTGGGAATCTGTGTTAAGACTTGAAAATTGCTGTTCACAGATGCTCTCAATCCAATCTGACAGAGCTTGAGATATTTTGCAAAGGAGAATAGGCAAAAATGTCACTCTCTAGATGTACAAAGCTGGTAGAGACATCCCCAAAAAGACTTGCAGCTGTAATTGCAGCGAAAGGTGATTCTACAAAGGATTGACTCAAGGGGGCTGAATACAAATGCACGCCACACTTTTCACATATTTATTTGTAAAAAAATGTGAAAACCATTTATCATTTTCCTTCCACCTCACAATTATGTGCTACATTGTGTTGGTCTATCACTTAAATTCCCAATGAAATACATTTTTGGTTGTAACATGACAACATGTAGAAAATGTCTATAGGTATGAACAGGGGCGTTGCTAGGTGGGAAAAAGACCAGGGGCTCCAGCCCGAAGAAATGCGGCGCGGTCAAAATGAAATAGGGGCGTGGTTTAAAGGGGCGTGGCTCACGCCTGAGATGAATAAGGGATGGGGGGAGGAAGAAAGAAAGAAAGAAAGAGATAGGGAGGGAAGGAAAGAGAAGAGAAGGAAGGAAAGGATGGAGGGACAGCAGGCCCAGATTCTTCACCACAATAGCAATATGTGTATTCCAGAAAGTTTAACAATCAACAGATAAAGATACTCCAAACGCTTCAATCATCCCGGCACCATGGTTGTTATGGTTTCAGGATGATTGAAGCGCATAATTTCTATTATTACATTGTAATATAAAATTAAATAGTTCAACTCACCATAATGCAGAATCAGTGGGAGCCCCGAGCGTGTCACTTGCCACATCGCCTGCCACCAGATCTCCCCAGCAGAGTTCCTCCTTCCATCACAGGTGCCCCAGCGGAGTTCCTCCTTCCATCACAGGTGCCCCTCAGCAGAGTTCCTCCTTCCATCACAGGTGCCCCAGCGGAGTTCCTCCTTCCATCACAGGTGCCCCAGCGGAGTTCCTCCTTCCATCACAGGTGCCCCAGCGGAGTTCCTCCTTCCATCACAGGTGCCCCAGCGGAGTTGCCCCTTCCATCACAGGTGCCCCAGCGGAGTTGCTCCTTCCATCACAGGTGCCCCAGCGGAGTTCCTCCTTCCATCACAGGTCTTCCTCGTTGAGGCGACCCCG
>BLSH010031682.1:147664-158192 GCA_018402905.1 Glandirana rugosa | reverse complement strand
TCCCCCACAGATCCATCCATCCACCCCCCCCACAGCTCCATCCATCCCGCTCCGCCTCCTCGTCCCCCCTCCCCCCCGCCGCCATGCGAGTCGGCGGCACTGTGGAGAGAGAGAGGGAGGGATAGCAGTGTTGCGGGCGGGCAGAGAGATGATGTCATCTCTGCTCGCCCGCCCCTCTCTCTCGGGTTTGAATGTAGCCGCACGGCGGCTGAAAGCAGCCGCTCGGCGGCTTTGTAGAGCCGCCCGCTCGCGGCTCTATCAAGCCGCTCGCCTGCTCGCGGCTCTATCAAGCCGCTCGCATGCGGCTTCAGTCAGGTCTCCCGCCCGACGGGCGGGTGACATGACGCCGCCATTAAGGGCCCCTCGGGAGGCTCGGGGCTAAGGGCGTGGGACTCGGGGCTCCAGCCCCCATAGCCACCCCCTGGCGATGCCCCTGGGTATGAATACTTTTTCAAGGCACTGTAATTCCCCCAACAGATCCTGCCCTACCACCACCCATGGTGGGGGGACGTGCTCTTGGTGTCAAAGAACAGCACAGGAGCTTCTATCCTTCTAGCGTTTTCAGGACAGAGTTATTGTTTCCTACTCACCCAGCATATGCACCATTGCTTGAATGTATACTGAGCCGAATTACATGTTTGCTTCAGTGTGAGGGCACCATTTTGGTCACTTCCATATGATCAGCACTAGTGCCAGTATGTACACATGTAAGGCCATATGACACAATTGCACCAGTACACAGGCACCATTTTGGGACTTGTTCTTCACATTAGATCACACCCCAAAATGGAACCCATATGGATCCATAACACTAGTAGCCATCTTAAACACTAACAGATCGGGGGACACTCTTACTACCAGCATCATGGCAAAAAAGGAAAGAAAACGACAAAGATGCAATTTCCCAGAAGAAAATGGAAATGGGGGAGAACATATTGGAATAAAATTACAGATGTATGTAAAAAGACATGCCACAAGGGAAAAACTTGGAATTCAGGGAGCTTTAATGGTCCCTAGTTCTAAAGTTTAAAGGAACACTTCTATAAACAAAATGTAAGACTTTGTTGGCCACTAAGTCATGGTGCCTGTGTGGCTATAAGATTATAAATCCATCTTTTCTCTGCTTGAAGAACCCGTTTTTTTGAGGTGGGATGGATCCTGTCTAGTGTTAAAAATGGTAATCCCTGTAAAGAGTAAGCATGAAATTTTGTAAAATGTCTTGCAATTGGAGTTTGGATATTTGCATTGGAAATATCATATATATGATTACATTCTTTGCCATAGTCTACATTTGGTTTTACCAGCATAAAAAGACTGGAACTTGCATTTAAACAAATAAATCACCCCCAGAGTTCCGCAACTGACAAAATGTTGGGACTTCAAAAGACTACATTACGTTCACTATTGATGCATTTACTGTACAGTATGAACAAATACCACATTTAAAGTGGTCGTAAAGGCTCAAGTTTTTTTTACCTTCATGCATTCTATGCATGAAGGTAAAAAAAAAAACTGTGTGCAGCAGCCCCCCCTAATATTTACCCATCTCTGTCCACAGATGTGCACAAGAGCAGCCGCTCTCCCGGGTCTCATCGGCTCAGACAGCAGCAGGAGCCATTGGCTCCCACTAATGTCAGTCGCAGCCAGTGAGCCAATGAGGAGAGAGTGAGGGCATGGCCGAGCCATGCTCCAAGTGTGAATGGACATACAGAGCAGCGGCTCAGGAACGAGTTTGCTCCGGTGCCCCCCTAGCAAGCTGCTTGCTATGGGTGCAGTCAGCAGGAGCGAGGGGACAGGAATACTGCCAGGGGACCCAACATGTGGAGGATCAGGGCTGCTTTGGTCATCTCTTGTAGCCCCTTAAAAACGACACGGGACGTACATATTCTGTAAAGACTTGCTTTTCATAAATGTAGCACTAGGCCAATATCAACAAAATGTTGGATAACCAAGTCTCCTATTACCACAAGCCAATGGGGTTGATTTACTAAAGGTAAATTGCCTGTGCACTGCAAGTGCACCCGCAAGTCCACTGCAAGGAAAATAAAAATAAAAATTCTATCATCCAATCATGTACAAACAAAAATGCAATTTTTTTATTTTCAGTGGAGCTTCCCCTCAAATTTAGAGCAACTGCACCTGCAGTGCACTTGAAGTTCACCTCTAAGTGCACTTGAAGTTCACCTCTAAGTGCACTTGAAGTGTACTTCTAGTGCATAGTATATTTGCATTTAGTAAATCAACCTCAATGTTTCTGTAACATATATTGTTTTGATTCTTTGCAGTCAAGAGTATTATGATGATCAGAAATTATGCAGACAGAATATTAAACCCTAATGTCTTACAACTCAGGGGGTAAGAGATTTGCCCAGAGATGTACTTTAGGTAAGCCCATAGAAAACCTAATGTCAGGTTGAAATAAATACACATGTAGAGAAAGCAAAAAGTGTTGCCAAAGTGATAGTTTTTCATAAAGTAAGTAAAGTGACAATGATGTGACAAAGCATCCACCTCCAGGTGCCTTCAAGTCAATTTAGTGGCTAAGCTTCCAAGAAGCCTTACATGTCAGGATGCTTTGGTATGCAAATGTTTACTCTCATGTCTATAACTAGGAGTCAATAAGGCTGCCTGTCACAACAGTGGACCAGTATAGAACTGTAATGTTTGGGATGGGGCAAGTCAACATTTTCAACTACAGTAGCTAGTTATAATGTGTATACCAGCATACTCCACCTGCCAGGAAAGGTAAATATCAATGTGTTTTGGAGAATGTGCCTCTTTGTCAAGGCTTGACAAAGGGTGACATGACCCACAAAATGTGCTGTTTTGGTAATCAGGAAGCTGAGGAAGATGTGGAGCAGGAGGTGAAGGGAGAAGAGTACAGCTCCCCAACAGTAGTGCTGCTGGCCCCAGCACTGGCTATATTACCATTACCTGGATGTGAAGCATGTGCCCTACTCAGTTGGGTTGTGTGTTTGCATTAATAATTAGAAGTTATGTATATTGCACAAACTGTTGCGTTTTCTTTGTCTATTTTTGTTTCTGTCTTTCAGAAATCAGGCATTCCTTGTGCTACTGTAATAAGAGGTACATCATTCTTAATTTAAGGACCAATGGAAAATTGTGTTAACCTCTTATTGGATTCTACTCACGTTTAGCAGCACAGTGCAGAAGTTGAATAATAAGTTCTATTTTTCCCCAGGTTCATATTTTTTTTACATGTGTTCACCCTTCCTAGTTTGCTGAATTCAGATATGGGCACAGTTGTTCTGTGTATAATCTAAGTGGGCCCATTTCAGAGCCAGGAAGTATTTTCCTGTCACCTCATACAAAGTAGTTACAGACATACGGTGGCATTTGGTCTTGCAACCCCTATGTGGTATAGTGCCAGTACAGCATGGTTTCAAAATGATAAAGCCTGTTTGTAGCAGCTTTTCAAGAATAACTTATGTCAAAATTATTTAATGCACAGATCAGGATATTTATCATATTGCTAAATAACCAATTAGTAAGATTATTTAACCAATTAGTATCATATTATTTTTAAAAGCCAAATATCTTTCTAGTAGAATCGCTTTTTAATATTTAATCCTAAGAACATAAAATGTATAGTGTATATTGCAGCATACCAGTCCTTAGATGTGGTGTTTGCATTCATTTTCTTTGTTTAGGCTTTCTTTTCCCTTTTGCCTGTACTATACAGTATTCATGGAGCAGCAGATTTGTCACAGAAGGACAGGACTACATAACCTTTTCATTTTCTCCATAACACATGGTTGGTCTGTAGTCTACAGAGATAGCTGGGAACAATGCTAACCAATAATTATGCAGTATGAACAGGGAGGATAGGAAGTTATCTGCTCACAAGATTTCTGCCAGTACCAGATATTCTTTGCTTTTATCAAATATATATAACACAATGCTTTCACTGGTATACTTAACAGGCCAAAGAAGTTCATTGTTAGGGTTTACATACACTTCAAAAAGCCTTGCATTCCTTTAACAATTTTCCTCCGATGTAAAGCAGGGAAGGAAACAGGAATCAATCAGCTCTGGTAAATCCAGAAAATGTATTCAGCATAAGTGAATGATTTTCACACTTCGTGTTTCTGATCAAACGTTGGCTCCGACATACTTTTCTGTGGGTGCAGTGTATTTCCATGTACTGAATAAAGTTTCTTATATTACCCACTATGCAACTTAATCTACCTGAGCTTTTAGTTTCAAGTGGACTTGCGTTTAAAGAATTTCATACCAAGTATCAATATTTCATACCAAGTATTAATAACAGCTCAATATTCATTTATAAAGTCCCCATGCATACTCTAAGAAGCTGCCACGTGTTTAATCTGTGGATAAAAACTAGAAACAGTAAATAAATTAGGCTTATTTACACAGAGGTAAGTAGCAGAACCGTACAGCTTCTGCAACTGTTACAGCCTTCATAAATCCATCATAAATCGGCTCCAATATGTTCAAAATTCTGCAGCCAGAATCCTAACTAGGTCTGGTACAAGTGATCATATTACCCCTATCCTGGAGTCCTTGCACTGGCTACCTGTCAGGCTTTGCATAGACTTTAAGATCATCTTGCTCACCTACAAGGCTCTTCATGGCTTGGCTCTCTGAACTTTTTTCAACTTACTCCACCCCCCCCTCGTAACCTCTGCTCCTCAAATTCTGGTCTACTGTGTATCTCCCCTACTCACCTACACTCAATGGGAGACAGAGCCTTCTCCTGCTATGCTCCAAAGCTATGGAATTCACTTCCTAAGAATGTCAGAGAGTCCTCTTTTCTAAACTCATTCAAATCAAATCTAAAAACTTTTTTCTTTAGCTAAGCTTTCACTTAATTGTCCCTTTATCCCTTATGTTATGCTATCCTGTGTATTTATTGTATTTTAGCCTGTGCATTTCCTGTTATCCTGTGTATTTCTTGTGCTTTCCTTGTAAAGCGCTTTGAGAAGCCACCTTTAAAGGCGCTATATAAAATAAAGTTTATTATTATTATTACAGCCTATGCAGACAAAACAGATTGGTTCTTTTTGTTTTTTTGTTCAATCTGATTTATTAGAAAATTTTCAAAGGAAAAAACAAGACAAGGAGATTCACATGTGTGATAAAAATCTATTGAATACAGATATGTAAAGTACATAGATATAACAAAAATTACAAAAAAGAAAAGGTGCATTGTAATGTAGGAGACTAAACATAATATTAAAGCTATAAAACTTCAGTAAAAGCTGAGATATTCCCCCTCATAGGTATTCCTCATTTATAGGTAATGAAAACAAAGTTTCCCCGTATTACAAATAAAAGTGAAGGTAGTTGTGATATGTTGTTAATAGCTTGTTAATCCGAGGTAGGTATCATATTCCGAGGTAAGGAGATATAACCTGCCCTAGAGAGGTGTGTAGTGTAGTAGAATAAAAAGAAGCGGGGATGGGGAAGTTATAGTAGAGGAGCAGTATACATAGAGAAATAAAGAAGGAAAGAACATGAAAGAAAAAGTGAAGAAAGGAGAGATATAGTAGGAAAGGAGAAGGGTAGAAAAAAGGTAAAAGAAGAGGGAAAGAGTGAGGACACTGGAGAAGAAGAGAGGGCCAGGGAAATAAAGGGCAAAGTAGGATAACAATAAGGTTAATAATATTAATATGGGGGGCTAGGAGGTTCGTGGGGTGGGAATTGTTTGGCTGACCATCTATCAATGCAAGACCCACCCAGTCATCAGGGCTATTTGGAAATCTTGGAAATATTTTGGAACAATCCAAGTGTCCCGTGTGAGTGTTGCCTATTCTTTTCTCAATTTGTGGATATGGTCCAATACTGTGACCTATTTTGTTACAACTGAAACACATATGTGGAAGCTGTTTTATCTGCCAATGGGTTTGCTGTGATAGGACAGTGAAAGATCAGCAGCAGCATAGTGAATAGTCATTCCTCTTCTTTCTGCTCTCTTCTCCCAGAATGTTCCCTGTAAGCTCATATGCAGTGTTGCACATGTGGTTTGAAACTCATACTGCCCCTGCCTTTCCTAGCCTGAGTTCTTCTGTACAGGGGATTACAAGAGACTGATGCCAAGTCAAAATCAGGTATTTATGCTACTTTCCATTAAAAATGCATTTAATATATTCAGTTAATATTTCTGTTTAATAAACAACAATCACATCAATTGCAAGAACTTTAGCACATTTTATTGCAGTGCTAAACCTGCTGCAGCTTTGTTGAAAGTAATGTCAAGATTCCAGGCAATTACGGAGTGTGATAAGGTCTGTCTGCTATAATCACATGCTCAACATCAACTTCACAATACAAGTTATAATTTGATTGCTTGATTTTCTTTAAGTTTATGTACAAAGATTGTACGGTTAGTTTGTAACATGCATGATGACCCTCAGTGTTGTAAAAAGATAAACTTTGTTGCATTGAGCCTATCATATGAGCAATAAATTATATTTTTGTTGTCATTGTTCCCATGATTACAAGAAACAAAATTAGAATATTTTGGCTATTTCAGAGAATCAGTTGGCTGGAAGCTATAACATCATCTGCTATCTGTGCCTTATTCAGGAGATATACCTTCATTTTCTGTCCTGTAGACACAGAGATGATTTCCCCTCTAATTCTGCTCTGGCAAAAACTCAGAATTTAGATTTTTCTTTTTCTTGCTATTTTTTCTGGTTACAATGGTCATGAGGATGAATTAAGAGCCTGGATCTCTTCAAACAGGGACACAGACAGCAGTAAAACCCTGACAGGGGTCCTAAGCTCCCACCAGTCAAACCAGAAACTAAACAAACACAGTTTTGGCTTTGGATAAACTTTAAAGTGTTTGTACCCCTAAAAAAAAAGATCCTGTTCCCTTAAAGCAGATTAAACAGCACAGTGCTTGTGCTGTCTAACCTGTCCCTCTCTAAACTGTAAAGAACCTGACTGATCCTGCCACTTCTTGTGTCCCCCTCTGTGTCCTGACCACGATAATCATGGCTGCTGTTCCTTGACTACCATGGTCAATTTGCATGTCTCCATCATCCACAGCCCTGCTCTGTTCTCCTCACTCTGTGCCTGTCAGCTCCCATTTCTGTGTCTCTGTCTTGGTCCCCCTCCTACCGCTATTATTAAAAACTAAAAGATTACCAATTGTCACTGCCAGCCCCTCTATTATAACTAGGCATAACACACAGGGTAATGTTTTCCAAAATGAAGCTTGTAAATACCGTTTTACAGCTATCTTCAGACCGGTGAGGCAGGGAGGGGCTTAGCGGCCATGTGACCTCCCCGACTGACATCAGAGGGTGATCTCGGCCCCTCCCTCAGTAGCCCTGGATTGGCGTAGGAGACCACCTGGGAGTCACGTGACCGGCCTGAAACATTTACCCTGTGTGTTATGCTTAGTTATAATAGAGAGGTTAGCACTGAAGTACTTTTTTTGTGGTAACAACCACTTTAGAAAGTGTATTCAAAAAAATTTGTTTAGCAATTCACCCAGTAAAAGTGAATTACATTTTTTCTGTGCGAACAGGACAAAAATTAATGTTACTAGGCTATTTCTGTGCTGGAAGAATGTTTTTCTTTGATTTATAATGGAAAATACCACATTTGGCCACTAGATGGCACCAAGTATCATAACAATGTCCTATGAATGGTACTTTCCATTTTAAATCACAGAAAATCCATTCATCCACCACAGAAAGAAACCTTATAACATTTTTGAGGTTTTTGTTCTTGCCTTATTTTCAAAAAGCAAATGAATGTGTAATTTTTCCTGGGTGAATTATGTGATTTTTTTTATTATAAATACCCCTTAGTATTACTTACAATATACTTAGCCAGGTGAGATCTAGCAATACAACAGCTGTGTTGTATGAGCAACATATGATTTTATTACGGCAAAACATGTTTATCTGTTCCCAAAATTTTATTATCAGAATCCTGAACAATGGGATCTGATAAAGGCTTAGGCTATCACAGGTGTCACCTGTCTGCTTTCTGCCCCCCCAGTCAACAATATAGGGTTTGATTGCTAAGGAAAGATTTGTTTACGCAAGGACATTCATAAATAAGCCCCCTCATCTTATTTTTACACTTTGACACTTTAAAGCCTTAATAAAAACAATATTCATTGCATTGACTCCTGCTTCTGTGTTTGTGCACTAAGGTAAGGAAAGTCACCCCACCTCTTACTATGAAATGAATATGTGTTTTATATATATATATATATATATATATGTATATATATAAAAAATGTGAAAAAAACTTTCCGCCCTATCCCTTTGTATAAACCGCCTATTACTCAACTCTATATACTATAAGAGGCAGCTTACACCACTATGCATCCAACCACCTGTACACAATGCAATTATTCTATATAGTCACAAACAAGATGCAGTGCTCTCCTTCAATAAAGTGCATTTAAATTTTGGTGCTATATATAATATATACATTTATATGAGTCCATCCTTTCTTATAAATATATATACAGTCCACACATAAGTGATTGAATGTCCGTGAAAACAAGTGTGCAGTCCCATATACCAAAAGCTCTTCACTAATTGCTTCTTATCACCACAGTGCCCTTCACCCCACCTATGGGTGACTTCTCACCTGCTTGAATGGACCTCGCTAATTAAAGGAGGTCTATATGCGATTTGCAGTGTTACAAGTGGCACCGCTCCCACTGGCTGTACACTCCAAATCTGTAGCTCTCAGCGGGGTGTCAATCATATTGGAGGCAAGAGGAAAGAACCAAATCACTAATAAAACATATATATTTCCATATAAAATAAATATATATTTTCAAAACAGGTATAGAGGAACTCATAGGTATTCTGATAAATCAAAACAAAAGCGATTTATTGTTGACGTTTCGATGGATCTCAGTCTATCTTTCTCAAGACATTAAAACATTGGTGTGAGCAGAATAATAAACCCACCTACCACCAACACCCCGTACTGATGACATCACACAATGCAAGGGTAAAGAGACACAGACAGGGTAGAGGTCAAGTAATGATCACAAAAGGAAAGAATCACAATAGTGCATCAAAAAAGCAAAATAATATATACTACATCCAAGCTTAACCACTTAAGGACCGAAAGGATTTCCCACTGTAGGACCAGAGCACTTTTTGCGATTCGGCACTGCGTCGCTTTAACTGACAATTGCGCAGTCGTACAATGTTGTAACCAAAAGGAAATTGACGTCCTTTTTTCCCCACAAATAGAGCTTTCTTTTGGTGGTATTTGATCACCTCTACATCACTTCTGATCACCTCTATTAACAAAAGAAGCAACAATTTAAAAAAAAAAAACAGCAATATTTTTTACTTTTTGCTATAATACATATCCAAATAAAAATATAAAAAAACAAATGTATTCATCAGTTTTGGCCGATATACATTCTTCCTCATATTTGTGGTAAAAAAAAAATCACAATCTGCGTTTATTGATTGGTTTGCCCAAAAGTTGCCGCGTTTACAAACCATGAGAATAAATTTATGGCGTTTTTACTCTTTTTTTTCACTAGTAATGGCAGCGATCTGCGATTTTTATTGGGACTGTGATATTGCAGTGGACATGTTGGACATTTTGACACTTTTTTGGGACCAATTACATTTATACAGTGATCAGAAATTTAAATATCCACTGATTACTGTGTAAATGTCATTGGCAGTGAAGAGGTTAACCTGCAGGGGGCGATCTAGAGGTTAACTCTATTCCCCAGGCATGTTCTAACTGTGAGGGGACTGGGCTGCCAGGGGTATAACAGATCTAACTGATCCCAGTGACAGGGATCAGTAGATCTCTTACACCCCGCCTGTCAGAATGGGGAACCGTTGTGTTTACATCGGCGGTTCCCCGTTTTTCCTCTCTGCCAGGCAAACGCGGGTAGCCGGTGGACATCAAGTCCGCCGGACTCGCGGCCACACTGCTGCAGAGTGTGGCAAGCATGAGAGCGAGCTGCCATTTATAGACGGCGATTCGCGGGCTTGTGCCACTCTGCAGCAGTAAAGGTACAGGAGACGCTTGGCAAGTGGTTAAATAAAGCTATACAGAAATGGCTCCTGCATAAAAAGAACCAATGCAGAAAAAGTGGAAACAATAAAGAAGATAGCTGCCATTGTCCATAGAAAACACCAGGAAGGAACAGAGCACCCAAAATTGGTAAGATAACATACTAATAAAACAAAAACCGTGTACACTCCACAAACCAGACCGCATCACAAAAAACAGTGATATAACAGGATCATGTAGTGAACAACAAAATAATCATACAATAGAATGGTTAAAACCCACGAGACAAGGAAGGACCACAAAAGATACCTGTTACCGTCGATAGAAGAAATAACAAAGGTGAAAAAGACGTAACCAAGAAAAATACGTCCTCGGTAAAGACATATCGAAATAAATTGGTGAACGGTTCGCAGAGGACATGGAAATGACGACGTCTCACCGTGTTCGGGCGCTTAGCGGCAGATATTTACCGTCGAGCGAGAGTACGAACGGTGTGAGACGTCGTCACACCGGC
>BLSH010031682.1:132397-145999 GCA_018402905.1 Glandirana rugosa | reverse complement strand
CATGCACATCACTGGATCGGATGGGCTCAGGTAAGGAAAAGGGGGACGGGGGGGGGGGGGGGCAGCTGCAGCACAGAATGTTTTCCATTTTAATGCATTAAGGTGAAAAACCTTAAGGCTTTAGAACCACTTAAAAGCCCACCCTCTTTGCCACTACATATTTGTAATCATAGGTGTACACAGCCTATTGCATTAGGGTGTGCACCCCAAAGCTCAAACACATATGCCTGTGTGTGCATGTGTATATATACTGACAGTGTCAGTAGGGTAGAGATTGGGGTCAGTAGGAGAGAGAATGGTGTCAGTTGTTTGTATTATAGCTTTTTTTTTTACAATTTTTATATGCAGCCCCATTAGGAGGCTCTGGTGAAATATCATGGGTCCAAACAAGGGGAATCTGCACCACACAGGGTGATTAGAGTGTGCCCAGGCACACCTGGCACACCCTTTGCGCACGCCTATGTTTGTAATACATGGGAAGAGGTTAAATATTGTTTGATGGGGGTGTGATTTTGTGGGTCTGGTTAAAAGTGGTCATACTTAATAGGGTGTCCCCAGAGTTCATTCTGAAAGTGTGGTAACTTGATGTGGTATTATTGATATAGAACATAGGTATCGTATAACATTTTCCTACTAGCTACAGATGTTTAGTTCAATTCATTTTGGCTTTCAAATAGCAGTACTAATGTAAAAAAATATTAATTAATAAAGTAAGGGTAACTGATGTGAATGTACAATGTATATGTAAAGCGTTGCGTAAATTGACGGTGCTATATAAGTTCCTAAAATAAATAAAAATAAAGAAAAAGAAAAAGAAAATCCTGTTTTACGTGTTAGCCACAGTTTTCAAATGAACTGTATAAATGTCTAATGAAGCATTCGGAAAAATATAAAGTCTCAAAAAAACAAAACCAATCTCTGCAGGGAAACCAAATATAAAGTCTCAAAAAACCCACCCATCTCTGCAGGAAAACAAAAAGAGGTTAAAACGAGGTTCACAGAGCACTGCTCCTCTGTACTTTTCTGTGTTGTTATTGCCCTTCCTCTTCAGCCTCCTTGTTTTATGTCCGCTTTGGTGCTGGGGTCTTGTCTGTTTTGGATGTATGATTGACATTTGCTCTGCCAAGGGGAAGGAGCTGGCAGCTATTGGCAGCACTGTCACGTTCATTTGCACACTTTATGAAGCAGCAGTGTGGCTACTGATACAAAAAAGGAATGTTCTAAGCAGCATGACATCTCTTGGAATGGAATATTTGTCTTTACAAATGATTGCACTGCTGCCAGTACTTGACATGGTGCTCGCAAACATGTGTAATTGTTGGAAGTATAATGATAATTATTTGCATATTTAATGCTCAAACATTACTTGAGAAGGATGTTAGATGAAACATTTTTATGTAAAGGTTTTTTTTTTTTTTCTCACTATGTTCAACATCATTTCAACAAGTCGGACAATCCTATTATAATTTGATTGGGATCTTTTGCAAGAAAAGCATGTAAAACAAGCACGGTCTCTGTCTTATTTTAATATTATTAATGCTAGGATAATTTTTTGGCAGTATTCCAAATATATCAACTTCTTAAATCTGAAATACCAGAGGACTTTGTTGCCCTATTTTATTATCTATATTTAAATGTAAGTGTTTAGTTGTATAGCTAAGCTGTATACGTGGTAATTTCTTAAATAAAATCTTTATATATATATATATATATATATATATATATATTTTTTTTTTTATATATGTACTGTATATATAGAATCAGATACACCCTTTTTAAGATCGATACACAGAAAAGCAGATTTTTGCTTATTTTTTAAAGGGAGTTCTACTTTATATGTAGATTACTACAGTCCTCTTTTGAACCTCGTAATTAGTAAAATGTAATGCATCTAGTTACTTCAGTATGCAAGAGGACAGTATATTAGCTCCAACTACTGTTTACATTGTTCTGCGTGTTGTTTGGCAGCAGCTCATGCAGTGTGGTTTCTGTGTTCATTCCTGAGAGATTCCCAGCAGAAACACCTCATTGATCATGATGTTATCTCTCACAGGCCAGCAATATATCAGTATTGCTGATTCATTTGTGACTTTTATAGCTATATAATCATGCTGAAGGGAGGATTGATCAGCTTCAAGACTTCTAATAACAAAAACAAATGGATCCCCAGAGTGTAATTTTTCTTATATCTTCTTACAGCTTAATTCGTTTAACAACATATACATTACAGAGTGCTAGTTTTGGCCCTTGTAATGTTTAAAAATAATATTGTTTATGCTGGAATATTCCTTTTATGGGAGGAACACAGACTGATTGTTGGCGTTATGTAATATACAAAATGTCTATGATAATACTACATAAGATCAATTAAAGAAGAAGTATATGCAGAAATAAAAAAAAAAACATGCCCCCCGGGGGATCTGGTGCAAATAGCACTTTCCCCCATTCAAATCTGTGCTGTGGATTAGAGATAAAATGAAAATTTTTTTTCTGTCTGTGCTGGTTGTAGCTCCAAATATGGCCGTTCCTATAGGGGAAATACAATCAGCACTGAAACCTGCCCCCTTTCGACTCTACAGTTTACCGCCTTCTCATCTTTCCTGTTTATTGTAGAATGAGCCTGTACGCACCACCAAACATTCAGGGCACGGAGAGTGAAACTGTCAGCTTGTGTTCTTGTGAATAATTGTGGGTGAACAGGAGCATTTTCATTGAAAAACATTGCCAGTGTAGTGGCTGGCTTGTGCTGTTGTTAGCTTGTGTTTTTGTGAACGAAAGCATGGCTCTTCACCCACACTCATTTACAACAACACTATCTGAGAGTTTTACTCTCAGTGCCCCTAAGCTGGTGGCGCGTACAGGCTCAGTCTGCAAAAAACAGGAGAGTTAAGAGGGCACAATGCTTCATAACAGATCTCAATCTGGCAGCTTAAGAGATGGAGAAGGTAAGTGCTGGGTGGACTTTGTTTGCACTGCCTGTCATGCCCCCTCTCCTCCTATGCTATCATTCAAAACTCCATCTTTGTTGTTCATTGCTGTTGAATAATGGTGGTGGGCTTTAGGGCCAGCAACTGCTCCTCTGGAAGCCCTAAACAGTTTTAACAGATTATTAATTAGTCATGAAATGATTGGAATAAGCATAACATAATCACAGCGGTAAACCTCACATACACATTTGTGTGCACATTTAAAGGTAACTACTGTAGATTTGCAAGAAGCACTGTTTTAAAAAAGGCTGTTCTTCTAAAAAGATCAGTGGTCAGTGGTGGGGCATTTGAATACCTACATAATGCCATAATGCCAATTTTGTAGCACAAATGGTTCTTGTTTAGTCCAAGGCTGAAACACACAGGTGTATATTACCTATTGGACAATTCCTTGCCTCTGTTTTTCTCTCCAGAAGGACAGAGCCATCATCATCTAGGCACTATCCAAGGTCAACATCTGCTTTCAGGATGTAGATATGTAGATGTGTTCTATGATATACTGTAGATATGTATATATGCTCACAATCTTGGATTTTCTGTGCTGGTTACAAATTTTCAATGTTGCATTCTGATCACTGGGGAAAGGGCAACAAGGAAATGCCTTTTCTGGCTGCAGCAGACTGATGACATCATCTCAGTCTAGGCAAAGATAAAATATAGAAACTTTATGAAATAATATACTGTTGTTGTATAAGGGGACAGTCAGGAATTTATTTGTGCAGACTTGAAAAATTACTAAAAGGCTTACTTTAACTCTGTGGGAGGAGTGATTGAACCTTCATGCCAACAGTGAGGAGTCACTGGCTACCTTGTAGAGGTTTGGTATGGGCATCTGATTTCTTATTTTATCTGCAATGATTGGATGAGGGTTCTGCTATTTGTTTGCACAATGTGTGGGCATGTACGGGATACCTTTAGCTGCCATTGTGCCCTTGTTGGGTGTCCCATGCATCCCTATACCTTTAAGGAGGCATGGGCTCCCTTCAAGGAAACCTGCCCTTAATCTATACAACTGTTATACAGTATGGGGTCCTATGTGTTTTTAGCTATAGAGTTAGGGCTGCGTAAAACTAGGGTGCCACTGCGGCATACACATATGTTTGCAAATATGTGCAACTAAACCCCTTGTTTTTAACATAAAATGTTAGACAGGGTCAATTCGGTTTTGTTGCAGGCTAGCTGATAAGTGAGCTGGGAGTTTATGTTTTTGACGATACTGCCATATAGGGATGCCATAATGGATGATGATAGTCACTCAGACTTTCAGTGGTGCTGATTGCATAACACAGAGAACTTTCAGGAAAAAAGATCTCCGAATGAGAAAGCTCTGAATGTTTCTTTTCTCTATAGACCTTTCTACAGCATGTACATCATATACACCTGTTGGTTGAGTCAAAGATTACAATGCAGTGGGACCCAGTGGCACAGCATTCGTTTTAGGTTATATTTACACTAGATGTAAATCACCATTAGGGCACTTGTTTTCTATGTGCCTTGCTCACAACATAACATAATGTACAGTATGGTGTGCAAAAATACATACATGCTGCATTTTTCTGTGGTGCACTGAATGGTACTAGATATCACTGCCTCACGAAGCAACGCACAGTGCTGCTTTGCTGAAATGTAAATTAAGTGTCACTACATGACCACACATCAAATTAAGTTAAAAAAATCTAAAAAAGGGCAATACACTAAAATGCCCATTGTCTAAACTCATTCTGTATTTTACTGTGCAGGCCAGTGTGAATGAGTCCTCACAGACATGCAGCTATCTTGTAGCATGTTGTTCTTAGTTAGACATCTGACCATTTTTAACTATCCTACCTGTAGTAGAAATTCGAGTAAGTACAAGTTCCCAACTGATTTTCACTACAAATGTATTTAATCTAGGACCTATTTTATGGTTAACATGCTATTACCTTTCCACAAATCCCCTACATGTAAGCTAGAGGCTTGCCCAACAAACATTTGGTAAGGAATAACTGAAAAGTAAAAAAATAATACTTTCAGGTAAAAAAACAAAGCAAAAAAAAAACAACCCATCAGAATCAATACCTTACTTTTTAGGTTGTAGACTATAATAAGACAGGATCCATAAATAATGTATGTACTTTACAAAAGTAGAAATGGGGGCAGTACAATTGTTGACTACTGTCATAATATACAATTCATAATTAAATAGTCTGCACTTGCCTTTGACTAAAAGGGAAAAAAATCACTAGTACACAGAAATTTGAGGGGTTAACTGAGTCATGTTAAGAGATGGTCATGAAACAAAATGAATTATTTTCCACTCTTTCAGGCTGCTGTTATTTTTGCAAAAGTTTGCATCAAGGACTCGCTGTATTTTACAATACTAAGTTGTGCGATTGCCCACTCTAGCCTCGATTGCCAAGACTTCAAAACCCACTTACAGTAAAAACCTGCCTCCTGCTTGCCAGTGTCAGAGTTCAAGGAAAATTTTCTGCAGGTAATGGACACCATAGACCTGTGACCATGTCAAGATGAAGGATGAGAATAACTTTAGAGGAAAACCAGTGCTACTGAAATAACTAGGGTCTTGGGATCTTTATATAAAAGAAACACTCAGCTAACAAAACACTGGGCCACAGAAGAAGCTTCATCTGCTCTGACCAAATCCTTCCTTTCTTTGCCTCTTTTCTGTTCTAATAACAGCTGCCCTCTCACTCCCTGTTTCTTTGCAGCGAGGAACAAAACCCTGCTCTGACTATCTGTTTTTCTATTCTTCCCCAGAGTAGGTCTCATTACTGGTGATTAGCAGATGATTAAAACCAATTCAACTTTCCCCAGTAGATATTTTCTCCCTGTTTGTGACTAACGCGTCAGTCTTCAATGAACGTGCTCCTAAGCTTATTAACAGGCTCAGAGGATTAGCTGCCACAGAGTTTCATGGCTCTGGGATTGTGATGCAGCAAGTGACATGGAACCATTTACCGAGCTAGGATGGCACCACTGGGAATACAGATACAAATCATAACATTATTTATTGTACCATGATATCCAATTACAATAAATATAAATAACCTCAATATTTACCATATACTGTTTAGGTGGCTAAAAAAATGTTTTCTGGTGAATGCAAGAATATACCATATTTACTTCTTATAGCTAAACGAAACCATTTCTTTGTTCATTACTTGCCTTATTTCATTCAGTACATTTTTCAACATTTTGTGCATGTGAATGCTTAATGCTCTTCAAACAATGCTGAAAAATGTTATACAAACAAAGGCATGTATAAAGTGTTTATTTTGAATGATGCTGCCAGCCTTGTGCAATATACAAATTGTTAAAGAGGTCTTAATAGATTACTGCATGCACTACTAATATATAGGTGCTCAGCAAAGTTTCCTTGCCATGTGCACATGTTGTGGATAGGCATCTTGCTTTAGTCGCTGCTTTGGTAGTTGAAAATAACAGCTTATAGGAGACATGCCCTAAAAGAAAAATGGAGACCGCCACATTTGAGATGTTGTTCTTTAAAAGCTAGTTACTTGGTTGTCATGCTGACCCTTTTGCTTTGTCAATTTGAGACTCTATTGCAGAACTAGTATGCAGAAAATCTTTGACAATACCATTATTGATATACATACTGACTCTGGGTTTGTTACTCATAAAGTATTGAAGTCAATTATTAGCCAGGCAACCCATGGTGGCCCATACATAAAGGGCACAGGGGCGCCGCCCCCTAATCCATGCGGCTGGCCCCTAATTTACATGCAGGGCGTTGGACGCATGGATTCCAATGGGGATTTTTTTTTTTTGTAGAAGCACATGATCAGAGCCAGAGGCCCTAATTGGCTTCAAAAAAGGGTGAGCCCATCCAGTTGTGTGACAATAGCAAATTAATATTCGCTATTGTTTTCCTGATTTTCCTCCCGGCCAATCAGGAAGTGGGTCCTGAGACCCGATTGGCCAGAAGGAGAAGCGATCGTGTTTTGGCCGCTGAGGAGGAGGGAGAAGACGCAGGGGAAGCCGCCATGAAGCCGAGGAGTAGGGAGGAGATGTAGGGGAAGCCGCCATGAAGCCGCCAAGGATGAAGTGATGCCCGAGACCTAGATGGGGTAAGTGCGGGGCTAGTGGGCTGATGATTGAACAACCAACTTACCAACCGGGGGGTGGCAGGTGGCTTGTTTTCTCCCCCGCCTCAAAAAATCACCAGCCGCCACTACAGGCAACTAGTATTTTCTGTCGAAGTTGGTCAATAATAGCCCTAATGTTTCTTTCAGGAAATGTTTATTTTAACCTTCCAGGAGGCATTTTGATGAGGAGATTTTGAGATTCCTTAATTAAGTGCAGAGTTTTCTTGCCTAAGTTTATATGTTTGTATTTTATATATGTAGATTCTAACTATAGTGGTTAGTTGCTGAATTGCTGCATAAAATGTATGTAAACCTAAATACTAATACTAAAGCTGTGTAAATAGCACCTTTTTGGCTTAGTAAATGCAAAAAGTAAATATTTGCTAAATGCCTGTTGATCCTGCTAGTTTTTGCTATATGTCTCTCTCTCAAGTCATAAAATTATAGGGTGACCCCCAGATCCCAATTCTACAGGATGGTGGTTTCCATGTGCTGATTGATTGACAGCTGCACTGACCATTTATTAGGGGCTTCCTGTAAATTTACTGTAACTGTTCCTTTTGCTTCACAGTTTGACTTGTTACAGTTAGTAGAGAAATACAAATCCACATCAGGATCAATAGATAATAAACTGTGTTACAGGAAGGACTGCTGATTTAATGCTAGTGACAGTCTGTGTCATATATGTCATGTTTTTATATTGCCCATAGTTACACTAAGATAAAGGTTGAATTGTTTATAAACAGCCTGAGTAGTAATACACTTGCAATGAGATAATAACTATATAGGAAGTACAGACTGCCCATATAATAGGCAAATATGACTCCTCCTTGTATAATACATAACGTTTCTGCCCTTTGTAAAAGTAATGAAAGTCAATAGCTCTGTAAAAGACTTTAATGCCATGTGTGCCTGTCATGATTAGAAAATATTATTGTAGCTCCCCCTAGCAATGTTAGAGTGCTATAGTTTAGATTTTTGTTTAGTGTAGGTAAATTTGTTCAGACTTAGCTGGCCTGTCTGTGTAATTGCCTGGGTTGGTAGAGATCAAGGGAGGGCTGGATGACTCAAAGGCAGCATCATTGAGACCTCCTCCCTACTTCTGGAACTTACTAGAAACTTCCAGAAGAATGGGAGGGGAGGTAGGAGGAGCTGCCTGGAGTATTCTGAGGGCCCTGACCAATCCCCAACAGATGGGTTGGCAGGGGGCAGGGCCAAATACTCAGGGTCAGCCCAGCTAGGTAGGAGTGAAGTTTGGGTGGAAGCTGGAGATGGAGTATTAGCTGTCGGAGGCATTTGAGAGTAAACCCACTAGTCTGGGGGGTGAACTCAGGCCTGGGCTCAGGTGCGGAAGGGACCCCTCTTCAAGACACATGGGGGATCCTTACCAGGGGGCATGGGAGCAAGGAGAAGGACAGCAGGAGGACATTGTCGGGTAAATCTCCAGGGAGGAAGACAGCCAAGTGGGCTGGTAAGTGAGACACAGCCAGGAGGACTGAGAGGCTGCCTGAGAGAACTGGGTGAGAGCAGTCTGGGTGGATGCAGAGTCAGTAAGGAGGACTGTGGTGGAATGGGCAGGAGAAAGGGGCAGCTGCAGCCAGGTGGGCTGGCAGTGTCTGAAAGGTGGTACTAGGAGCAGTAGTCACAGATAGGACAGCTGAGCAGTAGAACTTTTCTACACCAAGAGGCCCACGGCCCCTGCCTGTAAAGGGCATTTGCTTCAAAACCAGAGTGTCAGCTGATCCTGAGTGTTGTAGTTCCATGAGCAAAAATTGTGCTGGAGAAGTTGAAGGAGATCTGCAAGCACGTTTGTGCAGGTGGCAGGGGAGTGTATATACTGTGTGTATAGTTGTTGTTGTAGACTTTACTACATTGATCAAGTGGGCACCCCAATAAAGTGGGCACCCCACATTCCTCATCCAAGTTTAAATAAAACAAAAAAAAAAAGCTGTTCGGACTGTTTAATGACTCTGTGTGCTGTGGAAGACGCGGCGTGCCTGGCTGTGCAGAGTTGGGGATCCCATTCGCCAGCAGCTTTAAGGGGGTAGCGCTACATTATTATTGGTAAAGTTTACAAAAATTTTGGCATATGGGAAACTAGTATGTCTGAAATCAGTGAATGTGCCAGCTCATTCTTGGCATATTCCCTGATTGTTAATTTACATACTTAAAGAACCAATAGGCAGTTCAGTGACATACTGGTTGGAACTTCTGCGATATAGCACCAAAGTCCCCAGTTTGAATCCTGGCGGGACACCATCTTCATGGAGTTTGCATGTTCTCCCTGTGGTTGCATTGGTTTTGTCCCATGTGCCAAAAACATGCTGGTAGGTTAATAGGCTCCTGTCGCAATGGGCTCTAGTATGTGTATGTATGCATGTAATAAATATAGGCAGTTATACTATAGAGCTCTCTGACAGCCCAAATACTTATACATCCTTCCTCGCTGGCTCCCTGATCAGGAATAGTGATCGATGATACAAAGCCACTAGCTTGAAGTAGCAGTAATCCTTCCAACTGCTATTTTTTTAGGTCAATTAGCATCACAGTATGCTGTTTAGGAGGATTTAATAAAAACAGCTCTCTGACAATACATTCTTACAACACATGACAAACCTTAAGCTGGACATCCACACACATAGAGGTTGATTTACTAAAGGCAAATATACTGTGTACTAGAAGAGCACTGCAAGTACAGTTGCTCTAAATCTGAGGGAAAGCTGAAATGAGGATAAGCTCTGCTGATTTCTATCATCCAATCATGTGCAAGCAAAAATTATGTTTTTATATTTTCCTTGCATGTGATTGGGTATTCTCTGCAAAGAGTAGCTTTACCTAATTTACTAAGCTCTGGAGCAACTGCACTTGCAGTGCACAGTATATTTGCCTTTACTAAATCAACAACATTGTTTTTTCATTCAGCCCTCGAGCTGACCTAAAAAAATCTAGCTCTTTTTTTCTGACAGCCAGTTGAAAAAGGTTGGGTGGGAGTGTGCAGACAGGGCCACCCATGGAGTGAATTTCTGCTGGATCATTAGGAGCTGGTCAAAAATTCCCTCAACGTATGTCAAACATTCGACAATGCTCCATGTATGTTCAGCTTTAGGCATAGGAACTTAGGTACAACAGACGTCTAAGCATATACATAGCTAAAGCATTTCTTTTTACTTTGATTAGAGTGGAGAAGGTTAGCCTGGCAAGATGTTATTGTTGTCTGTGTGCTGACTGGGAGGATTTACTCCTGACGACCATTGTCACAAAAATAGAAAGTGATGGCAAATCAAAAATTTCTGAGCTGGCACCAGAACTATAAGTGAGAGTATATCTTCCAATGGGGGCACCTGTTCCAGTAACAACTAAGTGGGGAATTCCTCTCACTTTGTTGAGATTTCCTCTAAATTCCTGTTATGTGACAATGGTTTTAACCCTTCTATACTCTAGCCAAAACTAAAAAAAAGTTTTAGTTATACATAAATCCAATGACAAACACTTCAGTCAAAAATGTTGCTGCACAAGTTCCTATAATGGCAAAGTATAACCTGTTTTTTTTTTATTTTCTGCTTTCAGTTAAATCACACAGCACGGTGTATCCACAGGCCTGCTTTTCCTAGGGTGACAGTGCTTATTCAATTTAGCTAAAGTGTTTTTATTCCTTCCAGAGTGATCCTGAGTTGGTTTACAAGCAGTTGTGGCAACACACAGTGCATTAGCATATTCCTATATAGTCATCACAGTAAAAAATTAAAAAGCAGGAGAAAAAACGTTATGTTTAGTTATTTCTTTTAACAAAAATAATGTGATCCTGCTTGACTTACAGTGTTTTACAAAACATTTTGTGAGAGCTAATTCTTCTAATTGTAATTCCACTTTTAGTACAAAATTGATATAATTGCTACACAAGCTATTCTGTAATTTAATTGTAATAAAACATATATATATATTTCAACTAGCAGCCAGTAGGATTTTTAAAATGTTAGAAAAATTTCAAAAAATACTTCCTGGTAACCATTTTTTCTTATTACAACATTGGGACAATGGCATGAATTCTACGGAGAGCCACGACTTCATAAGAAAGAAAGCTTCAAAATTAGGATTCTTAAGGAGTGTTTAAAGCGTGAAGTAACTAGTGCCTACCTTCTGTTATAACTTGGAGTCTTGGTGTTTACACACTTAAAGGGGCAGCTGGTTTTGTAATAATGTATCTTCAAAACACTAGCAGCATTCAAGGAAGAATTTTTACTATGTTGATTTATTTCTCCAATATTTGTACCTCTAATAGCTACATACTGAGTACTTGGGGTATGGGGAACTATGCAAGTTAGATAGAGGTATGTACACCTTTATAGTCTAGCTTTTAACTCTTTTGGTCATGACTTTCAACACGCCACATGTGCTATTGTAGAACTATGTGGTTTCAAATAGTGTAGCTGCATTCAGGTATCTAGGGATAGTTAATGCTCAGGCTTAAGCACTACCTACAGAAACAAAGGACGTCTTGCTTCTTGAGAGATCTGTATATTAATGCAGGATATGTAGGATTTAGATGTCCCCAGACTTCAGTGCATTCCCTCATGCATATAAATGATATGCAGAGGATGCTAAAGCAATGAAAGCATTATAAGTACAAACTAGTAGCTACATTCAAGTATCTAAGGATGGACTATGCTTCTCTTGTAGCGACTAAAAAATTTATTCAGTTATCTGCACAGATGTTGGATGCGGAGACTTCATGTGATTTCAAACTTCACTAAGTTTGCCAATGCAAAGGAATAATGTGAAGAAGCTGCTAATGTAGAGCATTGCAAGCAGCGATTTCTCATTCCTAGCATTCTGTAGCATTCCTACACTGTACCCATGCTGATGTTGTTGTAATGTGAACAAAATCACTTTTCTGGATTTAATGCAACTAGCAGGGAGTGATCACAATTGCCAGGAGTCAGTATCTTCACTGCAATGGTATGAAGACAACTTCATGTTTAGCCCTGTTTGGTCCTATTCAGCCTGCGCATGCATGTTGAGGTCCCATTTATGCTTTTGGGATGAAAAAAATAAAAATAATATCTTGGTTTCTAAAATCGAGTTCTCATTCCAACTTAAGACAGTAGTGTGGTCACTGAAATTACAATAGCATAAATGTTCAGGGTTTGTTTATGCTATTATTTTGGGGGTGCGTCATACTCTGCAGTATAACTGGAGATCACTATGAGTACAGCTCCCTATATGAATGCATGGGTCCGAAGCACAGGCTGAAGAGGGCCTAGTGAGAATGTTTCCATAAGCAAGGAAGTTCAGTGTGGTTGCACAATGAAGACTGCTGAATTAGGAGTGAAGGTTAGTATAGTACCAGGTAGGCTGCACTCAGTAGGGGCGGTGCAATTATTAAAGGACAACTTGTAACAAGGAAACAGTTTTCAATTAAAGATAATGTTATATGACTGCGTTGCTGTGAAACTTTCAGGACCCATACTTTGAAAAATGGTGTGAATGGGCCCTCGTGATGAGCTGTTTCATGTGCTGCAGACACAATTGGAATTTTCCTTTATTTTTTTTACCTAGCGACATGCAAGTCTTTTTTCTTTATGTTTTGGATATACAGGGTGGGCCATTTATATGGATACACCTTAATAAAATGGGAATGGTCGTGATATTAACTTCCTGTTTGTGGCACATTAGTATATGTGAGGGGGGAAACTTTTCAAGATGGGTGGTGACCATGGCGGCCATTTTGAAGTTGGCCATTTTGAATCCAACTTTTGTTTTTTCAATAGGAAGAGGGTCATGTGACACCTCAAACTTATTGGGAATTTCACAAGAAAAACAATGGTGTGCTTGGTTTTAACATAACTTTATTCTTTCATGAGTTATTTACAAGTTTCTGACCACTTATAAAATGTGTTCAATGTGCTGCCCATTGTGTTGGATTGTCAATGCAACCCTCTTCTCCCACTCTTCACACACTGATAGCAACACCGCAGGAGAAATGCTAGCACAGGCTTCTAGTACAGTGTTGCCAACCTCCCGCAGCGTTTTTTACTGGCAAATCATGGAAAATCTTACTGGCAGAGCACATTTTTTACTGGCAACTAGAGTTGAGCGAACTTCTAGAAGTCCGGGTTCTGCTGGTTCTGCAGAACTTCGGGACAAAGTCCGGGTCCGGGTCCGGACAGAACCCGAACTTTGTCCCGAACCCATTCAAAAATAAAAAAAAATTTATAAATTTCAATAAAGGGACAGGGGTAAAGAAACATCCAGTGAACAGGGTGGGAATGGGTGTAAAGGAAGGAAAACGTCTGGAGATCCTGGAAGGTCCTGATAAAATGTTGTGAAAAACATGGATTTTCAGGCCCAGAGGTAACTAAAGTTACCCCAAGCCCCAAGCCCTGTTTCAAGCCCAAGACAGGCCTGGGCCTGGGCCTGAAACAGGGCTTCAAGACGTCTTGGTCGTCTTGGGCCTGAAGATCTTCAAGCGAGTTGAGATCAACGGTCATTTTTTACACGAGACGGTCATT
>BLSH010031682.1:107900-130840 GCA_018402905.1 Glandirana rugosa | reverse complement strand
CTGCAGTGACAGTTTCATTTAAAGTGATACACACATTTTAAAAAGAAGTGTGAATAAAAGATGTTCACTGATTTCCGGTTTGATTTAAAGTGATACACACATTTTGCAGAACAGTGATATGGGTACTCTGGGCTTATTTATACTTTTTGGACATAGTTTGAAGATGATTTTAGAACAGTTCTATGGCCTCTAATGTTAATTAATACTTTTCAGACCCATTTTGAAGATGATCTCCATTTTTGCATTTTTATGTTTTTATTTTTTAAAAAATATTTAAAGTTATTTCACTGTCCCCATTTCTTTGTAGGGCACTTGTCCCACCCTTACCCACATTTTCCTTCTTTTTGCAGACCTCTAGGACCTTCCTGGTCTTTTTTACAGCATTTTTAAAATTTTTCATTAAAATTACCAGAACCCCGGACCCGAACCCGGACTTTTTTGGAAAAGTCCGGGTCCGGGTCCCGGACACCCCAAAGTTCGGTACGGACCCGAACTTTACAGTCCGGGTTCGCTCAACTCTACTGGCAACCTTAAAAATAACTGAACTCCTATTAAAAACTAAGACAATTAATATTTAAACACAACATGGAAACACTGACAATACCCATATCAAGTAGTTTGCTTGGTTTACACTTAAAAAGTCAGCACAGCATGACAAATTATCAAACCCTGATATTTACAGACAGTTCTAAAAATCACTGATTTTTACAAACTGTCAGTAAATTTACTGGCGGTTGGCAACACTGTTCTAGTATCCGTAGTTTCAGGTGCTGCACATCTCGTATCTTCACAGCGTCTGGTTTTTTTATGGTTTTTATTGTCAGTAAAAACCAATACTGGGTGAGCTGTTCCTTCCAGGAGGTACTGCCATTCCTCCAAAGCCTACTTGATGGCCAGCAATTCCCTATCACCGACATCATAATTCCAGCAAGATGGTGCACCACCACATTATGGGTGTCAGGTCCGAGCATTCCTAGATGAACAGTTTCCTGGAAAGTGGATTGGTCGTCGTGGGCCAGTTGAATGGCCCCCAAGGTCTCCCGATCTGACCCCCTTAGACTTTTATCTTTGGGGTCATCTGAAGGCAATTGTCTATGCTGTGAAGATATGAGATGTGCAGCACCTGAAACTACGGATACTAGAAGCCTGTGCTAGCATTTCTCCTGTGGTGTTGCTATCAGTGTGTGAAGAGTGGGAGAAGAGGGTTGCATTGACAATCCAACACAATGGGCAGCATATTGAACCTTTTTTATAAGTGGTCAGAAACTTGTAAATAACTCATGAAAGAATAAAGTTACGTTAAAACCAAGCACACCACTGTTTTTCTTGTGAAATTCCCAATAAGTTTGATGTGTCACATGACCCTCTTCCTATTGAAAAAAACAAAAGTTGGATTCAAAATGGCCGACTTCAAAATGGCCACCATGGTCACCACCCATCTTGAAAAGTTTCCCCCCTCACATATACTAATGTGCCACAAACAGGAAGTTAATATCACCAACCATTCCCATTTTATTAAGGTGTATCCATATAAATGGCCCACCCTGTAGTATAGTAAAACTTGTCAGGTTTTTATTTCTGTTTGTGACCGCAATGGGGTGATTCTCCCTCACTGTCCCTGTGAGCTACAAAAAAATGGGGAATGCATTAATGACTGGCACAGTCGACAATAAAACATTGTCGGAAATTTTAACCACTTCCGGACCAATGGCGTCACCTGATAGCTATCATAACCCCAGTATCTTTTTTTCAGCCAGTGATTCTGTGTAAGATAAAAGTGGTCTCAGCCGCGGATTCACCGCAAGATCATTTTTGTCAGCGGCGGGAGAGGTGCCTACCCCCTGGTCATCTCTGCCGCTTACCAGACCCGCCGGCAGCGGTGGAGATGATTGGTTCCTCTCCCCCCAGTCTCCGTGAGCCAATTAAGTGACTGAAGCCGTTCATTTGGCTCCATAACATGGCAGGGCGGAAGCGACGTCACAAGTCACTTTCGCCCAATGCTCTTAATGGACTCATTTTTTTTTGCACTGTCATTTTTTTCAAATTAGTATTTTTTTTTGCATTTTACTGTAAATATGAGATTTGAGGTCTTTTTGACCCCAGATCTCATATTTAACAGGTCCTGTCATGCTTTTTCCTAATACAAGGAATGTTTTTAAAAAAGAACAGTGTAAAAGTAAAAAGTAAAATAAATAATTTAAAAAAATATATATATATATAAAGTGCCCCATCCACGTGAGCTCGCGCACAGAGGCAAACTCATACATAAGTCCCGCCCATATACGAAAACAGTGTTCAAACCACACATGTGAGGTATTGCCACGATCGTTAGAGTGAGAGAAATCATTTTAGCACTAGACCTCCTCTGTAACTCAAAACTGCTAACCTGTAGATTTTTTTAGACGTCGCCAATGGAGATTTTTAAGTTGCAAAGTTTGTCGCCATTCCGCGAGTGGACGCAATTTTGCGTCCACTTTGTATGACATGTTGGGTATCATTTTACTCGGCGTAACATTATCTTTCACAATATGGAAAAAATCACGCTTATAAGACTGCTGCGCAAATACGGTGTCACATAAAGTCTTGCAATGACCACCATTTTATTCTCTAGGGTGTTAGAAAAAAATATATATATATAATGTTTGGGGGTTCTAAGGGTAAGGTAGGGGGGTTGTTGAGGTGAAGGGACAGGAAAGGAAAAGGAAAAGGAAAAGGAAAAGGAACAGGAAAAGGAAAGGAAATATATTGGACCCAGTCAATGCATGGAGAAAAGGAAACAAGGAGAGACAGGAGTGTGTAAGTACAGAGGTAGTACAGTACTTCTCAATAACAAAGAAATAAGAAGGTGGGAAACAGAAGTCTTCTTTTATTTTTTAGTATAATGTGTATTGTAAATGCACACTCTGGTCATTTGTTTATAATGAAGTCTTTTTTTTTAAAGAATGGCTTATGCACTTTTTCACTAGCTAATTGACTACGTCAATAACACTTTAGTGACAACTCATAAAAGCAAACTCTTCTATGCATTTTAAAGATATTAGTCAGCATGCAGCGGTGGCAATGCGTGGCTATGATGAAATGAAACAGGTGACATGGATAAAGAGATCTATTTTCTTCTCAGCTACATTTTCACATTCATTGTAAGACTTTCCACTCATCAGAATGTTGGAAAAGCTGCAGAAATGTCAACAGTTATGCCTTGATCTGCCATTTTCCAAATACTATTCATTCTCCTTTTAGATGTGAGTTTAAAGACATTTTAGTCCTAAGAAAAATCCATATTTTTAAGAATTCAGGGTAAATAATTCTTTGAATACATTACCACTGTCCTGAACATATGCAATATATTTTTGTCAGATTGAGCAGATTCAGCAAAATGAAATAAAATGAATAAAACAAGAACAAAATCATTTAGCTGATATGATTGAAAATACTGAGCATGATATATGACTTCTCGATGAATTGTGTTATGCTCTTGGTTGCGCTGAACAAAAGAGGTTGATAATACTATTGTTTCAGTGACTTTTGTGAAGTTATTCTCTATATTTGTATTTTACACAGTAACTAGTCATGCCATTCTGCAGCACTTGCAAGTAACAGGTCTGACTGGCACACAACAAAAATGTTTTTCTTGTTTGTGAATTTTGAAAACCCAGTAATCTCAATAGAATAAATATTGAGACAACAAATGTGTTTTTTTTTTTTGCTGTTACAACCAAAATATAAAGTAAAAGTTCTCTGTATCGAGCAAATTGCAATACCTATACTTACAAAAAGATATAATATTATAAATGTGTCTTTATCAAATATGGTCTTCTTTTTTTCAAGCACAGCAGCAACCACTGATAAATCCTTATTGGAATTCAGCATTTTCAAGGCTTATTTTAGATTACTTCTGCTATATGTAATACTGGCCTCTGGGCCGCTGTGCCTGCTGCTTTCTGAGCCACTGGTTTCATAACTTACCCGGTGTAGTTTTCTGATCACAGCAGAGTTAGCATTGCAACACCGCTTGCTGTAACGAGTGGGAACTGAGCATCTCAGTCTCCTGGTCTGTCCCACCCAACATCATTACTAAATTGACAGTTCAGGAGACTGACACATTTCCAATCCATCATAAAACTGCCCATAATTCTGCCCACATGCATGCTCATTATTTGCAGTAAATCCCACTGCAAGTGTAGATATCTGCCCCTCAAAGGCACAATTTTCCACTATCTGCTGAAGGTTGTGTGCAGACTGAAAGGAAGCCATCCGCACTCCAAGTGCCCACATTAAAAGAATAGGCAGCTGCACACCAGTTACTTAAAAAAGATCAAGGTTTATTCCTGTAGTAACTACTGTCATAGTCCCCACCCAAGGATCACCATCCCTAATGCATTTCACCACATCAGACTTAGAGGGCTATATGACTAAGCCCGATGCAGTAAAGGGCATTAGAGTGGGGGTCTCTAGGCAGTGTTTTTGGCTGATGTTATAACTGGAATAAATCTTGATTAGTGTGTGGTTGTCTTACTTGTTTTTGTTATTCCCATTGAAGGATGGGAGGAGAATTGTAGTCCAAAACAGTGCTTCCTCCATCCCTTCTACCAGTACCCGGGATTAGCTGGTTTGTAATGTATAAAGTGATGATGTCACAAAGATTTAAAAGGTAAATTTATTGAAAAACTATGCAAATTTATTAAACAAAGATTGTCATTTTATTGTAGATGATTAGACATAATGATGGAATGTTTAACCTAGCCCAGAGTTTACTTTTAATAACATAAAACATATACATGAATGCCATGCTAAATGTAACTTTTGAGAACATATAAATATTCTAGCTTCTAAAAATATCAACGTTTTCTTTTTATAAAGTTGTTGAAAGATAAGCATTCTTGAAAAACCTGGTCTAAAGACGCAGCTGCGGCAGCAGTTACTACATCTAATACGCTTGCCGCTATGCAATTGGATAAAGATGGAATATATATATAGTCAAAAGTTCAAGAGCTGAGGTGCACTGGAGTGATTTTTCATGAGCCAGCAATCAGACCCTCCCATGGGTCATATATAGAGCAAAATAAAATGTGGGATTGCTGCACAAAGAAGTTACAAAAAGTCCATGGTGTACAAATGGAACAGTTTCGGGCTAAAAGAATAACACCCTTCTTCAACCAAAGCACACATACAAATACAAAAATGCAAGCATTGGTATATAATATCAAGTAGTTATCTAGAACCAATCAATGAATCACTTAATTCTAATTATCTAATTTAACATGTTCAGTATAGGATCTTGATATAATGAAGTAATAGGTTAGAGCAGTGAACGTCTCCCCACACAGTATGAGATTAGCTTGGATAGGCACCTGCGATCAAAGAGGAAAAGAAAAAATAGAAAGCTATAGTTTTCCAAAAATAGTGCATCGAAAGACTAAATAGTCTGTAAGCATGGATACATTCAATTGCTATAACAATGTGGCAAGTGATGGTGCGCAAGTGGGTAGATGCATGCAATATGAGAAATACGGGCATGTGGTGTATATGGATGGAAATGGAATGGATGGATGAGCTGGAATAATACTAGGAACAGAAAAGAATATATCTATACACCATATACACACGAAAAAACAAACAAAAAATTGGTATATATTAACCAGTCCAAAGGAATGCACTAAGGGCAGCCCAAAAGTAAGGACCCAGATCACGTAGTCCAGTAACTGCAAAGACAAAGCACAAAGGAAGGCGCCTCTAAGTGCAATATGCTAAAAACATTTAATAGAAGGCAGAATAAAAACACTCACAAAAGTGGAGCAATTATGCGCATATCGGCTGATCATATAACATGTAGATCGCTGTCACTCTTTAGGAGGTCCGGGATGTGATGAGCCGGGGCCTTCTATTAAATGTTTTTAGCATATTGCACTTAGAATTGCTATAACAAGAACAATAATGTAACAAAGTAACAGTGGAAAAGAAATCAGAAAAAAAGTAATCAAAGCCTTATACATAGAAAATTGCATATAGATCATATTACAGTCAGGTCCATAAATATTGGGACATCGACACAATTCTAATCTTTTTGGCTCTATACACCACCACAATGGATTTGAAATGAACAAAGATGTACTTTAACTGCAGACTTTCAGCTTTAATTTGAGGGTATTTACATCCAAATCAGGTGAACGGTGTAGGAATTACAACAGTTTGTATATGTGCCTCCCACTTTTTAAGGGACCAAAAGTAATGGGACAATTGGCTGTTCAGCTGTTCCATGGCCAGGTGTGTGTTATTCCCTCATTATCCCATTTACAAGGAGCAGATAAAAGGTCCAGAGTTCATTTCAAGTGTGCCATTTGCATTTGGAATCTGTTGCTGTCAACTCTCGATATGAGATCCAAAGAGCTGTCACTATCAGTGAAGCAAGTCATCATTAGGCTAAAAAAAACAAAACAAACCCACCAGAGAGATAGAAAAAAACATTAGGCGTGGCCAAATCAACTGTTTGGAACATCCTTAAAAAGAAAGAACGCACCGGTGAGCTCAGCAACACCAAAAGACCCGGAAGACCACGGAAAACAACTGTGGTGGATGACCGAAGAATTCTTTCCCTGGTGAAGAAAACACCCTTCACAACAGTTGGCCAGATAAAGAACACTCTCCATGAGGTAGGTGTATGTGTGTCAAAGTCAACAATCAAGAGAAGACTTCACCAGAGTGAATACAGAGGGTTCACCACAAGATGTAAACCATTGGTGAGCCTCAAAAACAGGAAAGCCAGATTAGAGTTTGCCAAACAATATCTAAAAAAGCTTTCACAGTTCTGAAACAACATCCTATGGACAATTGAGACCAAGATCAACTTGCACCAGAGTGATGGGAAGAGAAGAGTATAGAGAAGGAAAGGAACTGCTCATGATCCAAAGCATACCACCTCATCAGTGAAGCATGGTGGTGGTAGTGTCATGGCGTGGGCATGTATGGCTGCCAATGGAACTGGTTCTCTTGTATTTATTGATGATGTGACCGCTGACAAAAGCAGCACAATGAATTCTGAAGTGTTTCGGGCAATATTATCTGCTCATATTCAGCCAAATGCTTCAGAACTCATTGGATGGCGCTTCACAGTGCAGATGGACAATGACCCGAAGCATATTGCGAAAGCAACCAAAGAGTTTTTTAAGGGAAAGAAGTGGAATGTTATGCAATGACCAAGTCAATCACCTGACCTGAATCCGATTGAGCATGCATTTCACTTGCTGAAGACAAAACTGAAGGGAAAATTCCCCAAGAATAAGCAGGAACTGAAGACAGTTGCAGTAGAGGCCTGGCAGAGCATCACCAGGGATGAAACCCAGTGTCTGGTGATGTCTATGCATTCCAGACTTCAGGCTGTAATTGACTGCAAAGGATTTGCAACCAAGTATTAAAAAGTGAAAGTTTGATTTATGATTGTTAATCTGTCCCATTACTTTTGGTCCCTTAAAAAGTGGGAGGCACATATACAAACTGTTGTATTTCCTACACAGTTCACCTGATTTGGATGTAAATACCCTCAAATTAAAGCTGAAAGTCTGCAGTTAAAGTACATTGTGTTTGTTTAATTTCAAATCCATTGTGGTGGTGTATAGAGCCAAAAAGATTAGAATTGTGTCGATGTCCCAATATTTATGGACCTGACTTATATGGGCAATTATACTACATACACACATGTATAGCCCATAATAGGAATCACTTATGCATGTGGGCATGTATCCATCCTGTCCCTGAAAAAAGAAAGGGGCATAAGCCTATAAAAATAAGTACAGATCATAATGAGAGTTTAACCCTTTATGACTCAATGTGTCCAAACGATGTATCCAGGAGACCTCTCGTAGTTTGAGGGTTAATTCCCTGTTACCTTCCCATCGATTGTGGAGTATGCCATCGATGACCATATATTTCAATTGTGACACAGAATGACGTTTCTCTGATAAATGCGAACGAATGGCTGTTTGTCAAGTTTGTCCCTAATGGCATATTTATGTCTTGCAATCCTTTCTTTGACTTTTTGAGCAGTGTCCCTAATGTATAATAACCCACATGGACATTTTATAATGTAAATTACAAAGGAGGATTGACATGTATAATGAGCTTTAAATGGTATCTCATATCCTTTATGGGGATGACAGAATGAATTCCCTTTTATTATGTTGGCACAATATATACAATTTAAACAAGGGAATAATCCCTTATTAAGTCGACCTAAAAAAGTTATAGGAATGGTTGGAGAACGATATTGGTCTGATTTAACTAATTGATCTTATATGGTTTTGCCTCGTCAGTATGAGGGTAAAGGGGGAAAACTAAACACAGGAATTGATGAATAATGCTTACCCAGGATTGGCCAATGCTTCTTAATAATATAAAAAATATGCCGGGAATAGGGATGGTATTGTGAGATGAAGGGCATTCTGCGACCAATGATTCTACTCTTTTTTACTATGCAGATCATGTTGTACCTTCTTTATTATATCTTTAGGGTACCCACGGTGTTGGAGTCTACCCTCCATATCATCTAATCTAAATTCGCATTGCTCTCTATCACTGCCAATCCTGGACACTCGGGTGAATTGATTGCAGGGTATAGATTTAAAAACACCCGGAGGGTGGTACACATGCTAAATTTTAAACCAGGAATCAAATTGTTCAGATAAAAATTGAACAATTCGAGGGAATCAATGTCACCCCCCCCCCCCCACACTGCAAACATGTCATCAATAAATTTATACCAACAAACACAGTTATTGGTAAACAAGTCACAATTATATATGAAAGCATTTTCTATCATATTCATGAATGTGTTTGCGTATGGGGGGGGGGGGGGGGGGTGACATTAGAACCCATCTATGCTTGAACAAAAAGAAAATGTCCTCCAGTACAATTGATAAAAAATGTAATAGAAAGGTAATCTCAACCGGTTTATACTTTTTAGACTGTATTAGTAGATGGCGGCTTCAATACCTAAATCGTGGGGAATTACAGTATACAGACTGGTTACATCCCATGTGACCAGAACAGAACCAGGAACACACTGTATGGTAATTAGTTCCAAAAAATGTTGTGTATCCCGAATGTAAGAGCGTGTTTGTGCAATCAAAGGTGTCAAACACCTGTCTAGATATTTAGCAATAGGTGTGGTAGCTGATTCTGTGCTGGACACTATGAGATGGCTGGCGGGATTCACAGGGTCTTTGTGAATTTTTGGCAACACATAAATAATAGGGGTAACTGGAAAATCAGGTATGAGAAATGTTTGTGTGTCACTGTCAATAACATTGTCACGTGTTGCTCGTTCTACAGTTTGTTTAATCCTATTAATTACTTTAGATGTCGGATTGCTATCCAATTGTCTGTACATTTTTTTATCAGACAATTGTTTAAGGATTTCTTCTTGATACTGTATGGTATCCATAATCACGATCGAGCCCCCTTTGTCGGTGGGCTTCACCGTCATATCCTGCCTATTGGAGAGTTCAACAAGGATCCTTTTCTCCTCGTTAAAAAGATTATTAGGAATGTGATCTCACCTGTTACTATCTTGTAAGAACAATTTAACCTCTTCCTCAACCTTGTTAATTAACATTTCAGCAGCAGAATACGAGGTAGGAGGCACAACGTGGCTCTTATTCCTTAATCCTAATTTTTTATGGATAAAACAGAAATGCTGGTAGTGTTCACAACAGGTTTAGAAGAGAACTAAGCTATAAGTCTAGCCTGTCTAAACAGTCAATAAAGATCTTGTAGGAATACAAATGGTCTAATTTACTTTTGGGACAAAAATGTAAACCCTTATTTAATACCTTTAACTGTACAGGGGATAAAGCAATAGATGAAATGTTATGTACCCCATTTTCAATCAAGTCCTCTATCTGTTCCTGAAAGCAATTCCTTTGGACACCGCACCTTCTCTTCCTTCGGCCGCCTGTCCTTGTCTTTGGCTTGTAGTATCCCAAGCTAAAAAATGTCCATCTGGGATATTAGCTAATTAACCTGAGGAGGCCATAGATGAGGTTGAGGTTGAAAGATTTTGCGTCCATTGAATCTGGTCTTAAAACGATTAGGCTCAATTCAATTATATACATGATGATTGGCATAGTCCTCCCGATCAGGTCATTTGATAATACATGGCTTTAGCCAAACACTAACCATGAGTGAAAGAAATGTTTTTGTGTTATCATCCATATTCTCTGAAAAATGGCCAAGAAATCATAAATTCTGCCACGGTATGTAAACTTATGAGTAGTGTTGAGCGAACCCGGACTGTAACATTTGGGTCCGTACCGAACTTTCGGGTGTCTGGGACCCGGACCCGAACAAGGACATTTCAAAAAACGATCGGGTTCTGGGTTCTGGTAGTTGATCACACATGTTGAATAGCTGCAGGGCAGCCAATCAACAAGTGTTTCACTTGTTTGCCCTTAGAAGCTATTACAGCCATGCCTGCTAATGGAATGGCTGTCATTGGCCAGTGCACCATGTGACCCAGACTATTTTTGGCGCCTGTTGAATAGCTGCAGGGCAGCCAATCAACAAGCGTTTCACTGGTTTGCCCTTAGAAGCCATCACAGCCATGCCTACTAATGGCATGGCTGTGATTGGCCAGTGCATCATGTGACCCAGCCTCTATATGAGGCTGAAGTCACAGTGCTGCATGTCACATGCTCTTGGGTTAGTGTAGGGAGAGGATGCTGCCGGCATTTTTGTGAGGGACAGATTACAGACATTTTAACATCTGATCTTGCATCCTGAGATTACTACTACTGTTGTTCTGAGGGACATATTGCAGAAATTTGAGATTTCCCATACTGCTGCTTTGAGTGACAGATTGCAGATCAAACTCTGCATAAGTGACAGATTGCAGATCAAACCCTTCATAACACAATGATCGTTACGATCGTACACAACGATCAGATTGTGGGAGTAATTTGAGATTTCACATACTGCTGCTTTCAGCAATCTGACTGCACTAGGTAGAGGCTTCTGCTTAGAGGGATAGATTATTGTTCAAAAATCCTCTCCTAGTTTATTTGATTTTAATTTATTTTCCCTATCCCCATTTTTTTGTAGGGCACTTGCCCCACTCTTACCCCCATTTTACTTCCTTTTGCAGCCCTCTAGCACTTGCCAGGACTTTGTTACAGCCATTTTTGTGCCTAAAAGTTCGGGTTCCCATTGACTTCAATGGGGTTCGGGGTCCGGGATAATGTCCGGGCAACATTCGGTGCTGAACCCGGACTTTTTCCCAAAGTTTGTTCGGACCCGCAGAACCTGAACGTCCAGGTGTTCGCTCAACTCTACTTATGAGCACAACTGTATCTATTTCCTGCTGGGAAGAGGGATTTGCAGCTGATCTATGTCAGTGTGGGGGCAGCTGCTTCTTATTAGAATATTAATCGGTCATTGCTAGCATCAGGAGGAGGAGACCACTAGATAGCAGTTAGGGGTGACCAGTATCCTCCAAAGGTAATACCTGCAATCCGGCTCAGTGCACTGTACGAATGACACTGGCTGGGAAGGGATTAACACTGTGTTTCTCAACTTCAGTCCTCAAGGCTCCCCAACAGGTCATGTTTTCGGGATTTCCCTCAGATGAAATGGCTGTGGCAATTATTAAGGCAGTGAAACTGATCAAATCACCTGTGTAAAATAATGGAAGGCCTGAAAACATGACCTGTTGGGGCGCCTTGAGGACTGGAATTGAGAAACACTGGGTTAACAGCAGGAGCAATCAAAGGGTTAACTGTGTTCCTAGACTGTTTTTCTTACCTGTGGGAGGCGCTTTTACTGGGGGAAGACATAGATCCAAGTCCCTGCTTTGCAGAGACACAGGATCCATGCCATCCCTCCTGTCAGAAGGGCCTTGTTTACATAGGCAGACTGCCATTCTGCCTCTCTGCTGGATGATCAGGGGGTGCCAGCGGACATCGAGCCCGTGGTACTCAGCGCTGGACTCCCACTGTGAGTGATCACAGAGGGAGCGAGCCGCCGGC
This sequence comes from Glandirana rugosa, assembly GCA_018402905.1. Lineage (NCBI taxonomy): Eukaryota > Metazoa > Chordata > Amphibia > Anura > Ranidae > Glandirana > Glandirana rugosa. The sequence continues at coordinate 118,826 of BLSH010031682.1, read as the reverse complement.
GGCACACATGCACGCTCCTTACCCTGGAGAGCCGGATCACATATATGTATTTTTAAGAATTTTTTTAAGAAGACCTGGTTTGAATATTTATTGCCTGCAATATTTTACAAAATTAAAAATGAATTTAAAACAAGAAAAAGTACAATGCAAAAAATGAGGGTTACAAAAGAATAAACTATAACATATGTACTGCTGATAAAATCTCATTAAAATTAATGTGTTTTGCACTCTAGCACCCTTTAGAACCTACGGTGTATGCAGTATCACTGACCTCTGTGTACAAGTGATGAAGTGTATAGCATGTAAAATAATAGGATTTGTCTGACTACCGGATATTTTTTAAAAGTATTGGCTTATGGTTAATGCTCCATAACCAACAAAAGTTGGATAGTTAACTAAAATCACTCAACCCTATTGAAAAAAATAAACTGATGCCCTCTTATATCTTATACAAAACCTGTTGTCCTTTTTAGCCCATGGCATAAATTTAAAATAAAATGCAGGAAATGAAGAGATCACATAAAGGTTGTTTGTAGAAAAAGTGGAAGATTCAGCTATAGAAAATTTTCTGAGAAAGATTGTTTGTAGAGGATGTGGAAGATCTAGATATAGAAACAAAGAGTGTCCCTTTGAATTGTCAATGGGGTTGCAAAGATTTATATAAACACATAACTCTCAAAACAGTTTTTTATTTTTAAATAATGTCTTTGTTCTGACATTTGATACAAGTTAAGTATTATAAACTCTGATAAGGTATACATGCTAATACTAATATACAGTATCTCACAAAAGTGAGTACACCCCTTACATTTTTGTAAATGTTTTATTATATCTTTTCATGTGACAACACTGAAGAAATTACACTTTGCTACAATGTAAAGTAGTGAGTGTACAGCTTGTATAACAGTGTAAATTTGCTGTTTCCTCAAAATAACTCAACACACAGCCATTAATGTCTAAACCACTGCCAATAAAAGTGCGTACACCCCTAAGTGAAAATGTCCAAATTGGTCCCAATTAGCCATTTTCCCTCCCCAATGTCATGTGACTTGTTAGTGTTACAAGGTCTCAGGTGTGAATGGGGAACAGGTATGTTAAATTTGGTGTTATCGCTCTCACTCTCTCATACTTGTCACTGGAAGTTCAACATGACACCTCATGGCAAAGAACTCCCTAAGGATCTGAAAAATAATTATTGCTCTACATAAAGATGGCCAAGGCTATAAGAAGATTGTTAAGACACTGAAACTGAGCTGCAGCATGGTGGCCAAGACCATACAGCGGTTTAACAGGACAGGTTCCACTCAGAAAAGGCCTCACCATGGTCGACCAAAGAAGTTGAGTGCACGTGCTCAGCATCATATCCAGAGGTTGTCTTTGGGAAATAGATGTATGAGTGCTGCCAGCATTGCTGCAGAGGTTGAAGGGGTGGGGGGGCAGCCTGTCAGTGCTTAGACCATACGCCGCACACTGCATCAAATTGGTCTGCATGGCTATCATCCCAGAAGGAAGACTCTTCTAAAGATGATGCACAAGAAAGCCTGCAAACAGTTTGCTGAAGACAAACAGACAAACAGGCTAAGGTCATGGATTACTGGAACCATGTCCTGTGGTCTGATGAGACCAAGATAAACATATTTGTTTCAGATGGTGTCAAGCATGTATAGCGGCAACCAGGTGAGGAGTACAAAGACAAGTGCGTTTTGCCTACAGTCAAGCATGGTGGTGGGAGTGTCATGGTCTGGGGCTGCATGAGTGCTGCCGGCACTGGGGAGCTACAGTTCATTGAAGGAACCATGAATTCCAACATGCTGAAGCAGAGCATGATCCCCTCCCTCTGGAGACTGGGCCACAGGGCAGTATTCCAACATGATAACGACCACAAACACACCTCCATGACGACCACTGCCTTGCTAATGAAGCTGAGAGTAAAGGTGATGGACTAGCCAAGCATGTCTCCAGACCTAAACCCTATTGAGCATCTGTGGGGCATCCTCAAATGGAAGGTGGAGGAGCACAAGATCTCTAACATCCACCAACTCCGTGATGTTGTCATGGAGGAGTAGAAGAGTACTCCAGTATCAACCTGTGAAGCTCTGGTGAACTCCATGCCCAAGAGGGTTAAGTCAGTGCTGGAAAATAATGGTGGCCACACAAAATATTGACACTTTGGGCCCGTTTTGGACATTTTCACTTTGGGGTGTACTCACTTTTGTTGCCAGCGGTTTAGACATTAATGGCTGTGTGTTGAATTATTTTGAGGGGACAGTAAATTTACACTGTTATACAAGCTGTACACTCACTACTTTACATTGTAGCAAGGTGTCATTTCTTCAGTGTTGTCACACGAAAAAAATATTTACAAAAATGTGAGGGGTGTACTCACTTTTGTGAGATACTGTATGTCACATTCATTAGAAAACTATTCAAACTTGTAAGAATATTTTCAGTCTGACAGGTGACCATCTTATAATGAAGGGCATTCAAGCTACACAAGCAAGTAGGGTGACCACATTTCCACACTGCCATTCAGGGACACAGCCCTCCAAAAAAATATGTACATCACGGGGTGGAGGTCCCCTTAGTCTGTCTGTAAAATGGTGCATGTGTAGCATGCATAGAACATGCTGCAGCAAAAATGACATTTCTACAAAAAAAAAAAAAAAGAGTCAAGTCACATTTAAATTGACTCACAATTGCAATTGCCGGGACCCGGCTATTGAAGAAAAAGAAAGAAAGAAAACTATGTGGGTTCAGGAAAGGGGGGATGAGCGAGCATATATATAGGTAAGCCTGGTGGCACCATTTGCCTTGTGATATAACGGACCGGTGTATGCTGGGTCAGCGAAGGCACAAGGGGGCGGTGCCACGGGTGATGTCGCCAGGTGGCCCTGCCCCTTGCCTATACAAGAACTGTAAAATGGCAGAGTTTGCAGTAGGTGGCCGGCCTTCATGGATGGCAGGAACGGTTTTATTTCTTTTTCGGGTATAGCAGTGCATTGATAGCTAATGAATCATTGGTTGTTAAGGACATGGTGGCCAGCTTCCCAGTCCCACTCCTTAACAGCCAGCTTTTACTGCTCCAAAGCTTTGCCCAATCAGGGCGCAGAATACAATGTGCAGGGTGGCTGTGTCAGTTTCAATTCCGGGACACTGCATTGTACCAGAACGAAGGTGCCCGGGACCTGGGACAGACCTGCAAAATGCAGGACTGTCCCAATCAATCCAGGACACTTGGTCACCCTAAAAGCAAGCATGCTCCAGGATCACTAGATTACTAACCAAGGGGAGTGGGGTAGATTGGCACAATTACAAAGACCCCTAAGGAAAAAAAAGAATGAAAAATTTACAAAGCTCAGTGTACACAATACAGCAGTAAAAACAATACTGGAGGGCGCTGCACATATAGGCTTTGCTGTTTGTAAACTTTGCATATATTTTTCATTTTGGCTGAAACATAACTTTAAAGACATAGTTCACTTTTTTTTAACCTTTTGTTATGTGGCTAGAGGAGGTAAACAATGAACCACAACTTAGTTGATGTCACTTATCTGTGAGTTTTTCTGACACTGTGGCTGTAATCTTCTCATTTTCAGATCCCTGCAGGTAGAGTAAAGCCTTGTACACACTAATGGTACACACGATCAGGCTGCTGAGCTGTTGGACCTACGGGATGCCCATTGGCTGAGAGCACTGATCAGGAGCCAGTCGGCTGCTGGTTTTTCAGCATGCTTGTCTGACAGAAGCTGACCAAACAGACCAGCTGGCATATACACGGACCGAATGTTGGCCAATTTTTATTGAACCAGCCAATGTATCCTGACATTGTGTGTACGGGGCTTAATGCACTGCTATGCTAAATTAAAATATCAGCAGATGTCTTCAGGTCAGTAAAGTGGTTTGAGGATGGGGGCTAAAGAATGCAAATAAGTAAATTTCTCAAATATTCTAGTTAAAACATGTTCATAATTATTTGGGCAATTGTCAGGATCTGAATCCAGAGGTTTTCCTGTGCCTTGTCTGTCAGTTACTCATCGCAATGAGTCACTTGAAATCCATGATAAATCCCTGCCTGATTTATGTGTCCTTCGTGATACCTGGCTTCTTGCTGAAATCTGAACTCCTTCCTCCATCCTTTGACTTGCACTTTGTGTTTACTAGTTTATTGTGCTTTTATTAACATATTGCTTATTGTTGCTAGCTGCTACTAACACATTTACTATTACCTTACACCACTGATTACTGACATGGATGTGATTTACAAACTACACATTTGCCTTGCTCCCATCACTTCTACTGCAAATTGTATAACAATCCTGCCTGTTCTCGACCTCAACCTTGCCTGTTGTTTCAGCAGTTGTATGTAGCATGGTTGTATTTAACTTGGTCCTATGACTATGACTATTTTAAGTATTATTCTGAAGCTCTTGTAGTAGATCCTCACACACCTGTCCAGTCATCAGTTTGATATCCATAGCTGCACATACAGTAAGTATATTTAAAGGCACAAGGCAGAGACACTCTAGATTTTTCAGTCTTTAATAAGGTAGAGTGCACTTGGCTGGAGCCTTGTAAAGCAGGCCATCGATTATGCAATTTTCTTTCCTTTCACCACAAGTGCAAGGAAAGAAAATTGCTTGATTCCCCCATCAACACATTCAGTGTTGTTGGGGTAATCCCTTCCACAGTGCTATTGTGTTCTGTTGGCAGAGAGTATTCCCTGCCAGCACAACACAGTGATCACTGCTGGCTGCTATAGCCACAGGCCATGATTGCATGAAAAAAATTTGACAGGCTAGTTGTACTAAAGTTGATTGATTCATTGACTTCAGTTCAATTAGCCTTCCCATAGATGGATCAAATCTAGGCTAGTCCCTGTTGAACAGGCCAAGATTTGATCCATATATGGCCGGCTTAAGACAATAGAGAAACACACTGCCACTGTCTGTATAATAGGGTCAACAGCTCACCTCTGGAAAAATGCTGTGCATTCAGGTTAAAGTGGTTGTAAACCTTATTACACCACTTGTACCTACAGGTAAGCCTATAGAAAAGCTTACCTGTAGGTACCGTGAATATCTCCTAAACTTGCACAGTTTAGGAGATATTCACTGTATCCATATGTGCCGACATTATTGGCACATGCACACTGATGTTGTTTCTTCAGGGCCCGCACCATGACCAGTGGATCCCACACACATGTTCGGGAGCGACGTCATGCCAGAGTTATTTCCGGGTTTGTGGACTCCGGTGCAGTGATTGGCCGGAGCCCGCAAACCCGGAAATAACTCTGGGAGACATGTCACCGGTCACATCAGTGTGTGGGAGATGCTGCAACAGCTATGATCTAAGTATTTCATAATGAGCTAATATGCGATTCATACTCGCTCATTATGTCTTTGTCTTGCAGGTTTTTTTTCTTGTTTTGTTGTTTTTTTAGGTTTACAACCACTTTAACATAACAATGTGATCGAAGAGTGAATAGTGATTGATTTTAGATAATTAATTGAAAGACAATTAAATGAAAGTACAGAATAATGAATGGAACGTACCTGTAAGACAATAGGGAAACACGCTGCCAATGTCTATATACTCAAGCCAACAGTCCACCAATACAATAACAGTCAATTATTACAATTCAGCTCTATATAAAATTTAAAGGATTTATAAAACAGCAGATTATACAGAGCAAGGTAGACTAACCTTGATTTTAATAAATAATAAAATTGCAGTATAGTGATTAGGGATGAGCTTCAACTCATACCTAGAACAAACTTTGCTTGTTTGAGAGTTTGGCGAACACCCATTCAGTTTGGCAGAGCAGAACCTCTTGCTACAGATTACAGTGAACAATGTAAAAACTGTATTGTTTCAGCTTCTAACTCAGGATGATTGTTAAGGAATAAAGCTCCACCCTAGCAAAGCACCTTGTCCCATTCTGATGAGGACAAGGGCATTTTCCCCCCAGCCATGCGGGGATCTTCGGTCAGGGGGCTTATTGGAATCTGGAAGCCCACTTTTAAAATAAGGGGGCCCAAATATACAGCCCCTCTCCATGTGAACTAGTAAGGGGTACATAGTACCACTAAAGTAAACAGTTATTAACCACTTCAATACTGGGCACTTAAACCCCCTTCCTTCCCGGACCAATTTTCAGCTTTCAGCTCTGTTGCAGTTTGAATGACAATTGCGCGGTCGTGCGACGTTGTACCCATATGACATTTTTATCATTTTTTTCACACAAATAGAGCTTTCTTTTGGTGGTATTTAATCACCCCTGGGTTTTTTATTTTTTGCGCTATAAATTAAAAAAAGACTGAAAATTTTCAAAAACAATGCATTTTTTCTGCGTTTCTGTTATAAAATTTTGCAAATAAGTAATTTCTCTTCATAAATTTTGACAAAAAATGATACTGCTACATTTCTTTGGTAAAAAACCCAAATCGGAGTTTATTTGGTGTTGGCGGACAGACAGATGTGACGGGGACTGTGACAGATGTGACGGGGACATACAGATGTTTTGTGTATGTGACAGATGTTTTGTGTATGGTGACAGATGTGATTGGGGACATACAGATGTTTTGGGGACTGTTTTATGGGGACACTTATGTGTATAGGGACAGGGGTATCGGTGTGCTTGGTGCACTGTGTGGGGGGGCGATCTGTGACAGCTTTCTGCATGAAATCCTCATCATGCAGAGAGCTGTTACCTATCTGCAGATTCCCCCCCCCCCCCGCACTGAGCTCTCACTGAGCTTGGCGGGGGGAGAACTGTCACAGAGACGTTCGTCTCTGTTTACAATGTGACGGCTGTGATTGGACACAGCCATCACATGATCAGGAGGGCCAGTCACTGCGCCCGTATCCCGATCTATGCTCAGCTGGATCCTGTGATCATAATGATCACAGGATCCAGCAGCAGCGCAGCGCGTGGCCGCGCTGCGAGCACCCGTTCTGCAGGACGTGTATACACGTCCTGTCAGAACGGGGAAGCTCCCACCCGGCCGTATATATACAGTGGCCGGGTGGGAGGTGGTTAAACACACTTGGCTCCATTCACAAAAGAAACTTGCATGTGGTATGTAGATGTTCGGACACATTTTGCCAATATAACATGTGATTTTGAAGCTGTTAATTCATTACACCGTTTTGCGGTATTTACCATGAAATACTTAGTATATACCTCATAAAAAGGGTAAAACTCAATTAACAGAAGAAAATAGATAATTAAATACTTGTGGTAACTAAATAGTGACCCAGGCATGCTGTATTTTAAAGTGGAGGTCCACCCAAAAGTGGAAGTTCCGCTTTAAGCACTCCTCAACTTCTTCTATGCCACATTTGGCATGTCATATTTTTTTTGGGGGGGGGGGCAGGTACCTAGTTTTGACAGGTACCCCTCTCCCACTTCTACTAGGGGACTCGAGTGGAAGTTCTCCTCCCCCCTCTCTCCCTGCTATCTTCCAGGACACATCACAGGTCCCAGAAGTTTGCCTGCCCACTGATGAGGCGCAGCTGGGTGGCCACACTTGTAATGCCGCCCCGGGGAGAGGAGAGGGAGAGAACCGAGTGTTCGGGCGGCTGCATCGCTAGATCGTGGGACAGGTGAGTGTGTTTTATTAAAAGTCAGCAGCAGTTTAAAAAAAAAAAAAGTCAGCAGCTACACTTTTTGTAGCTGCTGACTTTTAATAAACACAAAAACGAATGGAACTCTGCTTTAAGAAATGTAAAAATATAATAGCCAATTTTGAGTAGTTTCTGTCTTATTGGATCAGTTCTCTCAACAGTAATTCAACTCCGGTTTCCTCCCACACTCCAAAGACATGCTGGTAGATTAATTGGCTCCTGTCTAAATTGGACCTAGTATGAGTATGTATGTGAGTTAGGGACCTTAGATTATAAGCTCCTTGAGGGTGGGGACTGATGTGAATGTACAATGTATATGTAAAAGCACTGTGTAAATTGACTACGCTATATAAGTACCTGAAATAAATAAATAAATACAGTGCATCTGAAAAGTATTCACTTTTTCCGCATTATGTTACAGCCTTATTCCAAAATGGATTCAATTCATTATTTTCTTCAAAATTCTACAAACAATACCCCATAATGACAATGTGAAAGAAGTTTGTTTGAAATCTTAGCAAATTTATTCAAAATAAAAAATGAAGAAAATCACATGTACATAAGTATTCGCCGCCTTTGCTCAATACTTTGTTGAAGCACCTTTGGCACCAATTACAGCCTCAATTCTTAGTGAGTATGATGCTACAAGGTTGGCACACCTATTTTTTGGGACGTTTCTCCCATTCTTCTTTGCAGGACCTCTCAAGCCCATCAGGTTGGATGAGGAGCATCGGTGCACAGCCATTTTCAGGTCTCTCCAGAGATGTGCAATCTGGTTCATGTCTGGGCTTTTACATTCACAGAGTTGTCCCATAGCCACACATTTGTTATCTTGTTAGGGTCGTTGTCATGTTGGAAAATGGACCTTCACCCCAGTCTGAGATCCAGAGTGCCCTGGAGCAGGTTTTCATCAAGGATGTCTTGGTACATTGCTGCATGAATCTTTCCCTTGATCGTGACTAGTCTCCCTGCCATTGAAAAACATCTCCACAGCTGATGCTACCACCACCATGTCTGGTTTCCTCCAGACATGATGCTTGCCATGCAGCCAAAAGGTTCTCCTCTCTCCACAGAGAAATGCTGGAGCTCTGTCAAAATGACCATCGGGTTCTTGGTCATGTCCCTGACTAAGGCCCTTCTTCCCCAATTGCTCAGTTTGGCCAGGCGGCCTGCTCTAGGAAGAGTCCTGGTGGGTCCAAACTTCCTTCATTTACTGATGATGAAGGCCACTGTGCTTATTGTGACCTTCAATACTGCAGAAATTTTTAATTACCCTTCCCCAAATCTGTGCCTCGATACAATCCTGTCTCGGAGGTCTACAGAAAATTCCTTGGACTTCATGGCTTGCATTGTGCTTTGACATGCTCAATTTGAGTGTAATGGCAAAGGCTGTGAATACCTATGTACATGTAATTGTTTTCATTTTTTTATTTTTAATAAATTTGCAAAGATTTCAAAAAAACTTCTTTCACATTGTCAAGACCCCTTTCACACTGAGGCAGTTTTCAGGTGTTTTAGTGCTACAAATAGCACTTGTAAAGTGCTTGAAAACTGCCTCCCATGCCACCCCAGTGTGAAAGCCTGAGTGCTTTCACACTGGGGTGGTGCACTTGCGGTACAGGAAAAAAAGTCCTGCAAGCAGCATCTTTGGGGTGGTTTGTGAGCACTGTATACACCACTCCAAAACCGCCCTGCCCATTGGAATGAATGGGCAGCGCTTCCAAAGCGCCTGAAAAGCGATTCAGGAGCGATGCAACATGGGCACTTTTAACCCCTTGTTAACGCCTTCTTGGTGGTTAAAAGTGCCTCGCTAGCGGTCGAAAAATGTTGCTTGAACAGCGGTAAAGCGCTGCTAAAACAATTAATGGACCTGTCGCCCCAGTGTGAAAGGCTCTTAGGGAGATTCAACCTCTCTATTTGTCCCTTTTACCATTATGATTGAAAGTTAAATTAAAAGAAAATCCCAAATTTGCGGTTGTCCCCGGAAAAGTAATAGAGGGTACATCTTTCATCGGGGACACAGATGGCAAGAAATTATAAAAAAACTGACTTGGTTTATAACGCTCTATCCAAAATGGAAAAAAAAAGTGTTGCCTATAGTTCTACTTTAAGACAAATAGACTGCAATTTGCAAGTTGCTCCAGAGCTTAGTACATGAGGTAAAGCTTCACTTTACAAAGAATACCCAATCACATGCAAGGAAAAAAACAACAACATTTTTGCTTGTACATGATAGGATGATGGAAGTCAGCAGAGCTCACCCTCATTTACTAAGCTCTGGAGCAACTTCCCTTGCAAAGTCTATGTCTAGTCTATGTGCCTTTAGTAAATCCACCCTATTCATTTAGTAAATCCACCATATTACATGTAGAAAAATATAGTTATTTTCTCTTGTCATTTCGCCAGATTTTTAGAGACGTTTTTGGTAAATATACAAACATATGCATCATTTGCTGCAAACCTCCCAATCATTCCAAACTTAATGCAATGTACATGCATATCACAATGGTCTAATCCCTTGTTAGAGCATACACTATACTACCAAAAGTATTGGGATGCCTGCTTTTACATGCACATGAACTTTAATAGCATCCTAATCTTAGTCCGTAGGGTTCAATATTGTGTTGGCCCACCCTATGCAGCTATAACAGCTTCAACTCTTCTGGTAAGGCTTTCCACAAGGTGTAGGAGTGTGTCTATGGGAATGTTTGACCATTATTCCAGAAGCCCATTTGTGAGGTCAGGCACTCATGTGGACAAGAAGTCCTGACTCGCACTCTTTGCTCTAATCCAGGGGTAGGTAGCCTGCGGCCCTCCAGCTGTTGCAAAACTCCAAGTCCCATCATGCCTCTGGGAGTAGTTGTACCCATCGGCCTCGCAATGCCTCATGGGAAATGTAGTTCTACAACAGCTGGAGGGCCACAGGTTGCCTACCCCTGCTCTAATCCATCCCAAAGGTGTTCTATTGGGTTGAGGTCAGGACTCTGTGCAGGCCAGTTGGGTTATCTTGTGGAAACCCTACCTAATCTCGTCCCCATCCGTTGGACACCGGGAGGTCGACAACATCTTGATGTAAAGGGTACTCCGTAACGCTCCGGCTACCCATGTTGATGAGGGTCTCCGTACTACCCTGAACCTCAAAACGTTGTCGACCTCCCGGCGTCCGATGGATGGGGACCTAATCTCGTTTCTCACGCTCAGTCCTGAAGAACAGGTGTACTCACGGACTGGAGTGTTTACCCGAAGACCTTATTACCAGTTTGTAAGGGTATCTGTGTGAGGATGTGGAACACCTTTCGG
>BLSH010031682.1:62692-82692 GCA_018402905.1 Glandirana rugosa | reverse complement strand
GTGAGCTAATTACATTGGAATGCAGAGAATGCAGAGAGAGAGCTGTCAGATCTTCACTGAGATCGGAGGTGGGTGAGATTGAACAGCTAACACCCACGAGTCCCGCCCACCTCCTGACATCAAGTTGAAAATCTGACAGCTCTCTCTGCACTTTCTGCATTCCAATGTAATTAGCTCACAATTTCATGCACAGAGAGGCTCTTAGAAGCAGCACGCTCTGTGCAATGTGAATCTCCTCATCTCTTCAGACCACCCACAGACACTAACTCGAGTATAAGCTTATACTCGAGTATATACGGTAATCTTTTTTGTATGTGGATGTCTTCAAATAAAGCCTAGACAAAATGGCCATTTAACAAATTCTGTATTTTTTCCATGCAATGTGACAAGGCTGTTTTTCAGAATATCTGACTCTACAATTGTATAGTAAAAGGTATGTCATATTCATCTTTTCAACATTATATTTCATTTGTAAATACAGGAGTTCTGAAAAGAAGATAATTGATACTCACCTTGTTATCGATACTCAGTTTTACTGCAAATAGATACACATGCCATACAATAAATCTAGATTTTAGCAAAAATTCCTATTCCCTTTTTACTTCAGTTATTATGTATGTTTATTTAAAAATATATATATAAAACTGTGATTTTAGGCACATGCTTTGCCTTTTTTATGACCACATGTCTTGTACTTTTTATGGCCACTCAGGATGAATAAACAAGAATTAGTGCACATTTTTATACAAGTAAAAGAATGCTTGACCATTGACTTCAAACTTACATGCATTGCATTTTAATGATTATTTTAAGTTGAAAATTGGTCATATAATGCATGAATATATATTGTATTTGAATGGAAGAGTTGATACCATACACTTCAAAGTAATCATAACGATTTAACTTAAATTGTAAAAAATTCAATAAAAACTGTTTGCATATGTGGCTTCCACAGAAGTAATTAATGAACAGAGAGATCGATTTCTGTAAATAATGTGATAATGAGATACTGTGCTTTATTGTTAAGCGTGTCTTTCTGAGATAATGCCATTCAAAGACCTCCAAAACATTTACTAAATAAACTATCGCAAAATATGTAATTCTTTAGATCCTATGTGCCAAGCTGTTCAGTCTTGTCTATACTGTGTGTAGCTGATTTTCAAGGAATGACATATCAAACTAAGGCACTATTGGTAGTTTGTGATGATCTTTTAAAAAAATATTTCATATATGATAAAAAAAGTGAAGTAGTCTATCACATAGATTGCATTTTTAGAGCTGTTTGAAATAATGTAGAAATCATTTCTACTTTTTAAATTTCTGCAGCCAGTCCTCAGGGGCCACTGATTTGTATCTGAAAAATGTTGGTGTTGTGAATGTCTGAACACTGTTTTATTGGTGACATGAAAGGCATATATTTTATAAGTATTCTGACAAACTATTTTGAAGTGTGCAGAATTTCAGAAGGCTTGTGGAAAATATATATGCTAACAGCTGATCACACAGTTGAGATACACAAATGTGTACTGTTATACTTGCCAAAAGATTTGTAAAGCTGTTCAGTCAGTCTTGTGATCCATACACCTTTGCCAGATATCACTGCCTGGTGCTGGACCCCCCTGCAGACTGCTCTGTGGTTGAGCGATATAGTTTGGTCTAGGGGACATTACTGGGGTCACAGGGGTCATCACTGTGCTCTCCCCATTTGTATCATGTACAGAAAAGAAACAACAAATTTCTGATTGGCTTAGAATGCTGACCCTTACTCACCCAGACTTCGTTCTGCTGTTACAGAAGATTAGTATAACGACATACTCAATACTTAAACTGAATGCTATTCAAATATATCTAATGATTTCGATTAATGTGCAGCTGGATTAACCACTTGCTTACTGGGCACTTATATCCCCTTCCTGCCCAGGCCAGTTTTCAGCTTTCAGCGCTATCGCACTTTGAATGACAATTGCATGGTCATGCAACAATATACCTACATTAAATTTTTATCATTTTTTGAGACATATAGAGCTTCCTTGTGGTGAAATTCAATCACCACTGGGGCTAAACAAACAAAAAAAGACGGAAGTGTTGTTTTTTAAAAAAGCTTTTTTTCAGTTTCGGTTATAAAATTTTGCAAATAAGTAGTTTTTCTCCTTCATTAATGTGCACTGATGTGTGCTGATGAGGCTGCACTGATAGGCACTGATGAGGTGGCGTTGATAGGCACTGGTTAGATGGCACTGATGGGCACTGTTGAGGAGGGACTGATAGGCGGCACTGAAAGCCACTGATAGGCAGCACTGATGGGCGCTGATGAGGATGCACTGATACGCGGCACTGGTAGGTGGCACTGATAGGTGGCACAGATGGGTAATACCGATGGGCACTGATAGAGGGCACTGATGAGGAGACACCGATAAGGGGCACTGATATGCAGTACTGATGGGCACTGATGTGCAGCACTGATAGGGGGCACTGATGAAAACCCTGTCAGGATTGCCAGTTACCAGCTCTCCTCTCCTCACATCTCACATGTGAGGAAAGGAGAGCCAATAACCTGCAACTCTGTTTACACTGTGATCAGCTGTGATTGGACACAGATGATCGCATGGCAAAGGATCACTGTGATTCGATCTTTACCACGATATATGATCGGCTGTGTCCGAAGGACACAGCAATCACTGGGTGCACTGATTGCACGCCCCAGGGGGAGGACGAGGGGCGTAGCTCTGGGAGGATATTCATGAACGCCTTTCTGGAACAACAGAGCCACACTGTAGCTGTCTTTTAGCCATAGAGAGGTAAGGAGGTGATTAATGTGTTCTTAAATTTGTGCCTTAAAGGTAATTATTGTTAACTTAAAATAAATATGTAAAAATGTTCACATTTGTTTTGCTCTTTGAGTGCTTTACTTATTTGTAATTCCAATACAGATTGATAGATATTTCTTCTGAAGTCTATCTATACATATTTAATACAAACGAGTTTGTATCCATTTTTTCTGCTGAAATAAAACAGCTGCTTAGATAAGGCTAAGTTACAGAAAAAGATTTATAAAGGTTCTACAGTGTGAGGAGATGAATAGACTTGCACTGAATGGAGGAACAGCAAAGTAAAATCATTGTGCAGGACTACCAAGCACAAAGCCCAACCTGCATATGTAACTAGGTATATATCTGCCCCCATGTACATATATAGTTAAAACTAAATGCAAGCAGGATATTTAAGGATATTAAAACATTAACTCACAAGATAATACTCTTACTAGGTGTGCAGTACTCATTATCTAATTTGTCCTGCTATACTGAAGTCTTAAATAAATGGTACTCAGTGGGAAATAATCAAATTATTCTGTTCACTGGGTACAATGTCACGTTTAAAGACTCGTAGAAACACAAGGAGAAAATATATATAATCCTATGCACTTGGGAAAAAGATATTTAATACACATTTTGAAATTTGCCCTGCCATAGTAAATAATATTTATGAGAAAGGAACAAAGTTGGAGAATTTCTCATTAGTTACTAGAATTGGTTTAAAGAATAGTTTGCATTTTTTATCTCCAAATATTGCATATGTCAACACTCAAAAGTGGGTGTAAAGGCAATACTTTTTTTTACCTTAATGCATTCCCTGCATTTGGGGAAAAGATGTCCCTGCAGTTGTATTGCCAACTCACCCCCTGTACTGATTCAGCGCTGTGCCTGTCTGCAGCAGTGGTGGTTCTCTCTCCCCACCCTCACAGTCATAGAGACATGAGGAACCATTGGCTCCTGCTGCTGTCAATCAAATCATGTGAGGAGGGAGTAGGGGCAGGGCTGAGTTGCACTGTGGGTGTCTGTAGATGCACCCTGCTCAGTTTGGGAGCAAGCCTGCAGGTGTGCCACCATAGGAAGTTGCTTCCTATGGTAGCACACAGAGAAGAGTCAAGAGCATTGGCAGGAGATCCCAGAAGAGTAGGTTTAGTGTTGCTCTGTGCAATACCATTGCAGAGAGCATGAAGGTATAACATGTCATTTTAATAAAATATATATATACTATATTTAATATATATATATTGTATATATTACAAAAAGAGGCATAGAAAAAAAAATTTGAGCTGACTCAAATGTAAAGTATCCAAGCACATAATCACCCAGAAATAGGTGATCACTTTGGATCATACTTGAATATCTGGCTAATCTATCAGTTTTAATTAATTACCCAACTAATATGGTGGCTAAGTGATTGACAGTTTTGCATTGCTACTTTGGTCCTTTACAGAGAAAACTCTCTGCATGGTTTTGAAAGTTTTTGCCGTGTTTGCACAGGTCTCCTCTGCTTTCTCTGGTTTTCTTCCACAAACCAAAAACATACTGGTTGGTAAGCTGTCATCTGGCCGTGGAATGTATATACAGAATATGTACAAGAGTCGTCTTTTTTCAAGATCTAAGAACTAATGTGATGGCTACAATATTCTGTAATGGGATTCTTTATATTTTGACAGTAGAAATATTGTAAATAATGTTAATTTTGAATGTACTGCAGTAGAATATGAGACTGCTTCATGGAATATCTCAGTTTTACTTATAATCAAATAATGATGAGTAGAAATAGGATATTTTCGGACTTTTTTCCAAGTAATAATGATACACTAATTATGGTCCTGCGGTATTCACCTTTTAAAGAAATAAGTGCCCAATTAAAGACACAGCTAAGCTGTAGCTCAGATATTGTCTTTTATATATGTATTGTGGATTTTTAGCATTAGTGTGAGGCTCTTCAGCTGACTGATGCCCAAAGGGGAACTAACAAATCGCTCAGCTGGTGGCTGACACTGGTCTTGAAAAAAGCTAGTAAGGAACACTTTGCAGTCTTTCAGAGCCTCTACACCAGCTGTCACCCAGCTATGGGTGCTGAAAAGCTCCTGTCACTTCATCCAAAGGGATTTACTTGGTCAGAAGGAAAATTTAAATACAAAGCATGCAGCTAAGAACCTAGTGAAAAGGATTATGAGTGCACAAGAGCACATGTGTATAAGACACTAATACATCTTTAGGAAATTTCAGATCCCTAAAGCCAGGATTAGTGCCAGAGGCAGGGTGGTATACATATGCAAGGGCATTTACTATTCTAGTTATTATCTCTACCACTATTCAACTTTATAGGTCTTGTATTGGGCAAGTTTAAAATTCGTCTCCTGCATGGGAAGGAAAATAAAAAAGATGTTCTTGCTTCAGATATATATTATGAACACATATATAACATTTGTGTAAATATATGTACACATATACAAATTAAGAAAGGCAGTACAATTCTAAATGATATATTATCCATATATGTTATGTACATTATCCATATCATTTATAAAATGAATACACATGTGTTTCTGGTAAGAAACCTGGAATTCTTACACTAGAATTGAAATTAAACGACTAAGACTGATAATAATAAAATAAATGTAGAATATGCAAATTATGATAATCAGAAACATCTGTAAAAGCTTGCATAGTACAGTTTGCAGATCTTATGTCATCTGCCTTTAGAGGTCACTAGAAGCTCACTGCACAGACTTTTCGTAGAGAATGTGATAGCTGGATGGTTCCATATATTCTTTAACTGAGAGCGCCGTTTAAATGTCTTCACATGGCCTATCATGTATCCAGCCCAGCAAGCTGATTAGTGAAGCAGCTTGACTCTGACATACACTTTATGCCAACCAGAAGCTGCCATGCGCAGCCACCTTATTCACTGTGGAGACAGGCCTGCAGCAAAATAGTAACACAACAAAATGCAAATGAGAAGAGCCTTGCCATACTAAAATGAAATGACTGTAATATGTAACAGCTTAATTTGCCCACAGACATGACTGATGGCTTCGTCTTATCTTTAAGAGCATAATTTTGAATTTACACTTTTTAAAATCACAAACTCTGCATTTTATTTTTCATGTTGTATTTTGGTATTTTCTATATCTTAATGGGTTTCAAATGGCATATATGTCACTTCCATATATATCGCTAAAAAATGAAAGGCGTTGTATTCGTTTATAATATGTTTCAACTGTAAATGTTTTTTATCTAATTTTGTTTATTTTTTGGGTGAAATGTAGCATATTTGATTACCTACCAATCCATTGAATGCAAAAGAGACTCCTAAGGTGGCAGCTGCAGTATGGCTTCTGTTAAAACAACATTGCAGATAGCCCATGCCATATTACCTATTTTAAGACCATACATGTTAGATTTTCTGTCCAATTTTCTGTCCAATTTGCCCCAAGGAGCAAATCTCCCAATCGTCGGGGAACATCCCAGCCATGTTCCGCATGGCCGCCGGAGATCAGCAGGCCTCCTACGCAGCTGCTCCTAAGTCCTCACAATGGGATCCCAGGGACCATCCTCCAAGCCAGACCCGAGCATTATGCCTGAGCGATCTACAGGCCATGACCGCGGACATCAAGGCCACACTTTCTGCAGCCATTTCAGAACTGAAGGCCGACATCCACACCATAGCCGAACGGATGGGAGCGGTCGAACAAACAATCACATGCCATGCGGATGCCATAAAGCAGGTACAAAAAAACAGCAGACATGAACCTATCTCACATAATAGCTATCGGCACCTCGAGGATCTCGAGAACCGGGGGAGACGACATAATATCAGAATAAGGGGGGTCCCGGAGTCTGTAGAACAACATCACTTAATGCAAACTGTAACGGACATTTTCAATGATTTACTGGAAAGGCCAGCAGATTCCCCCATTGAAGTCGAAAGGATGCACAGAGCCTTAAGACCGAGGGGACGTGATAATGACCCCTCCCCCCGGGACATAATCTGTTGCTTGGTCAATTTCCCTCTGAAAGAAGCCATTTTAAGAAAAGCCAGAGAAAGAAATCGAGTTCTCATAAATGGAATTGAAATTAAACTTTTTCAAGACTTGTCGAACATAACTTTGCAGCAAAGATGCGCACTGCGCCCCACTACGGGATTCCCCCGCACAAGGGGAATACCATACAAATGGAAATTTCCGTTCTGCTTATCCGCCACCTGGAGGGGGCATACTGCTAACCTGTGCACAGCCAACGACCTTCAGGCCTTTTGCGACACCTTACATATTCCCCAAACGGAAGTTCCTGAGTGGTACAGCGCATTTTCAATTACAGAACCCTGGATTGAAATTACTGCCAACTCCACAGCAAAAGCACATCGTCATCGAGATCAGAGACCCAGACTTGCTTCCTCTTCATCCGCACACACCACCAATCGCAGAGAAGATGCGCCCAGAAGCCCGGGAGCCTCTCCCCCACGCAGAAGAGATTGCATGGATTCCTAATCTTGCTATATGTTCAGTGAAACCCAGCCTTTCAATACAGAGGAAACTAGACAACATCTGCTTCTTACAGCAGCCTCCTTTTGGACGCTCCGTAGGATCGCAGCCCATGCCTACATGAACGTTCCTTGTTCCTACACCCCAACATACTGTCCGTTTCACCTACCGCGAGGAACAGTGCACCTGACACATGTATAGTAGACCACATGTAATTCCTCATCTATACAGAGGTCCCTTTCTAATCTGAACGGTGGGTCTAAAAAGAAAGAGACGCAAATACGGACTCCCTGAAACGCCCTCATGGGCCACCCATGACAGATTGCCTCTCTGTCCTCTCTAACACCCATCAGTCAAACTGTCCACTAATCCTGTCGGTATAGTATATCATATGTTGTATATTAACCTCCTTTAATAGGTTAAACTCATCCAGACCAAGTCATAATTCCTCTACCAAATTGGTAGCCTCTCATTAACTATAGTTGAAGTTATTGTTTAACAAATTCTTTATCCCTGCAGGAATTGGACATTCTTTCCCTCCTTAGCTTAACTAACTTTGCTGAACGCTATTGATAGCTATAAGGGTTATATTGATAAAAATGTCATTACTATATAAGTTACGATAAGCGATTGACCAAGCAAGTCTGACACAGGTTATTGCCAAAACCATCTACACAGGTATGGGGTCGGGAACTTGACACTCAACACCCAATCATATTAACTATAATTCTTTTGCAAAAGCTTCAGATCAAACTCTCCAAATCCTCCCCCACACAATTAGTGTGCCACTTTTCAAACCGCTGGCACCCCAGAGTTTACATCTATTCAAATATCATTAGACTTTCTCTGTTGTTCCACCCCCACCTAGCCCTGTCAGACTTGCTTTCCAACCCGATTTTCATGTTTAATGTCTCCCAGTAAAGATTAACTCCGGAGTTCACGTTTACACTTGTTTAACACAGTATACCAGCTGGCCCCTCCCAAGGGCTTTCCTCCTAACACTTTTAAAATAATCCCAGTACCATCAATGTCTATACTGGTTGTCAGGATCATACCCTACATCCTACAGTACCCACCCTGTACAAACCAGAGTCTTGATTCTTAATGAGTCTGGGACCTCATCAGCAAAGCTTTGCCTGTAAATCTCCCAATGCACCCTTGGTCAACTCCTATATTGCACAACCCCCATGTACCCCACACAAACCTTGCTTTCTTAGCCTCCCAAATACCCGCCCGTACCCACCATACGTCTAACCAATACCTCATTCCCAGTTTCCCAAATGTCAGTTCACCATTTCATATCACCTACTATACGTCCCTAGGCAACTGAACACCTTCATCTCCCATTACCAACGTTTCCTAGGCCTTCCATAAACACCCCCCTCCCAATTGCATTACATTATAACTAACTTAGGCTCCCTTGCTGTGGTGACCCTATGATTCACCTTTGTATAGCCTCGCTCCATCCCCACACAGGAGACCCATTCATCTCTCTCGAGTCTCCTGATACTCCCGGAATTCCTTCCCCCTTCTCCAAAACACTTGGACAATTTAGCTGGTCTTAGTTGCTTGCTGGGCCATTACCCTTTACCTATCTTGGTTCGTCTGTCTTCTCGACTCAGTATCCCCCTTCGCTTTATCCTCTCTTTATTCTTTCTTTTTCCCCCTTCCTTGTTCTTTACCCCTTTTTCTCATCCTTCTCTCCCCTTCTATCTCATAGATCGGTGGCCACTCCCCTAACCCACCTTGACTAGTCAGCACGGTCCCTAAATCCTCTTACTGAAGTTCGTTAGTCACCCAACCTACCCTTAATATGTCTACAACACGCTGTGTGTCCAGTCCCCTCTCATTGAAGATGGTTTCTATAAATGCTAAAGGCCTAAACAGCCCCGAGAAAAGTTCCCAAATCCTTTGCGAATGACACAAAATGGGAGCCAACATAGTTTTTATCTAGGAGACCCATTTTTTAACAGGTAAAATACCAAATCTATCAAACAAAAATTACCCCACAACCTTTCATGCTCCCAAATGCAGACTCCAAAACAAAAGGGGTCTCCATCCTCATTTCTAAACACACCCCACTTCAGATAACTGACTCCATGGCTGATCTGTCAGGTAGATACATTTTCACTAAAGGTTCTATTTACAACCGTCCCATCACACTAGCCAATAATTACTCCCCCAATGTTAAGCAAGTTACATTTTCTCGTCAGATAGGCAAAATATTATACTCCTTTCACTTGGGCATCCTGATTCTAGGAGGAGATTTTAATGTCCCCCTTAACCCACTCATTGACTCCTCCTCTGGGACCTTATCCATCCCATATAGAGCCCTAAAGCAAATTCATAAAGTACTCCAAACTCTTGTTCTCCACGACTCCTAGAGAACGCTTAATCCAGGAACCAAAGACTACACATTCTTTTCTCCCATCCATAATAAATACTCAAGAATAGATTATTTCTTCATCGCCCAACACGATTTACCTCTGCTCCAGAAAGCCTCGATCAAACCCATGTTTCTTTCCGATCACCATCCCATTACACTCTCCCTCACTTTTCCCAAAACACAAACTAGAACCAAGATATGGAGACTCAATACTGCTCTTCTCAAAGACCCAACAAACATTGAGGGTTTCCAATCATGCTTAAAGGAATACTTCCAGACGAACGATATCCCTGAAACATATCTTCCAAAATCAAGAAAGAACAGCAATCAAAAATATTGGACCTTCTAAATCGAATACGCACCCTTGAATCCACTCACAAACAGATATTGGCTTCCTCTGCGCTTCAGGAGCTGGTTGACGCACGTGCTCAACTTCTGGAAGAACTCAATATCAAAATCAAAAGACAATACATTCTAAGCCACAAAGTCTACTATGAACAGGGGAACAAATGTGTCAGACTCCTAGCCAAGGCAGTTCAGGAAAAAAAAGGCACGACCACAGTTCACCACATCAAATATCACAAAAATACTCTCCACTCATCCAACGAGCAAATAGTAGGTCAATTTGTCAATTTTTATCAACAACTCTATAATATCCCTAAGAAATCCACCCACCCCTTCAACCCAGACGTTCACTTAGACTTGATCCGAAAATTCCTCTCCAAACATGGCGTAAAAAAAATCCCTCCCTCATTAGTCAGCAAGATG
The DNA here is from genome assembly GCA_018402905.1 of Glandirana rugosa. Classification (NCBI taxonomy): domain Eukaryota; kingdom Metazoa; phylum Chordata; class Amphibia; order Anura; family Ranidae; genus Glandirana; species Glandirana rugosa. Next base: position 72,235 of record BLSH010031682.1, on the reverse strand, counting down.
AACTCACCCCTATCAGAAGAAGAATTTGATAAGGTCATCAAAAGCACGAAAACTGGCAAAACCCCAGGACCAGATGGACTCCCACTTCAATATTATAAAACCTTCCTAGACATCGTTAAACCCCACTTTCTTAAATCTTTTCGTTCTCTAAAGGACTCTCCACATCTTCCCCCATAATCTTTAGAAGTCCACATTGTTGTCATCCCCAAAGAAGGGAAGGACCCATCCCTGGTTCCGAATTATCACCCAATCTCATTAATTAATGTAGATATTAAGATTTATGCGAAAATTCTCGCTAATCGCTTGCTTCCTATTCTGCCCTCCTCGATCTCATTGGGCCAGGTCGGATTCATCCTGGGCCGAGAGGGGAGAGACAACATGACAAAAGCTTTAAACCTTCACCACTGGCTTAATCAAAACAACAAGCAGGGCATGTTCCTGTCCCTCGAGGCGGAGAAGGCGTTCGATAGAGTGGCCTGGGACTTCATGTTCGAAGTCCTTAGAGACATGCAGGTACCTGAAGGAATGCTCTCGTATATCAAAGCCCTTATATACCTCGCCGTCCGCGAGGGTAAGAGTCAACAGCCACCTATTGGACGCCTTCTCTCTGATCTCATTGGGCCAGGTCGGATTCATCCTGGGCCGAGAGGGGAGAGACAACATGACAAAAGCTTTAAACCTTCACCACTGGCTTAACTGACTGGGGTGCCCCCTTTCCCCTCTCCTTTTCATCATCACCCTGGAACCCCTGCAGAACCAAATTTGGTCCAATCCTGACATCAAAGGTATCACCATCAAAAATCACACTTACAAAGTGGTGGCTTTCGCCGATGATCTTCTTCTCTTTATTACAGATCCCATTACCACTATCCCTATTCTCCTTAAAATTCTAGACGACTTCCAAAATATCTCCAATCTCAAAATAAACCACTCCAAATCATCCATCCTGAATATTTCGATTCCCCCTAAGATAATTAAACAATGCCAAAACAACTTCCCCTTTGTTTGGGCCAAGGAAGCCATATCATATCTGGGGATTAAGATCCCCGTCCTTCTGAAAAATCTTTTTCAATTAAATTTCATCCCGATACTAAAGGAAGCAAAGGAAGATTTAATAAGATGGAATATCCCTAATGTATCATGGTTTCTGTAGGGCCTCCCTTGTGAAAATGATGATCTTGCCTCGATTTCTATATTTGCTTCAAATGATTCCCATACACATTCCTAAAGCATTCTTTATCACCTTCCGTCAAATATGCACCTCTTTCATCTGGAGACATAAATTCGCCCTGCTCACTTTCCCCAAACACAAGGGCGGCATAGCAGTACCAGATCTACAGCGCTACTATTGGGCCTCCCTACTTACCCCCATTGTAGACTGGAACATTCACCAGGATGGGAAAGACTGGGTCACCCTTGAACATTTAACCTCGTCCTACAACCTCAGACTCACTCCATGGGTAAACACTAAACATATAACCTTGAATCTTAAAACTCACCCCCTGATCGGCCCTACACTAAATGCTTACTACACCGATATCTTAAAGAAGTATCCCAATCATTGGAAGAGCCCACTAACCCCCCTTAGGGCAAAGCTGGACTTCCCGCCTGGAACCAATGAAAATTTTGTAGCACAATGCTGGCCTCACAGAGATATTCTGACATCCCACTTCTTCCACAAAAGTACTATACTATCCCTTGAAGATGTCAAAGTCAAAACTAAGCCCCATGTGATCCCCAGATGGACTTATACTCAAATTAGACACTACCTAACCAAACATGAGAATACTAGCCATTGGACTAGAGCACCCTCCACTCTGGAAGACCTCTGTACAAAAAAAAGCCCCCAAAGACACCTCATCCCCACCTTATACTCTTCCCTCTTTTCAGAACAAAATGCATTCTCTACCCGGGCTTTCAGGGCATGGGGAAGAGATTTAAAAATTTCTCTATCCGACCCAGAATGGGAAAAAGTTTGCTTCCACACTCACAAAGGTTCCCTAAATGTTGCTTCACAGGTAAGTGGCTATAAAGTACTTACGAGATGGTATAGAACCCCAGAGCTTATTCACAAATTCAATCCTCAATCCCCGAATAAATGTTGGAGATGCAATGCCAAGGATGGCTTGATGGTCCATATTTGGTGGTCTTGCCAAAGAATTCAAAAGTTTTGGGAGATGATACATAAGTACATCCATATTATTACATCAGAGAATCTGGCCTTCTCCCCAGCTACTTACCTGCTTCATCACACCACTATCCCCAGAAGACAATACCACTAATTCCTGACTCAAAATCTGATAAATACTGCTAGACAGTGCATCCCCCCCATTGGCTAACATCTACCATTCCTTTGAGAGGGGAGTGGTTCCACAGAATTAATCAGACCGAAAAAATTTAAGAACTCATCAGTATATCACAAGAAAAACTCTCTTCCCACACAGTCACGTGGTATGGTTGGCAATCGTTCAAATCAACACCCCATTATGCAGATTAGTGCTGACTACATCTCAAAATTCCATCTTATTCCCAGTTTGTTGTTGGTAAAAAAAGGAAGAAAAAAAAAAAGAAAAAAACTTTTTCTGAATCATAAGACACTATTACTAGATGATCTCTATCTAAGGATGCTGATCCCCAGCAGGAGCCCTTTCGGGACCATGGGATCACACCCTCTAACCAAACCAGCCCCATCCGGATCACCCCCAGTTCTACAAAGTAGCATACCCCTACATATCACCAAGCTTAAATGTATACACTATACCTGTTCAACTTTTTATACTGCTCTCTATGTATGGAAAATTATCTCATGTTCTATATCAAACTTGCCTACTAAAGATTTGTTTGTAAATTCCTCCCTATACATTGTGCTACTGTATTGTTCTTCATTGTCTGTTCACTTACCTTCAATAAAATTATGTAAAAAAAAAAAAAAAAAAGGTAAATCTAAAGAAAATTGGACAGAAAATCTAACATGTATGGAAGCCAATTTACTTGAACTTTATTGCATGTAGAGTAGAGCCATTGTTTAAACAAGCCACATCAGACTTGATAACAAAACAAAACTTTAGTGGCTTTGTTAACTGTTTGGAAGCATCTAATAAAAAAAAAATCTGGTGAATAATTTACAAACAATTGCTGGAATGCCTAAAGCCAGGTACACAGTACAGTTTTTTTTGTGCAATCCAGCGAGTTGCACAATAAAAACTGTCAGTTCCGGTCAGAGCTGCTTTACTAACCATGCGAGGTTAGTTAAGCGATCTCCCCCGCTGAGCTACTGTGTTATGACAGGAGGAAACCCTCTCCCGTCAGAACACCCCGATCAGCGCTCTCTGTCATTGGCTGAGAGCGCTGATCCGGAGTTGGTTGGCTGCTGGTTTTCCACCATGCATATCCGACAGAAGCAGAATGTCGGCTGTTATTTTTGAACTGGCAAATATCTCCCGACATTCTGTCCATGTGTTCAGGGTTTAACTGACACATTTAAATCACATAAAAAATTAAAACAAATATTAATCCTTTGGACTCAAGATTGAGTATATGCTGAGGTCTAGCTGCTTCCCATGTTCTCATGTCATATTCTACCTTCTTAATGCTATATGACCCCTGTAGCAAGTATTATAAAAGTAGGTTAACTTAAGAATGTAGAGAATCTTTAAGCCTTGCTAGACACTGTAAACCTACTTTACAGATGCCTCAAAGACATTATTACCTTCAAGAGACAAAATCAAACTGTTGGTACCAGCCCACATAGGGAACCAACATAGGGAACTTACTTGAAAACAACTCCTCATTAGTAACTGACGCTTTCTCCAAAGTTGAAGAAAGATGAGCTTATGGTCACTCACAGTGATTTTTCTATTTTGTTGAACAATCCTACCTACTTTTCAATGAAGAGTAGGAAGGAAGGTGTTAACCATGCATGCATCACTTAGGACAGTACCACTGCTTACTAGAGGCAGATGTATTTCTTGATGCCCTTGATTGTAATTCTTATGTAGACACCTACTTGTCCATTCTTAGCCTAATAGCCCGTACACACGGTACAATTATTGGCCGAAAAGCTGTCATACGACAGCTTGTCGTACCATTATCCACCCGTTAGTATGCTCCATTCGACAGATGATTTTGAATTATCGTCCATGAGCAAACTAGAAAACTTTTGTCTGCCGACAAGGCGTCATCCGATTTTCGGCTCGTGTGTACAGAAGTTGGACAAACAAAAGTTGTAAGTACAAACACGCATGTTCGGAAGCCAGCAACGAGCCGGAAGTGTCGTGTAAACCTGCGTTCGAAATTCACAATTCACATTCGTGAAGCGGCAACTGAAATTTCAAAATGCAGCGCACAATATTCTCTTCAATGTGATAATAATGAAGCTGCTTTGCTGGTGATACTTATGTTACTAGCGTAATAAAAAAACATTTGTTATGTAGTGATAGAAATATTATTCACATTATTCTTGTTGTATAATATTTTTTTGAGATTACCACAATACCATTATCCCTGAGATTTTAATATGAAAAAACAAACTATGTTGGTGTTCCTTGGTAATTGTTATTACTTTTCTTTTTAATGTAATTGCCTACTTCAAACCTGTTATTTGAATAAAAAAACATAGGCAAGTGTATTCTTCTTCACATGACTCTTTATTGTGAAGAAAAAATAAAGAATATAAATTAAATTAGACATGGTATCTGTCACCAAAAAAAATGTAACAGAAACAAAAAGGGCATTGGATTCCGCAAATGTGGGGAAGAACCAAAAGAAAAGAAAATAATACACAAAAAAGTACAGAAAAACAAAAAATACATTAATGGGGGTATTGGGTATAATACCCAGACTATGGCTGTTGGTGGGGGCCATGGGGATGATATTGCCACTGACTGGCATGCTGCTGTGGTGGGTGGGATGGCTGTTGAGGTGGTGGAGGTGGAGTCACATACTCTGAAAGGTGCCTATTTTCTGTGATAAGCTCCCTATCCCCCTTGCTCAGCACCTGTGTTATAATTTCCTCAGACATGCTCCTTTGATATGGGGTCATGCGGCGGAGTTTGGCAGCTGTGTACGTAGCAAATGATTCCTTCTCATCAGGGTCCCTCTGGAGGTCTGCTGAGGCCTGTGTGAAAAAACATGAAGCGCTGTTCTCCACATTTTGTGTTTTTCAGGCTTTTTTAGCACCAACACACAGGGGAGGGATCTGCGACTCCACAGCCTGGGAAGTAGCAGCTGGCTCATCCCCAGTGACACTTTCTGTAACACTTTCCTGTGTATAAAAATGTGACATCATTAGATTATATTTGTTTGTGTGGGTCATCAATCAAACAAAATTGACATTTCCTCACTGTTACTAATTGAATATTTAGAAATACAAAAGACTATCATTCTGGCACCAGCATTTGGATTTATCCTTCAAATTATTTTAATGGCAAAACTGTGTTTTGATATAGAACCAACTTTGTTAAGGCTCAAATATTTGGGCAATAATGTTTAGTTATCATCATTGTGTTTTTTACTGACAATATGTTCAACAGCACTATAACTGTGTCAAGATGGGCTCCTCCACATATTGAGGTTCAGGTTCAGGAGCTGTGGCCTCAGCAGAGGTAGAAGGTAGGGTGGAAAGGGGTGGCCTGGGCTCAGGCTGCTTTCTGATAAACCGCAGGCTTTAGAAGTACTGTGGCCTGACATAGACATCAGCCCAGCTGCAGCTCCTGACCTCTCAGATTTTTTGATCGTCTTCAGCTCCCTCGTATAGGTGGGCCTAAGGTCGGCAATTTTCTCCCGCAAAAAATTATAATCAGCATGAGGATCCACCACTTTACACAGCTCAGCCAGTTTGTCCATTGCTGCCCGCTTTATTATTTTGTTGGAGTAGTCCTTGCTCTTGACTAGAGTTGAGCGAACCCGGACTGTAAAGTTCGGGTCCGTACCGAACTTTGGGGTGTCCGGGACACGGTCCCGGACCCGGACTTTTCAAAAAAAGTCCGGGTTTGGGTCCGGGGTTCTGGTAATTTTAATGAAAATTCTTAAAAATGCTGTAAAAATGTCCAGGAAGGTCCTAGAGGTCTGCAAAAGGAAGGAAAATGGGAGTAAGGGTGGGAAAAGTGCCCTACAAAGAAATGGGGACAGGGAAATAACTTTAAATATTTTTAAAAAAATAAAAACATAAAAAAGCAAAAATGGAGGTGAATGGGGATCATCTTCAAACTGGGTCTGAAAAGTATTAATTAACATTAGAGGCCATAGAACTGTTCTAAAATCATCTTCAAACTGTGTCAAAAAAGTATAAATAAGCCGGGAGTACCCAATAACTGTTCTGCAAAATGTGTGTGTCACTTTAAATGAAACCGGGAATAAGTGAACATCTGTTCTGCACAATTATTTAAAGTCTGTGTGTCACTTTAAATGAAACCGTGGCCCCAATCCAAGCAGTATAGGCCATTAAACCCCCATCTAGGCCCCAATCCAAGCAGTATAGGCCATTAACCCCCCATCTAGGCCCCAATCCAAGCAGTATAGGCCAACTCCCCTCTTAGGTGCGACATGATGCTGGGGAGTGAACAGCTCGCCTATCCTCCATGCGACACACTCGGTGGATTATTTTACACACTTTTAACCACTCACCGACCGCCAACCGCAGGTTGACGGCGACAAGGTGGCTCGATATCGCAAACCGCCGTCATATGACGGTGGCTGCGAGATCGTGCACTGTGAGCGCACGCACTGTGTTCAGCTGGGGCCAGGGAGCGGATGCGGTGGACTCGATCTACGCCGGCTACCCGCGATGCCCCCCCACAGTGAAAGAACGGAGATCTGTGTATGTAAACACGGATCTCCGTTCTGTGATAGGGGGAAGGGCTGATCACAGCCTTCCTCTATATGGAAGCCGTGATCACGCCCCTTCCCCTGCCAGTCAAACACTATCACAGTTAGAACTCGCCCAGGGAAAACAGTTAACCCTTAGAGCGCCCCCCCAGGTTAACCCCTTCACTGCCAATGGCATTTACACAGTAATCAGTGCATTTTTGTAGCACTGATAGCTGTATAAATGCCAATGGTCCCAAAAAAGTGTCAAAATGGTCCGACATGTCTGCCGCAATATCGCAGTACCACTAAAAATTGCAGATCACCGCCATTACTAGTAAAAAATAGAAAAAAATAAAAACCCCAGAAATGAATTCTCATCATCCATAAATGCGGCAACTTTTGCGCAAACCAATCAATAAATGCCGAATTCAATTTTTTTTATCACAAATATGAGGTAGAATATAAATCGGCCAAAACCGTTGAAAAAAAATTTTTTTTTTTGGATTTGTATTTTAGCAAAAAGTAAGAAATTTTTTTTTTTTGCAAAATTGTCGCTCTTCTTTTGTTTATAGCGGCGATCCGAAATGACACAGCGATGATCAAATACCACCAAAAGAAAGCTCCATTTGTGGGGAAAAAAGGATGCAAATTTAGTTTGGGTATAAGGTCGCACGACCGCGCAATTGTCAGTTAAAGCAACGCAGTGCCGAATTGCAAAAAGTGCTCTGGTCCTAAAGTGTGATATATACCATCAAGGGTTATCAAGCACCGTGTTTCTGGGGTGCAACCCCCCTTTCTCTAAGCTAGAGTAGCTTTGATAAAGGGGGGTTGCAGCACCGAAATGTGTCAGCTGATACCATCAGGGGTTCGGAGTTGACGCGTTTCTGGGGTGCAAACTCCCTTTATCAAAGCTACTCGAGTTTTGAAAAAGGGGGATTGCAGCACCGAAATGCATCCGTTGATACCACCAGGGGTTCTGAGCTGATGCTTTTCTGGGGTGCAACCCCCTTTATCAAAGCTACTTGATTTTTGATAAAGGGGGGTTGCATCACTGAAACACACCCGTAATACCATCAGGGGTTCGGAACTGATGCGTTTCTGTGGTGCAACCTCCCTTTATCAAAGCTACTCGAGTTTTGATAAAGGGGGGTTGCAGCACTGAAACACGTCAGTTGATACTATCAGGGGTCTCTGAGCTGAAGCATTTCTGGGGTGAAACCTCCCTTTATCAAAGCTACTCGAGCTTTGATAAAGGGGGCTGCAGCACCGAAATGCATCAGTTGATACCATCAGGGGTTCTGAGCTGATGCATTTGTGGGGTGCAACCCCCTTTATCAAAGCTACTCAAGTTTTGATAATAAAGGGGGGTTGCACCGAAGAAACATGGCACTTGATACCCCCTGATGGTATATAACACGTTTACACACTTTGTCATGTAGGGGCTTAGAAATGTTGCTGGTTGGAAATAAACACCTTTTAGAAATGCCATCATGGACCTAATCTCTGTGAGAAGCCACTAGGTGGATGGGGATTCAATTTTGACATTTTAGGGAGGGGAGATCAGATCACACCATGCTAGGAAGGCAGCATCCACACAGTCTTGAGATACTGATGTCTCTTTTGCCCTTCGCTTTTCCATGAACAATGGAAGTGAGGGACTTTTTCATGTGTATGTAAAGGTTTTAGACATGCCTGGTTAACCAAATAAATATGATGAAGGCCTAAATACATACGTTAGACACAAATATGTTTTTTTGTTTAAGCATCTTAAAAAGCACCTGTGAATGTGCTTGGAGTAAAAAGATTTGGACAAAACAGTGTGCTACTTCTTATTTACTTGATCTATACCTGTGAATTTAATAAGTTGATGTTAATAATGTCAAATCCTGCAAATTTGAGCAGGAAAAATTTGAAGGAGTTGTAAACGCAAATGTTTTTGTTCTTCATGCATTCTTCATGCATATGTGTGCTTGTGTGTGTGTGCAGCAGACCCCCAGCACACCATAATACTTAGCTGAAGATGATATTTGATATTGTCACCTCATGTAGAAATTAAGGTTACATTTCCCTCTTGGAGCAAGTGTCCAAAAAAAAAAATTCTAGAACATTTCTTATACATAGTAGAAACTCATATGCAGCGCCTGAATTATGGAGAGCCTTTATGTGTATAGTAGAGATAGATATAGTTCAACCATATAGCAGTAGATCTCTGTAGTAATTCCAATAGATAAGCAGATGGGGGCTTACCAGATGGTAGAGGTATAAACGCGGTTGTTTATAAATCCCAGACGGATAGCTGCTCATCAGATCCGTGGAACCGTTGTTGGAATTCCTGGGGGGACCTCTGGTGTTGATGCAGGACCTCTGGTGTCAGAAGGAAGGGGATGAACCGTTGTTAGAATTCCTGGGGGGACCTCTGGTGTTGATGCAGGACCTCTGGTGCCAGAAGGAAGGGGATGATCACTAGTTGTGGTCTCCAGGGGGGTCCTTAAGGTTGTTGCCAAGGTGCCTAGACTACTCGTCGATAGGCAGACCCTAAATATTTGTTGGCGCAAATATGGAGATGGTAGACCATTCGGGGGTAGACGAATAGATAACCTTAATGATGTCTCTAGATGACGATATACCAACTTGATATAGATAGAGATGATATGTGTATTTCCGAGAGGTATTAAGTCCGCGACGTATACTCAAAGATGATACATATTCTTTACAAGATCTTAAAAAAAAAAACCT
>BLSH010031682.1:32502-46018 GCA_018402905.1 Glandirana rugosa | reverse complement strand
GGCCGGTATGAACTTTGAATGGGATGTGTCTTATTTTTATGATTAACATATACCACTCTTAGATCATATATATAATATTATATTTCGTATTCCATTCTTAGACATGTATACAATATCATACCCCGTTTGCCAAACAATTCAATATATCCATTTACGCCCTCTAGTGTTCTGACCACATAATGACTGTGTCCATGCATAAATCCTAATAGAATAACTCTATGGATGATTTCTTTATTTAGCCCCGCATGAGGGAAAATAATTGTTTGTGTGTTTTTTGGTTGTTGCCATTGTAATAGTTATAATTATGATTATTCTCAATACTACATTTTATCCCTTGGCATCCATATCCACATACAACATTATTTTCTCTCTTTTTTTTTTTTTTTTTTTCTATAAAAATATATTTTTTGCTCCTTTGCAGTTTTTGTTTTGCTCACTTTCCCCTAGGACATAACGTCCCTTCTAGACTCCTTTCTAGACATATCTCCTACTGTGAAATTCGATGCAGATGGTATCCCCTTGGGTCTAACACCGTGCAGCATTCATCCATACATTTTGTTTGTTTTTTGTACTAGTGTACATTTTGTTGACATGTTTAAATGGTTGTCTTCTCCACACATATCATGATTATGAATGTAGGTGAGGACATTATGATGCCTTGTGTTTGGAGTTTTTGCTGCATGATGTTCTTTGAACTATATGGGGGATGCCTGTATGGTTGTTTTGTCTTCCCTTTTACACAGTATCAAACATGCTCATGTGGCTTAATTAACTCATGGGGTTTCCCTTCTATGTTTCCACATGAATCCTTGTTTTGCCCTTTTACCATCAGTATAAACAGCACAATATATTTGTTATCACTGTGTCAAAATTGGGTTGTACTTGCATTTTAATTGTGTTTAATTAGTTTATATACACTAATTTTTACTATGTATGTTACACATCTGTGTTTTTTTGTATGTGATGACACAATTGATTCTATGCTAATTTCATTCGCTGCCTAAAGTGGGTTGCTGACCTTTCAATTTGGAGGTAATTACACTCACCTGGTTTTTCCTTTTCCCCTCCTCCTCTCTTTGTTTGAGAAGATCTTGAATTCATATTTAAGCAGCGATATGATCATACCATCTCTAGCTATGATTAAGCGTCAGATATAGACGTGAAACGCGTCAGCTTTTGTACCTGGGGTTTGTCCCCCAATATGCTCTGCTTGTATGTCATTTGATTTTACCAATAAACGGCATTTTTTGGAGTGCGGCTGTCTGAAGAACTTTTCTCAGTATATTCTAGTGGATCCTGGAATCTGTAAGGGATAGAGACTTGTAGGAGAGCTCCCGCGCACTGCTGTATATCCCACGTCACACCCTGCTATAACTTGCAACCACCTGCTTTATCCATTTCTATACACCTTGGGGCACCAGAGATGGACAGGGTTATCACAAAGCTGCCATCAGCTAAGTGCCAGCAGCCCTCTAAGAAAGATGCATGCACCCTATGACCTATGACAAGTTGATCCCTGGAATAGTGATGTCTATCAGGAAAACACAAAACTTGCTGCTGAGGATGTTTTACATGTGAAACCAGACATACCAGGCATCATTTCATCAGCTATTCATTTAGAACTAGGAATTATTAAGGCTAAGCTACCAACATCTGCCAAACAAATCTTGGAATCAGAGTTGGTTAAGTGGATGTAAAAGAGCCAAATATTTTATCAGCTACAGCTATGTACTTGAGCCTTACCCAATGAAAAAAGTTAGTTGACCTTGAAATAGTTCCCACTGAAATAACTTTAGAGTAGTCAGACTGCCAGATGTCATCCACCTGGCAGATCTGGCAAGCTTCTTGGTTGAAATAGATACGTTTGTGTCATTTTTCAGCCTTTCTGAATATATAACTATGTGGCTTCCATACAGACACCATCCCCCAAGCACTAGGCATATTTGTGCACTACGGAGCAGAAGAGCAAACCGCCTTATACCCTTACTCAATGACTTAAAGTGGAGCTCCCCCTAAAAGGAGAAGCTCCACTTGTTTGCACCCTCCTCCTCTCCACTGCCACATTTGGCACTTTTAGGGGGGGAGTGCGTATTTGGCTTTGACAAGTACCTGCTGCCACTTTTGGGTCAGATCTACGAGTATATCCGGCCCTTCCCCTTCCCCCTGCAGCCTTCTGGGACACAGGTCCCCGGAAAACTGCAGGACCATTCACAAAGTGCAGCGTGACTCATGGATGTGCAGTAGGAAACCAGTTGTGAAGCCGGAAGGCTTCACTGCTAGTTTCCCTTATCTAAGATGATGGCGCCTGCACCCGAAGCTGATAAAAGAATTGGCTTGGGTATCTACATCGCTGGATCTCTGGATAGGTAAAGGTCCTTATGTTAGAAGTCAGCAGCTACAGTATTTGTAGCTGCAGACATTTAATTTTTTTGCCTAGACTCCATGGAGTTCCTCTGTAGCTCAGCCCAGAACTGTGATACCTAGGTTTCATTGATGGTGTGCAAATTGTATGAGCTTACAGAGCACAACAACATTTTTTGCCTGATGGGTGTAAGTTATTGCTATTCTCAGATTACTCCATGGAAGACCTCATGCCCTTATGGAAGACCTCATTTTTGCCACACTCACCAATCTTTGACCTTGAGTATTTGCAGCTGAAATGAAACTATGGTGACCTCTGATCGCTCATATGTGGTAGAAACTATGGTAAGCTGGGCACTGTGGAAGCCTCCAACAACTTGAAAAATGTCCTACTTGCTTAGCTGCAGACAAGTCATTTATATCCTATTTGAAGCTGTGGTGGTATGAATATGCAGACTGCAATGCTTATCCCATTCTTTATTGGGAAGCTACAAAAGCAGCTATTTTGGGGCAAAATTCTGAATAATATTACTTTCTGAAAGAAAATTACTAGTCCAAGATATGTGCAGACTTGTGCTAAGGTTTATTAGACATATTTTATGTTTAGCCACTTGTATACCAGCCTGCAATTACCAGGCCATTTCTCAGTTTTGTGCACTGTGATAGTTTGGCTGACAATTAATCTGTTATGCAACTCTATATTCAAATCAAATTTATATAATTTTTTGAGACAGAGAGATATTTCTTTTGGTAATATTTAATAACCACTGGGCCTTTTATGTTTTACTATATAAAGTAAAGTACTGTTTACCTATTTTCTGTTGCCACATTTTTTGGAAATGAAGAAACATGCCAGTAATAAAGGAGTTAAGCACAGTGCTTGTTAATGGATTAATTATTGTACAGGTCAATCACAGAGCTAGGAGGCAGTAAAGTGGTTAATGTACTGGTCACATACAGTGGCAGGATGGAGGTGAAAGAGTTACAACATCATGTGATTCACTTGGATCGGTTGGGTACAGTGTCTCTGTATGATGGCTGGTTACATAGTGATCGCCCAGTGGATCAGCCGCCTGAGGGCTATTTATCCAGTGCTGTTTATAAATGGCACTGGGTAAATAATGGGCCACCGACCTACCACACACTATGGTACGAAAGTGGTTTAACAATATTCATCTGCAATGAAATGAAAGAGTTGGCTTCAGGCAAAACAAGTTTGCTAACATTGTTTTACACAATATTATTGTAAAGGAAATTTGTAAGTTCTGTGTATAATTGTATTCTATTTTGTATGTATTGCACACTGCACTCATTGTGCACACGGCACCAATAATGTTTTCATTCCATGTTTGCATTCTTTCGAGTCCTGATTAGAATTAGTCTGCCTATGTTACCATACAAGTACAATTGTAATATTAATGTGATACCTACGTAATCACGTGTATAAACACCTTCAATTGCATCATAATAAAGCAGGACAGTTATTTGGAAAGATGCTGAGTGTATCTTTTGTGTCTGTTCCCTACTGCAGTAGTTATTCTTAATTTGGAACCACTAATCAATATGAGGATATGAGTTGCCTATCTATAAAATTCCTGGTCAATTATATTTACATAAGGCCATGGAGGGATGCAAATTTCTTTAAAATTGGCAACAAGTCCAGATACCTACAAGCATATCTTGTGAAAGGCAAAAGACAGGCGATCCATGTCACCTTCCTGCAGACCATGGCTACAGCACGGATCAGTGTATTCTGACTGTGGAGGAACACTCACAGTTAGACTACAATAACACATCAGGGAAGATTCCTTTAGCCACCCTAAATGTGTGGATGGGGGAATCTGTTTGTTTTTTTCTATGTGATCAGCCAGCTGTCTGATAAAAAAAATTAATCTATTGTCAGTTTTACTGCCTTTTGATGGCAGACAGAGGTATTGGGCATCTTATTAGGGTTAAGGTAACTTTTTAACAAATATTGACTCATCTCACTGTTATTTAAAGTGATTGTAAAGTCTTGTTTTTTTAAAATAACAAACATGTTATACTCAGTTAGTTTTTCACAGAGAAGCCCAGATCCTCCTCTTCTCAGGTTCTTCTTTGCTGCTCCTGGCCCCTCCCTCGTATTGAGTGCCCCCACAGCCAGCAGCTTCCTATGGGGGCACCCGAGTCAGAGCTCCGTGTCTCCATTCAGATGCGGAGCCCCAACCCAACCCATGCCCTCTCTCCCCTGATTGGCTGACTGACTTTGATTGACAGCCGCGGTAGCCAATGGCTCTGCTGCTGTGTCTCAGCCAATCAGGAGGAGTGTCCTGGACGGCTTAGACATTTCTGGATATTAATGGAGAGAGATGGGGCTCAGGAAAGTAATTAGGGGGTTCTGGGGGAAGCTGTTACACACAGAAGGTTTTTTTATCTTCACGACTTAAGGACCGGAAGGATTACCCCCTTAATGAATAGGCCATTTTTTGCAATACGGCACTGTGTTGCTTTAACTAACAATTGCACAGTCGTGTAATGTTGTACCCAAACAAAATTGATGTCCTTTTTTCCACACAAATAGAGCTTTCTTTTGGTGGTATTTGATCACCTCTGCGGGTATTATTTTTTGTGCTATAAACAAAAAAAGTGACAATTTTGAAAAAAAAAACAAATATTTTACTTTCTGCAATAAAACATTTACAAAAAAAAAATCAGTTTAGGCCGATATGTATTCTGCTACATATTTTTGGGGAAAAAAAACGCAATAAGAGTATATTGATTGGTTTGCACAAAAGTAACCGCATCTACAAAATAGGGGATACATTTATGGCATTTTTATTTTATTTGTTTTTTACTAGTATTGGCGGCGATCAGTGATTTTTAGCAGGAGTGCGACATCGCGGTGGACAGATTGGACACCTAACTGACATTTTTGACACTTTTTTGGGAACAAGTGACATTATTACAGTAATCAGTGCTAAAAATATGCACTGTTATTGTACTAATGGCACTGGTAGGGAAGGGGTTAGCATCAGGGGCAATCAAGGGGTTAAATGTGTTCCCTGGGAGGTGTTTCTAACTGTATGGGGAACTGTGTGAGTGGGGAAGGAAGCAGTAAGACAAGATCTGTGTGATCTCCCCTGTCAGAATGGGGATCTGCCTTGTTTACACAGGCAGACCCCCATTTTGTCACTGTGGGGAATGATTGCAGGTGGCCGGCGGACATTGAGTCTGCCCCACCCACTGATTAGCACCCCCGCTGGCCAATGGGAGCGCGAGTACAGCAATGGCGATTTGCGGGAAGCAGCCACACTGCCGCAGTATAATTACGGCGGCTGGGGCTGAAGTGGTTAATGCATAGAATTCATTAAGATAAAAAAAAATTGCCTTTACAACTTCTTTAACCACTTCAATACTGGGCACTTTCCCCCCTTCCTGCCCAGACCAATTTTCTGCTTTCAGTGCTGTCACATTTTGATTGACATTTGCACAGTAATGCGACACTATACCCAGACTATATATTTGTAATTTCTTTCCCACAAATAGAGCTTTCTTTTGGCGGCATTTGATCACCACTGGGGTTTTTATTTTTGTGCTACAAATAAAAAAAGACTGGAAATTTTGAAAAAAAAAGTTTTTCTTTGTTTCTGTTACAAAATTTTGTAAATAAGTATGTTTTCTCCTTCACTGATGGGCACTGATGAGGCTGCACTAATGGGCACTGATGAGGCAGTACTGATTAGTGCTGATGAGGCGGCACTGATGAGGTGGCACTGATGGCCACTGATGATAAGGCCCTTATATGCAGCACTGATGGGCACTGATAGGGGCACTGATAAGCAGCACTGACGGGCACTGCTAGGTGGCACTGATATGCAGCACTTCTGGGCACTGATAGGTGGCACTAATGGGCACTCATAGTCAGCACTGGTGGGCACTGATAGGTTGCACTGATGGGCACTGATAGGTGCACTGATGAGTGGCACTGATAGGTGGCACTGATGGGTAGAGTTGAGCAAACCCGAACTGTAAAGTTCGGGTTCGTACCGGACATTTGAGAAAAAGTCTGGGTTCGGGTTCGGGTATTTTTTTGTGCCTGTTGAATAGCTGCAGGGCAGCCAATCAACAAGTGTTTCACTCGTTTGCCCTTAGAAGCCATCACAGTCATGCCTACTAATGGCATGGCTGTGATTGGCCAGTGCATCATGTGACCCAGCCTCTATATAAGCTGGAGTCACGTAGTGCTGTATGTCACATCATCTCATACCAGTGTAGGGAGTGGATGCTGCTTCTACTGTGAGGGACAGATTAGCTTTAGAAAATCATCTCATACTAGTGTAGGGAGAGGATGCTGCTGCTGCTGCTGTGAGGGACAGATTTGTTTTAGAAAATCTGTTAAAAACAGTGATTTATTGATGGGTGGGTGCTAGAGGAGATTTTTGTTTGCTAGAGTACATTTTGTTTGCTAATCAAAGTGCCTCATATAAAACCTAAGCAATTTTTCTGTTTGTTAGGTGGGCGTTTGCAGCCATTTTTTCAAGTGCAGTGCACTCACAACTGCTTGTGTGTCAGGGACACTACTTTAATCATGTTCTGTTAGTTCATTTGGCAACATTTTGGCATATTTAAATACTGCTTTTACATTGCAGTTAGACAAATAAAACAAACATTTTTTTTGTGCAAAATATTACATTCTTATATTTGCCGCCAGCGTGGCATTTCTTACCCAAAATTAAAAATTGCGTCTACATTGCTGGTTTAAAAAAAATATATTCTAAATACTACATTTGTGGCCAGCGGTGCATTTCTTGCACTAAAATAAAAAGTGCTTCTACATTGCTGGTTTTAAAAAAAAAATATTCTAAATACTACATTTGCGGCCAGAGGTGCATTTCTTGCACAAAAATAAAACGTGTGTCTACATTGCTGGTTTAAAAAAAAAAATTCTAAATACTACATTTGTGGCCAGCGGTGCATTTCTTGCACAAAAATAAAAAGTGCGTCTACATTGCTGGTTTTAAAAAAAAGAAATATTATAAATACTACATTTGCGGCCAGCGGTGCATTTCTTGCACAAAATTAAAAAGTGCGTCTACATTGCTGGTTTAAAAAAAAAAAATAGTGCTACATAGTACATTTGCACCTTGCTGTGCATTTCTTGCACAAAATTAAAAAGTGCGTCGACATTGCCGGTTTAAAAAATAATATAAATTTGTGCTAAATAGTACATTTGCGTCGAGAATGAGGAGAGCGTCAAATAAGGGATGTGGTCGTTGTCGTGGTGCTGCTGGTGCTGCTGGTGTTGGTGGTGTTGGTGAAGCTCCTGTTGCAAGGAGAGGACGTGGTCAATCTGTGCCAGCTACACGCACAAGTGAAACACCTTCCAAAGGTGCGAGTAGCTGACAGAACCTTCAACGTTATATGGTAGGCCCGAATGCCGCTCAACGAATGGTGAGGCCAGAACAAGTACAGGCGATAGTAGATTAAACCATGGTGCATTTTATATGGAAAAAGTGAACCCGTACTAGAACATCTCTGGGTTTGTCTGCAGATAGTGATCTTTTTTTTTTTTTTAATATGTCTCAATATTTTGGGGGCTACCCCAATTAGAAAAAAAAAACAAACAAACAAAAAACAGTGTTGGCTACCTCCTCCTCCTCCACCGCCACTTCCACCTACACTGCCACGGTCACCGCCTCCTCAACCTCCTACTCCACATACACCTCCTCCTCCATTTTTTATTTTTTTATGTGATTTTAAGTTATTTCCCTATCCACATTTGTTTGCATGGCACTTGTCCTACTCTTACCCCCATTTTGCTTTCTTTTGCAGCCCTCTAGCCCTTTCCAGGACTTTTTTAGAGCCAATTTAGTGCCCAAAAGTTCGGGTCACCATTGACTTCAATGGTGTTCGGGGTCAAGTTCGGGGCCGAACTCGAACTATTTCACGAAGTTCAGCTGAACCCGCCAAACCCGAACATCCAGGTGTCCGCTCAGCTCTACTGATGGGCACTGATAGGTGGCACTGATGGACACTGATAGGTGCACTGATAGATGGCACTGTGAGGCAACACTGATCAGGAGGCACTGGCAGGAACTGGCAGGGATCACTGATGGGCACTAAGTGCCATTCCTATTGGGCATACCTGGTGGTCCTAGGTGGCATCCCTTGTGGTACTGGGTGGCATCACTGGTGGTCCTGGTGGGCAGCTCTGGTGATCCTGGGTGGGCACATCCCTGGTGGTCTTGGGTGGCATCCCTGGTAGTCCTGGGTGGGCATCCTTGGGGGGCTGCACTGATAATCAATCAGTGTAGACCCCCCTGTGAGGAGAGCAGCCGATCGGCTCTCCTCTACTTGTGTGTGTGCGTGTGATTGGAAACAGCTGATCACGTGGGAAGTGGTTAGGTGGACTTTAACGCAGAACGGCCACATATATGTGGGCCCCTAGGTAAACACTATACTGTGCTGAGAGCGTGCTCCCTGCCTACTCCCAGCACAGTAACAAACAAGTACCAGAAAACACAGATGCATACTTGCGATCAGGAGCTTTATGGTCATTTGCCCACAGCGATTGCCAATCACAGTGGTCACTTGATCGGAATGCCCGCCTCCACTTCCCGGCATTTCGATCCACTTAGAGGGCCAGAAGGTGGCGGCAGGAAGGGTTTAAGGCCATTGTGTTAATGTCATTTAGTTAAATACAGTTGATTCATTCAATTTGTATTCAGAATTTTTTTTGAATCTTCTTTGACATTAACGATTTTTTTTGATTCGAAATGTTCAAATCGATAAATTTTCAAATTGGTCGAAATGAAAATATTATATTTTTTTGATTTGAATGCAGCAAAGTGAACAAACAAAAGAAAATCTTCATCAAATGATTACAATGACCCTTTAAATCACCTTTGGCTTTACAAAAACAACATCATTTTGTAATGGTACTCTAATAACACACACAGTCTTTGATTTCAGAAGTATGTTTACAGTTCAATTTCGAATGGAATGCCATGTAAAATTCGATTTGAATTTCAATTCAAATTTCGGAAATTCGGACGAATTTCATTTCGTTATTTGGAACATTTGGTAAACTTCATTTATACTGTAATTCGGATGTTCGGATCTATACGAATCTCTGAATAATGAAAATGTGTCTGAATATTAATTCAGAATGAAACAAACCGCATATGTCTAGTCGTGTATGCAGTCTCAGTAATATGTATAATGTGAATTATGGTGGGTATGGCGCTGCTCTAGTTGTATGCTGTAGAAAATATTAATATATGTTAGTATACTATGTTTTCGTGAAAAATGAAAATTGAAAAAAAAATATTTTGACATAAATTTTCCAGCGTGTTGGTAAGTATTATTTGGCAGAAAAAATAACCATAAATTGTTGCAATAAAGTTTAAGGCAAAGTTTAAATATTAGTATGTTATATATTTGTTGAAATCGAAGCAAAAATTGAAAAAAATATTTTTATCATGAATTTTCCAGTGTGCTGGCAGGTATTGCTTGATGGAAAAAAAATTTTGTAGATTTTATAAATAATGTTTGGATCAATGATTGAATGTTTTAAATGTTGCTTTGCTATGAGAGGATATGTAAACAATGTGATCAACTAAGATGTGTCTGTGTAAAAACGAAGACGGTGAAATTGGAAATGACAAATAAAGATGTGAAAAAAATGTATTCGACTCAAAAAATGTATTCGACTCAAAAAATGTTCTGTGTGAAAATGTTGATAAATTACAATAAATAAATAATGTGTTCTGTGTCAAAAAAGATAAAATGATTCACAAAAAAATGGGTGGTCAATTTTTGCTAATACAGTTAAATTCATAAAATAATACATTAATAATAATGCATTCAAAGGTAAAACACATGCAATCAGTAATTAAGAATCCAATCAATACTAAAATAGTGGTGTTCCAATATAGGTGAGTCGTGCTTTATAACAGTGTTCCCCAACCCAGTCCTCAAGGCCCACCAACAGGTCATGTTTTCAGGATTTCCCTCAGATGAATCAGCTGTGGTAATTACTAAGGCAGTGAAACTGATCAAATCACCTGCGCAAAATAATGGAAATCCTGAAAATATGACCTGTTGGTGGGCCTTGAGGACAGGGTTGGGGAACACTGCTTTATAAAGTGCTGCAAATGTGATTATACATCCTCATTTTAAAAGTCCAAATAAATGCAACACTGCAGGCGTGGTGATAAGACTCCAAGCCTCTGTGCAAGTGATTCCAACTGTGCTCTCCCCATTTGCCAAACCACTCACCGGAAGGCGTTCCCCACTAGGGGGTTACTCACATTTCAAGATGTTTCTTACTCCCTGGATGTTTTTTCTTTCCCCACAGGTACAGCATATAAAATGAGAAAGGCAGAATCTTGTGCAATATTGTATGGCAAAATATTTATTTATGAAACAATTAGATGCACTCACATTTCCGTAGAGAGTTTCAAGCATTCAAATATTAAAAGTTTCCAGCCCATGTGGTAAGTCCTCCATGTGTCTTGCATTCCACGGTTCAGGAATACGATAAGAGGATACGACTGGAAGGACGTGTGACGCATGGTCCCACCCTACACGTTTCGTCATAGGATGTCTACTGGAGTGGTAAACTGATCTAGATACACTGGTGATCAGTACACATCTGACAGTTATAGAAGCAGTGCCTCTTTTCATTTACATTCAGGCTTGCTCACTGGGAGCTTTTCCAATAATTTAGAAAATCTTTGTGTACAAGAAGAGAGGTATTCGCCCCTAGGACAACAGAAATGGCCTGATCATCACAAGAAATGCTTGCAATCGGGAGTATGTATCAATTCACAATTTTTAAAAAAAACAATCATTTTTTCAGGAACAGTGATTTTAATGATGCTTAAAGTGCAACAATAAAAAGGAAAAAAATCCTTTAAATATAGTGCCTGGGGGGGTCTCCTTAGTCTGCCTGTAAACTGGCGCATATGGATAGAATATGCTGCAGCAAAAATTACATTTCTAATGAATAAAAAAATGAGTCAAATCACATTTAAATTGACTTTGCTGGCACTCGGCTATTGAAAAAAAAGAAAGAAAAAAACGGCATGGAGTCCACCCCCCAGTCCATAACAGACCCTTGGGCCCTTTGGGTCTGGTATGGATTTTAAGAGGAACCCCTAGCCACATTAAAAAAAATGGAGCAGGGCCCCCCAATATCCATAACAGACCCTTATCTGAGCATGCAGCACAGCAGATCAGAAAAAGGGGGGTGAGCATGTGCCCCTCTCCTGAACCATACCAGGCCACATGTCCTTAACATTGGGGGGTGCTTTGGAGTGGGGGGCCCTTGGGTCTGGTATGGATTTTAAGGGGAGCCCCATATCAAAATTTAAAAAAATGGCTTTGGGGTCCTCCCCAAAATCCATACCAGACCCTTATCCGAGCATGCAACCAGGCAATTCAGGATAGGGAGGGGACGAGCTAGTACCCCCCCGAATCATACCAGGTCACATGCCCTCAACATGGGGAGAGTGCCCCCCAGATGTGCTGGGGACAATGGCCTCTTCCCGACAACCATGGGCTGTGGTTGTAGGTGTCGGTGGGCAGGGTGCCCCTCCAGATCCTGTGTGCTGTCACCAATAGATGCATGCTGGGTCAGTGACATCACTTGGGGGCAGTGCCACCAGGTGACATTGCCAGGTGGCCCCACCCCTTACCTATTTAAGAACTGTCAAACGGCGGAGCAGGCAGTCAGCAAATAGCCTTCACTGTGGGCAGAGCTTTTTTTTCTTTTTCTTGAGTCCGGCGGTGGTGGCGGGCATCGTGATTGACGATGGATCTACATTGGGGGACATTGTTTTTTTATTTTTAATAAAGGAATAGGGGTACAATGTATAATTCCAGCATTGAAAATATGACAGCATGGCCGACTCTGCTCCACTTGCAGACCCCCTTGGGGACCACAATACAACTGCTCTTTAGATGAACTTGGACCTCCAGATATGTCTCTAAAACTGTGAGCTCTCTGGAATTGAGTACCACTTCTCAGGAGACAGCAGAACAGGTAGACCAATTTGAGCCCTCCCTATGACAGATCACGGGTTCCATTAGGGAATGGAAAGCCTGGATAGTCTCACAAATTGATAGTGTTCACATTGATCTCGCATTGCTGAAGCAAGATATTCAAAACTAGAGTTGAGCGAACCCGAACTGTAAAGTTCGGGTATGTACCGAACTTTGGGGTGTCCGTGACCCGGACCCGAACCCGGACATTTGAAAAAAAGTTTGGGTTCGGGTTCTGGGTTCGGGTATATGATCCCGCCTGTTGAATAGCTGCAGGGCAGCCAATCAACAAGCGTTCACTGGTTTGCCCTTAGAAGCCATCACAGCAATGCCTACTAATGGCATGGCTGTGATTGGCCAGTGCATCATGTGACCCAGCCTCTTTATAAGCTGGAGTCACTTAGTGCTGCATGTCACATGCTCTCTGGCTAGTGTAGGTAGAGGATTCTGCCGGCGCTGTGAGGGACAGATTGCAGATGTAATAACATCTCATCCTGCATTACAAAACAATCTGATTGTGGACTAGGTAGAGATTACTACTACTACTGCTTTTAGGGACAGATTGCAGCTCTAATAACATCTCATCCTGGATTACAGAACAATCTGACTGGACTAGGTAGAGTCTACTGCTTAGAGGGACGGATTATTGTTCTAAAATCATCTTCTAGTTCTATAGGGTCAGGGTCCTGCTGTTGCTGTAAGGGACAGAATATTGTTCTAAAATCATTGCCTACTCCTATAGGGTCAGGTTCCTGCTGTTGCTGTAAGGGACAGATTATTGTTCTAAAATCATTTTACTTCCTTTTGCAGCCCTCTAGCACGGGAATGTCGTTGTCGTCCTTGGACTGGGATATCCTCATCCGTTACTAAAATCTTGTTATAAGACAGGGAATGTCGTTGTCGTCCTGGGACTGGGATATCTTGATCTTCTACTAAAATCTTGTTATTAGGCAGGGAGATTCGTCATCTGAGATGGATCAGGTCAGTCTAACAAGACATTAGGTCCTACTCTACAATAATCTCGACGTTAGACAGGGATTTTCGTCATCATCATCATTAGAGATGGATCAGGTGTTAGTCTAACAAAACATTACGTCCTACTCTACAATAATGTAGACGTTAGACAGGG
>BLSH010031672.1:690705-703144 GCA_018402905.1 Glandirana rugosa | reverse complement strand
CTTTTCTCTGAGTTCACTGACAGACGCAGCACCCACCCCTCTGTGTTGGTTTTGTACAGCTTGTTACGAACTGATGTGCTATGCAGAGCAGGGGGATAATATGCTGAGGTGAGGACGGCCCCCTGGGAGGGGCCAACCTACGCTTTTGTTTGTTTTTGCCTAGTCTACTCCTAGTAGGATGAGCATAACCCCATGTGTCATAAGAAGGCGTCTGTCAGTGAACTCAGAGAAAAGGATTTTACGGTAAGTTATACAAAAAATCCATTTTTTCAAGTGGTGCGGTGGTGGTGTTTCTACTGGCAAAATTCTGAAGATCACACAGACATCTGAACTAATTAATTTTGGTGGACTTTTAATGAGTTATTAGTCTGCATACCGACATCATCTCTAGTGATGTTTGAGCGCTGCTACGTTCAGTCTAAATACCTATTCTGATGGTTTTTCTGTTCGATTTCTGTGGCTTACTTGTGCACTTTGAAGACAAATTTCTCCACAGCGCCTGTAGCTAGAGCTAAGAATAATGATTTATTTTAAAGCATTTATACTGCCTGGTCAAAATGGGTAGTTTCTTTGGTATATATTCTGAACACAGGTTCACTTTAACCACTTCCACACTGCCTACCGTATATTTACAGCGGCAATGTGGATGTGTCCCGCAAATCGCCGTAAATAAACGGCGATTTGCAGAGTGCGCGGCCGCCGTACTCCTGAGGATTGT
Source organism: Glandirana rugosa (assembly GCA_018402905.1). Lineage (NCBI taxonomy): Eukaryota > Metazoa > Chordata > Amphibia > Anura > Ranidae > Glandirana > Glandirana rugosa. The sequence goes on along the minus strand of BLSH010031672.1, from coordinate 702,426 downwards.
GCTGGCGGCTCGGGCGGACCCGATTGAGCTGCCAGAGCCAAAGAGCAGAGAACCGCCGATGTAAACACGGCGGTTCCCCACTCTGTCAGTGCGGGCATAGGAGATCTACTGATCCCTGTCACTGGGATCAGTTAGATCTTACTCCCAAGGTAGCCCAGCCCCCCCCCCGCCCACAGTTAGAACACGCATAGGGGAACACAGTTAACCCCTAGATCTCCCCCTGCAGGTTAATCCCTTCACTGCCAGTGGCATTTACACAGTAATCAGTGCATTTTTATAGCACTGATCGCTGTATAAGTGCTAATGGTCCCAAAAAAGTGTCAAAATGGTCCGCCATGTCCGCTGCAATATCGCAGTATCGCTGAAAATCACAGATCCCCGCCATTACCAGTAAAAAAAAATAAAAACCCCAGAAATTAATTCTCATCATCCGTAAATGGGGCAACTTTTGCGCAAACCAATCAACGCCGATTGCGTTTTTTTTTTTTTTTGCCAAAAATATGAGGAAGAATATAAATCAGCCAAAACCGACGAAAAAAATGTTTTTTATATATTATTTTTTTTTTTTTGAAAAACTTTTTGACGCAGAGGTGATCAAATACCACCAAAAGAAAGCTCTATTTGTGGGAAAAAAAGGACACAAATTTTGTTTGGGTACAACGTCGCACGACTGCGCAATTGTCAGCTAAAGCGACGCAGTGCCGAATCGCAAAAAGTGCTCTGGTCCTAAAGGGGGAAATCCTTCTGGGGCTGAAGTGGTTAAGTTGTCTCATCATAAATGGACAGTCTTCTGTTTTTTTATGCATTTTCCCTTTATACACAGGAAACAGGGCTAAACGCTACAAATGACAAGACAGATTTCACGACCCTATCATCTGTCTATGAAATTCAGAAAATAAGGTTTAGCATATTGTCAGATTGATGTAGCTACACTGTAACCTCTATATTGTGAACTGTGCTTTTTTCTTAGCAGAAAAGCATTATTGGGTTAATGAGATAATATTGATTTCTTCAACTCCAGGCTTCCATCTTGTCAATTCTACTGTGCCAGAAATGGAGAGTATCATTTGTAAGAACGAAGGAGAGCATATCCTTATGCCAGGACTAGAACTAAAGGTAAATAATCCAATTGAATCATTGATGAAATGATAAGCATTAATTTAATCTTAAACATATCCAAAAAACCTTTCTTGTCAGACAGAGAAACTCTTAAACATTACCATTTAATAGCAACATTCTATATATAAACTACATCTTCCATTGATGTCTTAATTACATTGGTTTTTAAAGCTGTGTCCAGCTTTTAGTCAACTATAAATAGTTAATTTGGACCAAGCTGGTCCAAACTATTTAGTTCACTAATACATGCACCCAATTGGAGCACTGTATACACTGTATCAACTACATACATGTATACTAGCATCAACTACATTCACTATACAGTGCTGTGTACTGGCAGCACATAAGAAATTCCCATCCCACTCCTGGAAACAAAATTGAGTTGGTCTGAGCGTTGTTCAGCCAGTCATAGGAGGGTTTGTATTTTCTGAATAATTACAATGCTACCTCTTATCTCTACCTCAGCCAATCAGAGGAATGATTGTATCCATTCAGAAAATTCAAAGCTCCCTGTGAGTGACTGAGCTGCTCTTAGACCTACTTCATTTTGTTACGGGAGTGGGAAGGGAAGGTTACTTTGGTTATACACAGCGCTGTATACCGTATGCAGCTGATGCTACATACAGTGTAGACTGTGCTCCCAGTGTGGGCCCATGTATTAATGATGTGAATAGTTTGTTTGGACCATCATGGTTCAAACAAACTATTTATAGTTCACTAGTTTACTAAAAGCTGGAGATTAGCTTTAAATGTTAAAAACCAAGGACAGAAATCCCTATTGAAATACCTTATAACCCATGTCACCTCTATAAGGCTGATCTATCACATTAGTCACCTAGTAGCAAGAGTAGCGAATGTTTCATAACATTCCTTTATAAAAAAAAAATTCTCTTGTAAATGTATAAATAAACCCTTTTAGAGGGGCTATACTGCTTGTCCTGGGCAACTCCATATTTGTTTCCAATGCCAAAACAGGCAATCATCAGACACACAGAAGTAGTCTTGTAGTTACCACTTTAGTTGTCCTAGGGCCAAGGATAGCCACTCTTCAAGTTAATTATTTTTAAGCTCCATGTGATGGTATCATTTGATATATGTTAACTGCCTAAAATTCTAAACTGCAACATAAATCTCCATATATTTAATCCTAGTGGTAAAGAGACACTCACTTATTCTAGACAGCTGTCATCATGGAGTCATACAATGGTAAGACACAGTTGTTCAAGGTGCTTTAAAGGGGTTGTAAAGGCAGAAGGTTTTTTTTTTTATCTTAATGCATTCTATGCATTAAGATAAAAAAAACTTCTGTGTGCAGCCCCCCTAACACTTACCTGTGGGTCCCTCTCTGTCCACGAGTGTGTCAGCCGTCCCAGATTCTCCCTCCTGGTTGGCTGAAACACAGCAGCGGAAGCCAATGGCAATCAAAATCAGCTAGCCAATTGGGAGAGAGGGGGTGGGCCGGGTTGGGGCTCCATATCTGAATGGATACAGAGAGCTATGACTCAGCTTGAGTGCCCCCATAGCAAGCTGCTTGTTGTGGGGCCACTGAACAGGAGGCAGGGGCCAAGATCACAAAAGAGGGACCTAAGAAGAGGATCCGGGCTGCTCTATGCAAATCCACTGCAACAAAGCAGGTATGACGTGGTTTTTATAGGAAAAAAAGAGATTTTACAGTCACTTTAACCACTTGACCGCTGGGCACTTAAACCCCCTTCCTAACCAGACCAATTTTCAGCTTTCAGTGCTCTCACATTTTGAATGACAATTACTCAGTCATACTACACTGTACCCATATGAAATTTTTGTCCTTTTTTCACACAAATAGAGTTTTCTTTTGGTGGTATTTAATCACAATTGGGGTGTTTATTTTTTGAGCAATAAATGGAAAAAAAATGAAAATTTTGTAAGAAAATGCATTTATCTTTATTTCTGTTGTAACATTTTGCAAATTAGTAATTACTCTTCCGTTCACTGACAGACACAGCCTTCTTATGACATGTGGGTTATGCTCATATCACTAGGAATAGACTAGGCAAAAATAAAACAAAAGCATAGGTTGGCCCCTCCCAGGGGGTTGTCCTCACCTTAGCATATAATCCCCCTGCTCTGCATAGCACATCAGTTTTTAATTGCCTAGTGCAAGGAGTAGACCTGATTCCCTATGGGATCTGCGGTCTCCTGAAGATTTTTTTCTAATGAAGACTGCTATCAAGAAGCTGACTGGTGGTATAGAGGATATCTAGAATCCAAAACTTTCCCCAGTCTGGCCGACACTATGCAAGCTACCCTTAGCGGGGGCCCGCCGCATAGCGCCCGTTCCGTGCGGGCGGCCAGTGGCTAAAACCCATTAGAGCCCAGTGACTGGTTCGCCTGTCCAGGGGCCTGGCCAGCAGCATGCCTCTCTATGGGGAGGAAAGTCTGCTCCGGGTGGCTACCCGCTGCGCCCGTCGGATTGGTGAGTGGACCCCTCTTCCGCCCTAGGGGTGCGGAGAGTGGGCACCTGGGTTACCCTTATGATCAGGTGTTTGAACAGGCGGTGTTCAAGGAATGGCTGCGGCCACCAAATTCCTTTGCTTTTCCTAAAAGCTTTGCTGTTTGCTACCCCTTGAGGATAGCTTTACTAAGAGATGGGCTTCCCCAACGGTGGACCCCCCAGTGGCCTGTCTGAATAAGGCAACGACCATTCCCTTGGAGCGGTCGTCGTCTTTTAGGGAGGCGGCCGATCGCCGCACGGAGGCAATGTCTAAGGCACTGTTCTTGTTGGCTGGGTCAGCCATGCGGCCGGCACTAGCGGCTGCGATGGCGGCACAATCTCTTCACGAGCACGCTGCCACTCTGCACACTGGTTTAACTTGTGAGTGTGCACAGGCTGAGGTGCAGCGGGCACAACATTTGGAAGAGGGTCTCCGCTACATATGCCATGCTGCTTTGGACCTTCTTCCCATATTGTCAAAAATGTCTGTTTTTGCAATTGTTATCAGGCGTGTGCTGTGGCTCCGCTCTTGGTCGGGCGACCAGGCTTCAAAGAGAGCTCTTGCAGATCTTCCTTTTCAGGGAGGGCGTCTGTTTGGCCCACAGTTGGATGAAATCATTAAGGATTTCACGGGAGGGAAGAGTACTTTCCTTCTAGAGCCGAAGCGGCAGGATTTTTGCCGTAGGCAGGGCCCTGTTTCTTCAGGTCAGAAGAAGTTTTTTCGGGCACCCGACTCAGCGGGTATGGGCTTCAAGTCCGGTAAGGCTGCCGCTGGGCACAGTAAAAAGCCTTGGCAGCATAAGTCCGAAATAGCGAAGGATAATTCAACCGCCGCATGATGGGTTGCCCCCGCCCGACTCACTGGTGGGGGGGCCGGTTTCTGGGGTTCGCAGACAGATGGACTGCCCGCATCACAGATCGGTGGGTACTGGAGGTGGTGTCCTCCGGGTACAGGATAGAATTCATCTCTCTTCCCCCAGAAAGGTTCTTCCCTTCAAACTTGAGACTCCCTCAGGGACATCGGGAGGCGCTTCTAGGCGCCGCTCGGGCGTTTGCCGAACAGGGAGTGGTTGTACCAGTACCCATGGTGGAAAGCTTAAACGGGTTTTACTCAAACCTCTTTGTGGTGCCCAAAAAGGGCAGTGTCAGGCAAGTTCTAGACCTGAAGGCATTAAACCGCTTCGTAAAGACGAAGAGATTCAGGATGGAGTCCATCCGCTCAGTCGTGGCCGCCCTGCACCAAGGGGAATTCATGGCATCCCTGGATATCGGGGACGTGTATCTCCATGTTCCAGTTTGTCACAGTCACCAGCGTTTTCTACGCTTCGCAGTGGGGGACCTGCATTACCAGTTTGTGGCACTTCCCTTCGGTTTGGCTTCATCTCCCCGAGTGTTCACCAAGGTGGTGGCACCGATGCTGGCGCTGCTGAGACAGAGAGGTATCGCGATAGTAGCATACCTCGACGATTTACTCCTGAGAGCAGAGTCTTCTGCGGCTCTGGAGTAGAACGTGACAATTACGGTGTCCACGTTAGAGGAGTTCGGTTGGCTAATCAACCTGCAGAAGTCATCGTTGACTCCATCCTGCCGGCTGGAATACCTGGGTCTGATTCTGGACGCGGTGCAGGCAAGGGTATTTTTACCACCAAACAAGCTCCTGACACTTCAGGCAGCAGTGCGAACCCTGTTATCACGCCAGTGGTCCTCCTTACGGTTCTGTATGCGAGTGTTGGGGCTCATGGTTTCGACTTTCGAAGCGATACCTTACGCCCAGAGTCACACTCGGCTCTTGCAGAAGGCGATTTTGTCGCAATGGGACAAATCTCCCCTATCCCTAGACAGACTGATCAGGTTGGATCTTCAGTCTCGAGAGTCCTTGATTTGGTGGATTTGGGCTCCGGCCCTAAAGTTGGGGAAATGTTTTCTCCCCCTGAATTGGTCGATAGTAACGACGGATGCCAGCCTATTGGGCTGGGGAGGGGTCCTGGGTCAGTTCTCTTCCCAGGGTCATTGGTCAGTGCAGGAAGCTTGTCTTCCAATAAATGTACTGGAACTGAGAGCGTTCAGACTTTGTCTGTCCCGTTGGTCAGAAAGGCTGCGAGGCCTCCCTGTCCGGGGTCAGTCGGACAATGCCACGGCTGTGGCATATGTGAACCATCAGGGCGGAACAAGAAGCTCGGCAGCAGCCTCGGAGGCGGCTCTGATCCTTCGGTGAGCAGAACTTCACGTGCCAGCTCTCTCTGCAGTCTACATCCCAGGCATGGAAAATTGGCAGGCGGACTTTCTCAGCCGCCGGACTCTAGATCAAGGGGAATGGTCCCTACATCCAGAAGTGTTCCGCCAGATTTGCCTCAAGTGGGGCACACCAGAGTTGGACCTCATGGCCTCCAGGTTCAATCACAAGGTACAGACCTTTGTGTGCAGAACAAAAGATCAGTTGATGGTCACCTCGGACGCACTGGTAGCGCCCTGGGGTCGGTATCAGCTACTGTACATCTTTCCTCCTCTAAAGCTTCTACCGCGGGTTCTGCGCAGGATAGAAGCAGAGGGAATCTCGACAATCCTGGTAGCTCCGGATTGGCCTCGGCGTCCTTGGTACGCCGACGTAGTACGGATGGTGGCAGATGTTCCATGGCATCTTCCACTTCGTGAAGTCCTACTGTCTCAGGGGCCCATCTTGCACCCTGCTTTACCCTCGCTGGCTTTGACGGCTTGGCTATTGAGTCCCAGGTGTTGAGGGATAGGGGTGTCTCGGACTCCGTGATCCCTACTATGATTGAAGCATGTAAAGGTACCTCACGTAAGATTTATCATAGGACCTGGAAGGCCTATATTGCCTGGTGCGAGGCAGGGGGTTGGAACCCCCGCTCTTATATAGTGTCCAGAGTACTGACTTTTTTGCAGCAAGGACTGGACAAGAGCCTGGCGTTAAGTACGCTTAAGGGTCAGATTTCGGCCCTGACGGTTCTTTTTCAACGGCCCTTGGCGTCTCATTCATTGATACATTTGTACAGGGGGTACGTCATGTGGCTCCTCGGATACGGTCGCCTCTGGCACCGTGGGATTTGAATCTGGTGCTTTCTGTGCTGCAGAAAACCACCATATGAAATAATTAGGGACATTCCCTTGTGACTGTTGTCGCAGAAAGTGGCTTTTCTGGTTGCTGTCACATCCGCTAGGTGGGTGTCTGAGTTAGCAGCGTTATCCTGCAAGTCACCTTACTTGGTCCTTCACAAGGACAAGGCGGTTTTGCGACCTTACCCTTCGTTTCTTCCGAAGGTGGTTTCTTCTTTTCATTTAAATGAGTATATTGTTCTTCCCTCATTGTGCCCGCACCCGTCGCATCCCAAAGAAGTTGAACTGCATTCTCTGGATGTGGTGAGGGCTTTGCGGGTATATTTGTTTTCTACAGCTTCTTTTCGGAAGTCTGATTCTTTATTTGTGCTGACGGAAGGGTCGCGCAAAGGCATGGCGGCCTCGTCAGATACCATTTCTCGTTGGATAAGGAAGACTGTGACTCATGCATATGAGATTCGGGGCAAGGTTCCCCCGTTTCCAGTCACGGCTCATTCCACCAGGGCAGTTAGTACTTCCTGGGCGTTTAGACACCAGGCCTCGGTGTCTCAGGTGTGCAAAGCGGCTACTTGGGCCTCAGTGCACACGTTTACTAAGTTTTACAAAATTGATGTTTCAGCATCTTCGGATGCTGCTTTTGGCCGCAAGGTATTACAAGCGGCAGTGTAGGCGCAATTAGCGCCACCTGAGAGGGCGTTTTTCTGTTGGGTACAGTTGTTATAGTTTGCCCACCCCTCTTGATTGGCACAGCTTTGGGATGTCCCCACGTGTCTTAAGAAGGCTGCGTCTGTCAGTGAAGGAAGAGTAAAAGGAATTTTATTATAACTTACCGTAAAATCCTTTTCTCTGAGTTAACTGACAGACGCAGCACCCACCCCTCTGGGTTGAGTTTGTACGGCTTGTTACGAACTGATGTGCTATGCAGAGCAGGGGGATTATATGCTAAGGTGAGGGACAGCCCCCTAGGAGGGGCCAACCTATGCTTTTGTTTTATTTTTGCCTAGTCTACTCCTAGTGATATAAGCATAACCCACGTGTCATAAGAAGGCTGTGTCTGTCAGTGAACTCAGAGAAAAGGATTTTACGGTAAGTTATAATAAAAATTATAAAAAAAATAAAAAAATCCCTTTTTTTTTGTAAATAAATTTTGGCCAAAATTTATACTGCTATATATCTTTGGTAAAAATAACCCAAATTAGTGTATATTATTTGGTCTTTGCGAAAGTTATAGTCTACAATCTATGGTGCCAATCACTGAAAATTGATCACACCTCATGCACTGACGGCCTATCTCATTTCTTGAGGCCCTAACAAGACAGAAAAGTACCAATAATAATAGTAAGAGGCATGGCAAGGTTTTTGAAGTTGTCATTTTTTTTCCCACAATTCTTTGAAAAATGAAGGTTTTTTTTCTTCAGTTTTTTTTTCCACAAAATTGTCATATTAACAGATTATTTCTCACACCCAGCATATGCATACCACCAATTACACCCCAAAATACATTCTGCTTCTCCTCCTGAGTATGGGGATACCACATGTGTGAGACTTTTACACAGCCTGGCCACATACAGAGGCTGAACATGAAGTGAGCACCATCAGGCGTTCTAAGGACATAAATTACACATATAATTTCCTGACTACCTCTTGCACTTTTGAAGGTCCTGGAGCACCAGGACAATGGAAACACCCCAAAAATGCCCCCATTTTGGAAAGTAAAAACCCCAATGTATATTCTATGAGGCATAATGAGTCTTTTGAAGTGTTAATTTTTTCCGCAAGTTTTTGGAAAATGTGGAAAGAAAATGAAAATGCATTTTTTTTTTTTTTTTTTTTACACAAGGTTGTCCATTTATACAATATTTCTAACACACAGCATGTACCCAGCAAAAATTTCACCCTAAAATATATTCTGCTACTTGTCCCAAGTATGGTGATATCACATGTGTGACACTTTTACATAGCCTGGCCACATAAAGAAGCCCAACATGCAGGCTGCACCATCAGGCGTTCTAGGGGCATACATTTCAAATCTAATTTGACTACCTATTACATTATTGTGAGGCACTGTGGTCGCACTGATGGGCACTGTAGTCGCACTGATGGGTGCTGTAGTGCCATGGATGGGTACTGTAATGGCATGGATGTGTCATGGATGAGAACTGATGTGGTATGGATGAGCATGAATGAGGCATAAATGAGCACGAAGGGGGGTGAATAAGCCGTAGATGGGGATGACTGAGCACTGATGCATTGGTGAACACGCAGGCTACATGGGTGAGCATGACTGGATTGGTGAGCACGGATGAGGCTGCATGGGTGCGCATGACTGGATTGGTGAGCACTAATGCATGGGTGAGCATGGCTGGATGGGTAAACACGGATACATGGGTGAGCATAGATGGATGCCGGAGCACGGATGCATGGGTGAGCACAGATGGATGGCTGAGCACGAATGCATGGCTGAGCACGAATGCATGGCTGAGCACGGATGCATGGGTGAGCACGAATGCATGGTTGAACACAGATGAGGCTGCATGGGTGAGCACGGATGAGGCTGCATGGGTGAGCACGATTGGATTGGTGAGCACGGATGCATGGGTGAGCATGGCTGGATGGGTGAGCACGGACTAATGGGTGATGGATGGGTGAGCACGGATGCATGGCTGATGGATGAATGAGCACGGATGGGTGAGCACGAATGCATGGGTGACGGATGAGTGAGCATGGATGGGTGAGCGAGCACGGATGCATGGGTGGGCATGGATGCATGGGTGACGGATGGGTGAGCACGGATGCATGGGTGACGGTTGAGTGAGCACGGATGCATGGGTGACGTTTGAGTGAGCACGGACGCATGGGTGACGGATGGGTGAGCACAGATGCATGGGTGACGGATGGGTGAGCACAGATGCATGGGTGACGGATGGGTGAGCACAGATGCATGGGTGACGGATGGGTGAGTACGGATGCATGGGTGACTGATGGGTGGACACGGATGGGTGAGCACTGATGCATGGGTGACGGTTGGGTGAGCACGGATGCATAGGTGACGGATTGGTGGGCACAGATGGGTGGGCATGGATGAGGCTGCATGGGTGAAGCTGGATGGGAGTCCCTGCCTGGCACATAGCAGTGCTGTGGGCACTTCAGATCCTGCCCACAGCACCGCTGCATCTCCTCTCTCCCCCCCCCTCTCCTGTCACACTGAACCGATCAGTCAATTTGACGGAGCGATCACGTAAACGGCCGCTGCAAGCGGGAGCGTGATTCTGGGAGGACGTTATAGTACGACCATCCAGAACAATGGATCCCACTTGCGGCCGTGTATATATATTACACAGTCGGCAAGTGGTTAAGGTACAGCAATTTAGGACAAAAAAAAAAATACAAGATTGCAAAAATACCAAATTTATTGATACAAAGATAAAAAAAAAAAAATTAAAAAGGCAGATGCCTCTCCTCTGGTGACGCAATTAATGGATAATAATAGAGTAAGCTGTAGAGTAGTGCTTTCAACAATAAGCACGCTAACATGAATTCATAAAAAGTACACTCTCTGAGAATTATGATATGCCTCCACGAGACAATTGTTGCGGTGGGTGACTGATTCATCTACTTATTGTAGACAAGTACATGAATCTGGGAGACTGACTGCATGTGGAGGCGCACTGAGGCTGGAGTGTTTACATGGACACTCCAGCCTCAGTGCATCTTTGCTTCCTCCTTGTTGCTTCTGCTGCCACGCAGACAGTGCAGCAGTGGGAGTTTTGCAGTGGAAGGGCAGAGCCTAATGAGGATCCACAGAAACAAATTCCCATCAATCCACTACCCTTATGATTGCCAGCAGGCAGTGGGTTGACTTTTTGCTAATAGCCTGTTATAATTTGCCCACTGTCTACTGGCATAATTACAAGGAGAGAGTGAACCTGATGCGGAACAAGTGTTCCTGCTTATCCATCAGGCTCTGCCCACTGCAGCAGCCCTGGATTCTAGAAGACCGTCGACTGTGAAGCCAACAGCGCCCTTCACAACCTGCCTGTCCCTGTGCACCAGCTAAAAGTAGATCTCAGATACCTCCCAGTTTTTTGTTATCTACGAACTGGAGATAATTAACCACCCCACCCCCTGTGTCACTTTGAGCGGGGATATCTGAATGGTGCCAGCAGCTACAGGCACCTTTCAGATATTGTTTTTTCCGCCGGCGATTCTGTGCGCCATAAGAACAATCATAGTGGCAGTTCAGCCACTTGATCGTTCTTACAGGCGCCCCCCCCCCCACGCCGCCATCCGGTGCTTCTCCGGGCCCACCCGTGCCATCGGCGGCCCAGAGAACCGTTCCATCGCCGGCGGTAGTTGAACATAGAGCTGACTTGGGTTGACACCAGTCATCTCTAGGCGCCTCGGACGTCACATTCGGCCAGCCGGATGTAAACCGTGCCCCTGGAATTCGGCTGGAAAAACCGAGGTTGCTTGGTTTTTTTTTTTTTCTTATCTCAGACTTTCCAGCCTAGAGGAGAGATGTGTTGTACATTCCTTGTAATAGGAATAAAAGTGATCATTTTTTTTTTTAAAGAGACAGTGTAAAAATAAAGTTAAAATAAACAATAATAATAAAAAAAAAGTGCCCCGTCACTGCAAGCTCGTGCACAGAAGCGAACACATACGTAAGTCGCGCCCGCATATGTAAACTGCATTCAAACCACACATGTGAGGTATGGCCGCGTGCGAAATTTAAAAAAATATCCAATGTACAAATCTCCAAGTCTCCTCCAGATCCCGATCTTAATAACGAGAGCGAGATTGCAAGCGCCGGTATGGAGTGTACACACCAAACTTACGTCAAATGTATACGCCCGCGCTGAATGCATACACAAGCGAAGACACGTGCTCGAACGTCACTGCCCCGTGAAAAAAAAATAATAATAACAAATAAAATTGAAATAAAAATGTGACAGAGAAATTTTTTTTTTTACTAGTGAAAATAAGGATAATGTTCCTTACATGTTGTGTAGAGAGGAGATCCGACCTTTCAGACTCTATTCTTTTTTTTTTTT
>BLSH010031672.1:631776-655219 GCA_018402905.1 Glandirana rugosa | reverse complement strand
ACCGGTTACATATGTGGGCGGGGCTTACGTATGCGTTCGCTTCTGCGTGCGAGCTCGCGGGGACGGGGGGACTTTAATTTTTTTTTTTTTTTGTTATTATTATTCATTTTACTTTTATTTTTTTATTTTTACACTGTTTCTTTAATTTTTTTTTTTGATCACTTTTATTCCTATTACAAGGAATGTAAACATCCCTTGTAATAGGAATGGTGCGTGACAGGTACTCTTTATGGAGAGATGGTGGGGTCAATATGACCTCACATCTCTCCTGCAGGCTGGAAAGACTGAGATCAGAAAAAAAAATTCCGATCCCAGCCTTTCCAGCCGTGATCACGGCTTTGTTTACAAAAGCCGGGCCGGGCGTGACGTCATAACATCGCGCCCGGTCCTCCGAGGGTCATAGAGATGACTGGTGACCAGATGGTCACCAGTCATCTTCCTGACGACACTCCAGCGGCGACGGATCTCTTCTCCCTGCCGCCGATCGTACGGGTGGCACGGGAGAAGCACCGAATGGCGGCGGGAGGGGGGGGATGTCCCCTCCCGCTGCCTACAAGAACGATCAAGTGGCTGAACTGCCGCTATGATCGTTCTTGGGGTGTGCAGAATCGCCTGCTGAAAAAAATTATATCTGAATGGTGCCTCTAGCTGCTGGCACCATTCAGATATTACCACTCAAAGTCTAGGACGTCCATGGACGTCCTACCGGCGGGAAGTGGTTAATAGGGTTCACGTATTCAAACAAACTTATTGCCCGTTCGCCATGTTCTGGCACAAACTGAACCGGGGGTGTTCGGCTCATCCCTAGTAACCAGTGACATGTTAGTCCCGTCAGGTGCAGACCATTTTCTCTAGAATCTTTACTAAGGTAGCAAGTTTTGTTTGAATTTCATGAGTTGATGTATATGATTTGTTCACTGCTTGACTATAATTTTATGGTCAAATGTAGGTATACCTTGTTACCTTCTGCTTTCTTTTCAATAAAGAAATTACTTGATTTAAAAAAAAAAAAAAAGACGTGCATGAAGCTGCCCTTATTTCCGTGCAATTATGGTATATTCAGGACTAGTGAACCCCGAAGAGCACTATCGTCCTCCCGCCAGGTGAAGGCGTGTTGGTGAGGAGGCAGTGCCATCCACCAGCATGTATGCACATCAATTCATAGCAAGTGACCCAGCATCTTACTACTCTCATCTCTTTGAGTAGTGAGACCTAACGGTGGAGGAGTTTAAAACTTTTTCGGGCCTCACATTCTGTATGGGACTCGCCAAAAAAAATGAACTGCTCTCCTATTGGTCCACCCACCTCATCCACCACATTCCGCTCTTCTCACCAGTAATGCCCAGGACAAGATATCTCATGATTATGAGGTTCTTGCATTTCAATGATAATACCCAGTGCCCTCCCCGAAACGACCCAAATTATGACAGGCTTTATAAAATTCGGCCAATATTCAATTATTTTTCCTAAAATATTATCCCAGTTGTTTACCCCGGACCAACACCTATGCGTGGATGAGTCACTTGTTAAATTCAGCGGCAGGCTGGGAATCAGGCAATTTTTCCCCAGCAAAAGGGCCCGCTATGGGGTGAAAGTCTATAAATTATGTGACCGAGCCACAGGGTACACTTATGCCTTCATAGTGTACAAAGGGAAGTACACCCAGCTACATCCACCTAACTGCCCAGATTACTTAGGCTCAAGCGGAAAAGTTGTTTGGGACCTCATTTACCCACTCCTGGAGAAAGGCTACCACTTGTGTGTAGACAACTTCTACACAAGTTTGCCCCTGTTCCGCAACCTTCACAGGAAGAACACTCTAGCACGTGGCACCATAAGAAAGAACAGAATGGGCTTTGCTCACAGGCACGTCAACAGCTAAGAAGAGGAGAGACAGCGTGTTTGTGGAATGATGAAATTCTGGCTGTGAAGTGGAGGGACAGAAGGGATGTCTACATGCTGTCTTCAATCCACAATAATACCTACGTGGAGATCCCCAGAAGGAATGGCCCAATCCAAAAGCCCATCTGTGTCCATGAGTACAATTGGTTTATGGGGGGAGTTGACTTGAACAACCAAATGCTCAAACCCTACCTTGCCACAAGATGGACCTATCATTGGTACAAAAAAGTAGCAATTCATTTTTTTCAATTGCCCATGTACAGCTTGTTTGTTATTTACCACAACTCTTCCTTGGCTACCAGGAGGAAATTATCACTGCCCTTCTATTCTTTAACAACCCACCAGAAAACATTAGATCCGATGTGGTTAGCAGACTCTGAGTGTCATTTTCCCAATAAAATCCCTCCCAAACCAACAGACCAAAAACATCAGAAAAGATGTAAGGTGTGTACCAGTGGAGGAGTTAGGAGAAACACCACTTATTACTGTCCCAGTGCCCTTCCCAACCAGGCCTCTGCATAGGTGAATATTTCCGCCATTACCATACTTCAATAAATTATTATTATTATGGTAAACACCATCCCCAGTTCCTGCCATTTACATTCACACCCCTTATGCCACTGCTTGCTCTTGAACTGACCCTGGCTTGTTATTCGACCATGAGTTTGGCTGCCGCTTTTGTACATACCTCTACCTGATCTGGAACTGACCCTGGACTGTTTGACCATGTTTTTTGCCTGCCTCTTGGGCTGATCTTGTACCTTGCTACTGGAGTACTGGGATTCACAACACAGGGGTCTTGTATATGTGAGGTGCTCCAGAATTGTTTTTTGTTTTCTCTCCTTGATTAGGGTCTGGAGACATGGAGGCTTCAAAGAGATTTGGGTGGGAGAAGCCTCTACCCTTGTCCCCGTTCTGTCCTGAAGGAGGCCCTACTTCTGCCTGCCTCCTGTAGGACTTACTGAGGACCTGCCTGCCGCATGAACTGACCACATCTCTGCCTGCTACATGTACTATGGCCCATGTTTCTGCCTACTACTAGGACCAATATTTTGGCACTGTTGACAACATCTCTGCCTGCACTGACCCTGGACTGTTTATGGACAGTATTCCTGCCTGCTGCCTGTACTATGGACAGTATTCCTGCCTGTTGCCTGGACAATTGCATTCACTGTCCTACTACCAGGACCAATATTTTGGCACTGTTGACAATATCTCTGCCTGCAATTACTCTGGACTGTATATGGACAGTGCCTGCTGCCTGACCTGACTATGGACAGTATTCCTGTCGGTTGCCTGGACAATGCATTCGCTGTCGCTGACCAAGTCCCTGCCTGCTGCCTGGACCAGTGCTATACTCCTGTGGACAACTGCACTACTAAAACCACAGGTAATATTTTGTTTACCCTTTGCTCAGCAGAATGTATTTTGGGGTGCAATTCTTGGTATGTGCATGCTATGTGTCCCTAGAACATCTGACGGTGCTACTTCAATGTTAGGCCTCTGTATGTGGCCAGGCTGTGTAAAAGTCTCACATATGGTATTGCCATACTCAGGAGGTGGAGCAGAACGTATTTTGGGGTGCCATTTTTTTTTTCCTCCATTTTCCAAAAACTTCTGGAAACAAATGACATGTTCAAAAGACTCATTATGCCTCATTGATTATACATTGTGGTGTTTGCTTTCCAAAATGGGGTCATTTTGCGGGCCTTTCCATCATCTGGTGCTCCATGGCCTTCAAAAGTGTAATCGGTTGTTGAGAAATGAGATGTGTAATTTATGCTTCTAAAATGCCTGAAGGTGCTATGTTAATGTCGGGCCTCTTTATGTGGCCAGGCTGTGTAAAAGTCTCACACGTGGTATCACCATACTCAGGAGGAGTAGGAGAATGCATTTTGGGGTGTAGTTGCAAGAATGCATATGCCATGTGAGAAAAATGACCCGTTACAATGACAAAAAAAAAATAATTTTGCAAAGAATTGTGGGGAAAAAAATGAAAACTTAAAAAAAGTCACCACGCCTCTTACTAAATACCTTGGACTGTCTACTTTCCGAAAAGGGGTCATTTGGGGGGGTATTTGTACTTTCCTGGCTTGTTAGTATCTCAAGAAATTAGATAGGCCTTCGGTACATCAGGTGTAATCCATTTTCAATGATTAGCACCATAGCTTGTAGGCTCTCTAACTTTTTAACACAGACCAAATAATATCCACTAATTTGGGTTATTTTTACCAAAGATATGTAGCAGTATGAATTGTGGCCAATAGTTTGGGCGGACAAACTATTTTTCATATTACTGGGTTTGGTAACACTGATCCTTTTTTATGTACCGGTGAGCCATATTAATAAGGAAATATGAAATTTCTCCATCACTCCTTAATTCATCAATAAGTTTCATTTAGGGCTGCAACTAACGATTATTTTCATAATCAATTAGTTGGCTGATTTATTGTTTCGATTAATCGGATAATAACCTTAAAAAAACATTGTATAATTTTATAATTAATATGTAAAGTTTTTTTTTTTTTAAAGGGCAATTTATTCTTCAATATCTCTATGCAGTGGTAAATATAAATAACCAACTATATGGTTAGGGAGCAAAATCTCTAATCCACTCTGAGAATCGCAGACAAGAGATATACAGTATATACTATTAGAGGTTGAATCTGGTAAATATCAGACTCCGAGATAAAAAATTTTATTTAAAGAAAAAAAAAAATGAAAGACTGTTTTGATGATTTTCAGACAGAACTGTAATAGAGGATATGCTGGCCATACAAAAACAAGGTCTTCCTTCCAAAAAAAGAAATGTAATTTTAAAAATGTTCATTCATTTTTCTAATCGTTAGTAGGGTCGTTTTCAACCACAGTGATGGGAAAATCCAAAGGAGCAGAATAGAAAACTTGGTCAAAGGAATTTTCAGACCGTATAAGTGGTTTACGTTCAGAAATTACATTCATTTTAAAACAGAATGTTAAAAGCAAGTGAAATTTTAAAACGACATTCTTTCATTCAGCGAATGTACAAATATTTCTCTTTCGTTCATTGACGGGCACAGCAGCTTCATGGACAAGTGGGTTATACTGCCCTCTCTTCAGGAGTGACTAGGCAGAACAGGCAGTTCTAACAGCAAAAGGACAGACACAGCCCCTCCCAGGGGGCAGTCCCCACTGGCAGATAACCCTCCACCCTGCTACTGCTAGCTCAGTTTTTTTTCTGCCTAGTGCAAGGAGTAGACCTGGCTCCCTGTTGGGATCTGTGGTACCTCTCTGGATCCACTTCGGCTGTCCTGGAGGACAGCCTAACAGATGAAGACTGCAATCAAGTAGCCGTGCTGGGTGACAGGCTGGGTTTTAGATCCAGGTAGTCTCTCCAGCTGGCCATCAAGCGCGCGCAGACCTCAGCTTCGCGCTGGGTCGGCTGCGATGGGCCCAGGACCAGACGGGGTAACCCCGCAGGTTGAACGTCCCGCCGCTGCACATATGACCAGGCACACAAACGGTCTCCTGACTGCGAGCTGCTGGTGACGTCCGAACGTGACTCCTCCCCCTCGTACGTGTTACGTCTTGCCAGGTGGGCGTAGACTTCTTCTTGCTGAAGAAGTCTACGCCCACCTGGCAAGACGTAACGCGTACGAGAGGGAGGAGTCACGTTCGGACGTCACCAGCAGCTCGCAGTCAGGAGACCGTTTGTTGATATCTGAAGGTATCCCAGCGGCTCCATATGGTGTAATGTGGATATGGCTAGCACTTGCCTCGAAAGTGCTTTTTAATGTGAGTGTGCATTTTTACTTTTTATTCGTATTAAATGATTTGAGACAGAGAGCACTAGTCTTTGTACTATTTTATTACATATGCTGACTATTAGAGAGGGAGATCGGAGAGCAACATGAGGGAGCACAGCTCATGCTGAAGAGTTCATCATCTCAGCTGTTTCCTGTTGGAGGTGTCTAGAGGCTGATCTGATCCGCAGAGGGTCGGATAGATAAGGTGAGGGGCTTGACAAACCTTGGTGGTGGAGACTATCTGCACTGTGTGAATATCTGGGAGTCAGTCTATGCACACTGAAGAGCCACCCTACACTTGTATCGCCTTTCCCTGTTTTTGGATTTTTCTGGCCTGACTCTTTCCCATATTTTGATCAAAACCTATGGGACTCTGATGGACACATATATGTTCTTTCATCAGTTTGGATTATTACTTATAGGACTTTGTTTGATACATATGGTTCATGTTGTTTATATGAATGATTAATCAGTGATAGCGCTGCACTTTTTATTGCTTATTTGAATTGAGGTTGGGATTTATCCTTACAGTGTTCAGCAGCTCACTTGTTGATTTTTGCCTGGCGCCGATATTGACTTGTTTTATTCTCCTGGTACCAAGGCCTAGGACAGGTGGCGTGTTACCAGGGTAGGTGACGCAATGGCAGCCGATGCGGATGCTTCCCCACCAGACCTCTCAGTGGTTGCAGCCAGCGCCTCAGGGACTGCGATCCCTATTGACGCTCTGTCGGCAGTCCTGGAGTTCGTCTCCCGGGTTGAGACAGCATGTGGGCATAAGGTGGCGAGAAAGCGGCCCCTACCTCCCCCCTCCTCTGGGGAGGACTCGGACCCTGACAGGGGCTCCACTATGACGGGGGCCACTGCTGCGCACGAGAAGGCACTAG
Source organism: Glandirana rugosa (assembly GCA_018402905.1). NCBI lineage: Eukaryota > Metazoa > Chordata > Amphibia > Anura > Ranidae > Glandirana > Glandirana rugosa. The sequence goes on along the minus strand of BLSH010031672.1, from coordinate 648,648 downwards.
TCAGCGCCCTGATCACAGTGGTGCTGAAGCTGGACGATACGGCGGGACCCTCGCAAGAGGTGCCCGTTCCCTTTGGTTCACATAAACCGGCCCTCGTGGCTAAGGTTTTCCCCTATGTGTCTTAACTGGATAAGTTTGTCTACAGAGACTGTGAACGGCCTCAGAGCTCCCTTCCCATACCCAAGCGTTTCTCTGTGCGCTATCCCTTTGAGGACAGCCTGGTAAAAAAGTGGGCATCACCCCCCGTGGTTGATCCCCCCCCCCCCCCGTGTCTCGCCTGAACAAGGCAACCACGGTCCTTTAAGGACCCGGCTGACAGAAAGGCTGAGGCCATTGTCAGATCCATGTTTGTTCTGGCAGGGTCGGCCTGTTGTGGCCTCTGCTCTGGTGTCAGACGCTCACTGAATGGGCAAAACTGTTACACCACGAAATGAGCGATGCTAAGGTTCCCCCTGCTTGTGTGGAACTTGCTGAACAGCTTGTCCAGGGGCTTAAATATCTGTGTGATACAGCCCTGGATGCGGCCCCCCTGATCTCCAAATTGTCCGTGTCTTCGGTGGTGGTCAGGCAGTTGCTCTGGCTAAAATGTTGGTCGGCGGACCAAACATCTAAGAAGGCCCTGACGGACTTGCCTTTTCAGGGTGGGCGGCTCTTTGGAGCCTCCTTGGACGAGATTATTAAGGATCTCACAGGAGGGAAGAGCACTTTTCTCCCGGAGTCCAAGACGGGTACTGAGTCCCGTCGCAGACCGGGTCCCTTCTTTACGGCCCACAAACGGCTTTTTCGTCCCTCCCGCTCCTCGGGCAAGGGCTTGAAGCCCACCAAGGCCCTTGCGGGTGGGCAGAAGCGTCCCTGGCAGCGTAAGCGCGACAAGCCAGAGGACAAGTCCTCTGCATTAAGGGCTGCCCCCACCTGCTCTTCGGGTGAGGAGACCTCTCCTGGGGTTTGCGGACTGGTGGACTTCCCGCATTTCGGACCGCTGGGTGCATGAGGTGATCTCGTCAGGGTACAGAATAGAGTTTCGTTCCTGTCCTCCGGACAGGTTCTTCGCCTCCAACTTGCAAATGCCCGCGGGCAGGCTGCAGGCCCTGCTTGGGGCGGTGCAGGACCTACTTTGTCACGGGGTAGTGGTCCCCGTTCTGCATGTGGAACGCTTCCACGGGTTTTACTCCAACCTGTTTGTGGTCCCGAAGAAGGATGGGGTCCGTCCAATATTGGACCTGAAGGCACTCAACTGCTTCGTACGTGTACGAAGATTCAGGATGGAGTCTGTCCGATTTGTGGTAGCGGCTCTGCACCAGGGCGATTTCCTGGCTTCCCTCGACATCAAAGATGCGTACTTGCATGTTCTCATATGCACTCAGCACCAGCACTTCCTGCACTTTGCGGTCGGAGAGCATCACTATCAGTTCGTGGCTCTCCTGTTTGGCCTGGCCTCTGCGCCCCGGGTCTTCACCAAGCTGCTGGCCCCGGTTCTGGCTCTGCTGAGACAGAGGGGCATCGCGGTGGTTGCGTATCAGCAGAGTCGGCTCCAGCTCTCAGGGACAATGTGACGATCGCCTTGCACACTCTGCAGGAGTTCAGTTGGGTGATCAATCGCCCGAAGTCGGTGATGACCCCGTCTCACCACTTGGAGTATCTGGGTCTGATTCTGAATGCGGCCCAGGCAAAGGTCTTCCTCCCACCATCCAAGCGACAGATGCTTCAGTCGGCGGTTCTGTTAATACACTCAAAAACCACCGCACCTGGAGGGCTTATATTGCCTGGTGTGAGAATGGGGGGGGGGTGGAATCCCCGATCTTTTTCGGTATCACAGGTTCTGGCTTTCCTGCAAAAGGGTCTCGACCAGAAGCTGGCGTTGAGTACGATCAGGGGTCAGATTTCTGCCCTGGCGATCTTTTTTCAGCGTCCCTTGGCGACGCATTCTTTGCTCCGTACTTTCGTGCAGGGGGTTCGACATGTCGCCCCCCCCCCCGGTACGGTCGCCTCTGGCGCCATGGAACATCAATTTGGTCCTCTCGGTTCTTCAGAAGTCGTCCTTTGAGAATATCAGGGAGATCGCTGCAATGGCTTTCGCAAAAGGTGGCTTTCCTGGTAGCTATCACATCCGCTCAGCGGGTGTCTGAGTTGGCGGTTCTATCATGTAGGTCTCCATATCTTGTCCTACACAAAGATGAGGCGATTCTGTGGCCATCACCTTCTTTTTTGCCAAAGGTGGTGTCATTTTTCCATATCAATGAGGACATTGTTCTTCCTTTGCTCTGCCCGCGCCCCTCTCACCCTAGGGAGGTTGCTTTGCACTCCCTGGACATTGTTCGAGCCCTGCGGGTGTATCTGGTGACCACAGCTTCCTTTCGGAGGTCGGATGCGCTTTTTGTAGTGGTGGATGGCCCACGCAAGGGTCTGGCGGCCTCGTCGGCCACTATTTCACATTGGATTAGACAGAGGGTGACCCGAGCCTATGCTATTCGGGGTCTGGAGCCTCCTTTTCCAGTCACGGCTCATTCTACCAGGGCCATTAGCACTTCCTGGGCTTTCCGACATCAGGCTTCTGTGTCTCAAGTGTGCAAGGCGGCTACTTGGTCCTCAGTACACACCTTCTCAAAGTTTTACAAAGTTGATGTTTTTAGCATCCTCTGAGTTTTGCAGGCGGCCATGTGAGACATCTCTGGTTCCTCACAGAGGGTTCTGTTGGGTGAAGTTCCTTTGTTGTTCCTTTACCCACCCCTTATGTTTTTGGCACTGCTTTCGGACGTCCCACTTGTCCATGAAGCTGCTGTGCCCGTCATTGAACGAAAGAGGAAACGGGATTTTTTACTTACCGTAAAATCCCTTTCTCTGAGTTCATTGACGGGCACATCCCCCCCCCCCCCTCCTCTCTAATATTACATTGCACTGCTTGTTACGAGCTGAGCTAGCAGTAGCAGGGCGGAGGGTTATCTGCCAATGGGGACTGCCCCCTGGGAGGGGCTGTGTCTGTCTGTTCTTTTACTGTTAGAATTGCCTGTTCTGCCTAGTCACTCCTGAAGAGAGGGCAGTATAACCCACTTGTCCATGAATCTGCTTTGCCCGTCAATGAACTCAGAGAAAGGGATTTTACAGTAAGTAAAATGTCCAGTTTTTTTGCATCAATATTGTTGCCCGAAAATTGATACATGTATGCCAGCATAAGGCTCGGTTCACATCATTGCAGTGCGCTTTTGATCCATTTCTGTGGTGCTTTTTGCTGTACGTTTTGCATTTTTACACACGCTGATTTTGCGCTTTGCATTTCTAATGCTTTTTTGTCCAATTTGTTCTTGGGCAGATTAAAAATGCAAATTGCTGCAAAAACACACTGCATGCTTTTCTGCAGCTTCTCAATTGAAGTCTTTTGAACCAAAAAAAAACGGAAAATTGTTTCATACTTATCGTAATTTTCCTTTCCTGGCGCCTATCCATGGCAGCATACCTGTGATTGAGCTTCGCCTCAACTTCTCCCCCAGAACTAGTGAATAGCATATATTAAAGACATAGCCCTTCCCCCAACATTCTCCATAATATAGAGTACCGAGGGTGGGGCATATACTGCCATGCATAGGCACCAGCAAAGGAAAATTACGGTAAGTATGAAACAATTTTCCGTTTTCCTTGTGCCTCCATGGCAGCATATCTGTGATAAATAACTAGCATACACAGGTGGGTTTGAATGCAAAATCAGAAATGTAATTCGATACAGTCATATCGACCTGTATTGCCTTCTTTCCCAACTCCACTGGAGTTAGAGCCCCTGGGTCGATGCGGTAATGTCTGAGGAACATGTGTCCGGAAGACCAGGTTGCGGCCCTGCAGACTGTGTCCAAGGACACAGTTGCCCTTACTGCCCAAAAGGCTGAAACTGCCCTTGTTGAGTGAGCATTCATTTGAGAAGGTGACTCCATATTCTTCACCCTGTAAGCCTTCTGTATCATCTTCACAGTCCAGGATGCCAGGGTTCGGCTGGAGGCCTCCTTGCCTCTGTTTTCCCCCCAAGGGATAATAAGCAGTCTCTCAGAGCTTCTGAAATTCCTGGTCGCTTCCAGGTAGCTTCTGAGAACTCTGGAAACATCTAACTCACGGCAGGGTTCTGAATTCATATCCTTGAACACTGGTAACGACCATGGCTGCATTAAGTAAGCAGGCATAGCAACTTTAGGTGTAAAACCCCTGATATGGCGAAGCTCAACTCTGTCTGGAAAAAAGGAGATATATTCGTCTCCTATTCCCAATGCGTGTAGCTCCGAGATCCTGCCGGAAGTAATAGCTAGCAGAAATGTGACTTTTAAGGTCAGGTTCCAAATGGAAGCCTCTTCAATAGGTGCAAAAGGATGGCTGGATAAGACCTCTAGTACCAGCGGGAGATCCCATTTCGGAAAGGAGTGCCTACAAGGCGGTCTTATCTTCAGTGCCCCCTAAGGAATTTGATCACTAGGGGGTCTTCCGCCCACCTCTTATTGGTTGCTGCAAAGATTGTGGATACCTGAACCTTTAATGTGGCTAGGCCAAGGCCCAGATCAAGTCCTGTCTGAAGGAAATCCAGTATTTTTGAAGTTGAAGGTTCTACTGGGTCGAAGCCATTTTCAGCGGCATAGGCAGATAACTTGTCCCAGATTCTTGTGTATATCATATTTGTTGTTGGTTTTCTGGCACTAAGGAGGGTAGAAATGACGCTCTGCGAGCAGCCTAATGATTGAAACCTCCTCCTTTCAAACGCCATAGCCGAAGATCCAGCCTCTGCGGGTTCGGATGAGATGTTTCCCCTTGCGTCAGCAGATGCGGGAATGCTGGGGTCCTGATGGGAGGACTAATGCTGAGGTGTATGGCCAGTGAAAACCATGGCCTCTTTGGCCAGTATGGGAGGACTGCCAGGATCTGCACTGGTTCCCTCAGGAGTCTTTGGAGAAACCTCAAGATGAGTGGGCGGGGAGGAAAGGCTTAAGTCACCATAAAGTTCCATGGACAAGAGAAGGCATCCACCTCCTCCGCCTGCGGAAGAGGCAGGAGAGAGACAAACCTCTTGAGCTTTGAGTTCTCCCAAGTTGCAAAGAGATCCACTTGTGGAGGTTCCCAGAGGCTCATAATTTGATGAAATACATGAGGGTGTAGAAACCATTTGTTGTTGTTGACGAACCTGAGGTCCAGGAGATTTTTTTTTTTCCGCCCAGATCATTATTTGCTCCACCTCCCTCAAGAGAGTCCTGCTGCAAGTACTGCCCTGCCTCTGCAGATAGGCGACCACCATCATGTTGTCTAGCCGTAGAAGCACTCTCTGTCCCCTGATGTGGGATGCTAATGAAATTAAGGCTAGGAAGGCCGCTCTCATCTCTAGTATGTTGGACACTATACCTCTTTGGTGAAATGACCATCTTTCCTGTATCCTGATATCCTTGCAATGAGCACCCCAGCCGTGCCTGCTCGCATTGGATGTAATTGTGATCCAGGAGTGGAAACCCAACATATGTGACCTCGAGAGATTTTGCAGATTGGTCCACCAGTGGAGACCCCTGTGCATGCTTGCTGATAAGATCCTCTGGGAGAGATGCTTTCTCTTCTACTGTGCCAGGAAACCCACTTGAAAGTGTCTTAGGTGCCAATGTGACCAAGGGACTAGTGGTATACATGAGGACATCCGGCCTATCAGGCTCAGGCACTGTGAGGCCGTCAAATGTGACTTCTCCATAGTTTTGAGCATTCTCTGGCTGATCTCCTCTGCCTTCTGTTGGGGCAAAGATACTGTGCGCTACTGTGTATTAAATGATGCTCCCAGGCAAACCATGTGTTGTGATGGTGACAACTGGCTCTTTTCGCTGTTTATAAGCCAGCCCAGTTCCGTTAGGGAACTCAACAGGATATCCCTGTGGGATATGAGCTGACTTGGATTGTTTGATAATAAGAGAATGTCGTCCAGGTAGTGGTAAATCCTGAGACCTCTCACCCTCAGAGGAGCCAATGCTGTTATTAAAACTTTTGTGTACACTCAAGGGGAACTACACAGGCCGAAAGGAAGTGCCTGAAATTGCAGGTGGACATGACCTACTGCGAACCTCAAATACTTCTGGAATGAGGGCAGAATAGGGATGTGCAGGTAAGCGTCCCTTAAATCTACCGATATCATCCAATTCCCTGGTTGTACTGCCTGAATTATCGTCTGGAGAGATTCCACCTTGAACCTCTCGAGATAGATGTATTTGTTGAGCCTCTTTAGCTCGTCTCCAGCGGTCTGACTTTTTCTGTACCAGGAAGAGTGTTGAATATAACCCTGAAAAGCGTTCCAATGAGGGGACCGGTACTACTGCCTTCTGTACCTGAATAAACTGGTTTAGAACCAGTGCCTTCTGTCGAGAGGTTGGAGTTTGTGTCCTTATGAATGAATTTCGGGGAGGCCAATGAGAAAAAGTCCAGGAGTGCCCAAATTGGATGGTGGACAGGACCCATTGATCATGACATTCCCTGGTCCAGGCTGTCAGAAAAGATCTTAACCAGGCCCCCACCTGGGGAGGCTCGGTACTTCTGGCGTCAAAAGGATTTTGGCCCTTCCTGGGGAGTGGAGAGGGACTTATTCCTTTTTGCTCCCAGAAAGGAAGCCTGAGTGCTCCTCCAGGATCTTTTGTTATCTCTGCCCTGCCGGGACTGCCTGAAGTCCCTGTAGCCTGACTGACGGAATCTTTAAAGGTAGGTTCTGGATCTCCGAAACTTCCTGTCTTGGGGAATAAGACCAGATTTCCCTCCCATTACTCGGGAAATAGCCTTGTCCTATCTCTCTCCAAATAAGGACTTCCCATGAAATGTGATCTTGCACCAACTCTGGAGGCTAAGTCGGCCGGCCATGATTTCAGCCATAGGGCCCTCTTGGCCATTACTGAATGCAGCATTGAATTGGCTGAACACCTAATTGTGTCAATGGCTGCTTCTTCCACAAAATCTGCGGCCAACATGAGTTCTTATAAGGCCTTGACTATGTCCTCTTTGGGGACCTCTTGCTTTATTACGGTTTCCACATTCTCGGTCCAGACCCTGATGGCATTAGAAACAGAGGTCAATGAAATCGCTGGCCTGTAGACCGCCCCTGAAGCTAGATAACTTTGTTTCAGGTCCAGGTCAATCCTCCTGTCTGAAGGATCTTTGAATGATGTGGAGTCCCTCCATAGGTAGGGTTACATTTGTTGCTAGTCGTGCTATAGCCGTGTCTACTACCGGCATTGCGCTGAAGGATTGTGCATCTGAGTCCGCTAAAGGTTACAGCTTGGAAAAACGGACCAGGGAGAGCTTTTAATCTATTTGGTCCCATTCATCATGAATAATTTCTTGAATCTCACCCATAAACGGGAACACCATCTGCTTTCTTTTGAGGAATGGAAAATAAACTTCCACCTTGGAAGGCGGCTCTACTGGGTCCTCCCAGCCTATGGCTTCCTTTACAGCCTGAATAAACCAAGTGAAAGTTAAAGCCTGAAAGCTCTGTGTCATCTGAGGTTTCTACTGATGACTCGTCAGGAGGTAGATCCCTCGCCATCCGCCCTGAGGCAGGAAGAGGGGCTCTGGCTGTTGACGGCCCTGGGATGCTGGGTTCGGTTTCCCGCACCTCTGGGACTGGAGAGGCTGGTCTTTCTGATATTAAAGCCGCCAGTTCCGAGAGAGTCTTTCATAGTCTGTTTTAGAAGATCGTTCACTTGCCGACTTTCCAGCTCCCTGTTGGCCACATAATCTCTGAAGCAGTCCTTACAGACCAATAGACCAATTTGTCTGGGAGCAGAGCTGCACCACAAGCCCAACATTTCTTTGTGGCTGAACGGGCTGGCGGCAATGGGGAGTAATAGGATCTCCTGGATCTTGACCTTCTTGACGATCTATGCCACAAGGAATGCAACCTTCGCTCTGGACTACGATCATCACGATGCCTTGATGACTTTCTTGACCATTTTGAAGGCACAGGGCTGCAACAGAGAGAATTCTGTTCAAAGAGTATTCTTTTTTTAAAAAAAACAAAAACTTACATGCAGATGGTCCTATACCTTTTAGACATGTGTGGATCTTTTCCTCTTGATGAATGACTCGTGGTGAGGCAAAGGGGCTGAGGGATCAACTGGAAAAATGAGTAGAAAATAGGAGAGGGAGAAATACATAAGGCAAAAAAATTGTAGGGAATGTACTGTGCCTTTTAATAAGAGAGGAGAAAAAAAAAGTTACCAGCAAAATCCACAGAAGCTGTAGGGCCAACCTGGTCAGGAAGCAGCTGCAAGGCTAAAAGAGCCCCCTTTTAAATGCTCCTAATTAGAAGCCTCCACCCCCCCCCCATTCGGCAGGCTAAGGGAACCGAAAACTATATAGTTCCCTTAGCCAAGATGGCGCCGGCTGCCTCATTGCCAAACCGCCCATGCACGCCAACTGATGGCCCTCGTGGAGCCCAGGACCTCCCGCACTTACGGAACGAGCTCATGCGCTGGCTCCGCCCACCCCTGCCGAATCCCGGACTCCCTGCAAAAGGAGAAGAGAGTATGCCAGGCAACACAGGAGACTACAGAGCCCCTCCAGAGTGCCAAAAAAAGCTAAGTATGCTGAACAGGGGGACGAGAACCCCCCCCCCCCCCCCATATTACCTGCCGAGGGAATAGAAGTCTTAAAGGAGACTTTTTTTTTTTTTAAGGAAAGTAAGAGAGACTGCAAAAATGAACAGATACTGGATACCTAAAAGAAAATGGGAAAGAGCTGATCCCCCAGCCTGAGCACCCGCATTCATGTGTTTGACCCTCGGCAGACTGCGTTCCTGTGAGGAAACTCTGCTCTTACCCCAAAAAGATCCACTAAAGGGGTTCCCAGCCTTATCAGCGCTAATAGCGGCCCAAGGAACAGGGACTACGCATGGGACAAGATGAACCCGGCGGAAGCTGCCAACTGCAGAGGTAGGGATTTACTGCTGCTTCTTCACCGGTTCAAGAGGTATGAGGGAAAAAAAGGAGAATGTTGGGGGAAGGGCTATGTCTTAATTTATGCTCTTCACTGGTCCTGAGGGAGGAGTCGAGGCAGAGCTCTATCGCAGGTATGCTGCCATGGAGGCACCAGGAAAGCCCCATTTTGCAATTGAAAAAAGGTCCTATGCCCTTTCCAAATACGCAGCGGCTCAAATAAGCACAGATTATACATGAACTGTAGTGCATTTCTGCAAAAAGCACTAAACGTATCAGTGTGACCCAGGCCTAAGACATTTAGTAGCAGCAGCATGCTTTATTTTTGTATCACCTGTTATAATGGGGTTAAAAAAAACTAAAATGGCCCTTTATAGTACAAAAAGAGCAGATGATCGGGTTAATTTATACTGTGAAACAGTTAAGTAATAATATAGCTAATATAAATATCTATATATATATATATATATATATATATATATATATATATATATATATATATATATAATATAGATATATAGATATAGATATATAAACTAAATCTACCCAGAAGTAGGATATATGAGCTTTTTAGCTAGGAGTCAGACATGAAGCTATATGAAAGGTGGAAGGGAGATATAAATCTTTTATAATAAAGTAGTACTAAAAGCTGAGACTTTTTTTTTTTTTTTTTTTTTTAATCATGGATATGATCATTTTAAATATAATGCACAATGGTAAAAGTTTACTTTAAATGTCATTGTAATGCCTTCTATTACCTCCAGTCTATTAGCTTCCACCTTCTCTGGGTAAAGATGCTGATCTTCCCTGAGTCTTTAATTTTTTTTTTTATTAAACAACAACCATGTTATATTTACCTGCTCTATGTAATGGTTTTGCACAGATCAGCCTTGATTCTCCTCTTCTGGGGTCTTCCACCGACGCTTTTGGCTCCTCCTAGCTTTAGAGTGCCCCAATAGCAAGCTGCAAAGTATAGTATAGAGCACCCCTAGAGCAAAGTAAAAAAACTTCGGACTTTAGAATCACTCACTTCCTGCCCAGGACTATCATGTCCCAAGAGGCATTGCTCATCACACATTCATAAGTTCTCAGGCACTTACTGACATGTATGGCTGCTGTACTGAGCTATGTGTGGGCCTCACTGTGTCTTCTGACATGTATGGATGGTGTACTGAGCTGTATGTGTGCTGCACTGTGTATACTGACATGTATGGACGGTGTACTGAGCTGTATGTGTGCTGCACTGTATTTCCTGATATGTAAACAAATAATGCATTCTTTATGCAGGCCAACTAATCGGCTGGCCGATTAATCGATTATGAAAATAGTAGTAAATTAATCGGCCCTAGTTCCATTACAACCCGGCTAATGGAGGTTTTCTGAATACTAAACTAAGTTCATTGTAAATTACTGATTTAATTTTGTCTGATTTTAAAAGGGCGAGGGTTTTTTCCCAAGTTGTCTTCCAGGACATCCCTTGAGAGATGGAGCTACGCCCATCATCACAGGAAACACATTGCCATTCAGTTCAAAAGGTGGTCCCTCTAGCCCATGGTCAGTTAATTGTTTCCTCCGTCGGAGGGCATGTTGCTGAGGGACCTTTTTTTATGTGGAGGGCTGCTTCTCTCCAGGGATGCCTAGGAAGTGCAGGATGGGTCCCATGTGGTAGGCAGCAGAGGTTATGGTCCTCAACTGTTGGCCTGGGTACCGTCCAGCTGATTGGAGCTGACCTGCTCCCGCCTCCTTCCAGTACCCAGCAAGGGTCAGTGGCCTGGTGACGCAGGTTCTCCCAGTGGGGGTCGGCAGGTTGGGTGAGAGGCTGCGTCCCTGGACAGGCCAGTGGTCTGTTTGTGGCCTTCTCCCTAGGCCGCACCGGCACCACGGGACCGGAGACGCCGTCCGCGTCACTTCTGGTGGAATTTGCGTCAGCAGTGTGCATCAGGACTTCCGGTTCCGGTCCCGAGTACGGGGGGAGGAAGGGGAGGGCCAGATCCGGGCAGATCGGACTAGCGGCTGGAACTGGACAGTACTGGGGGGACCATGTAGGCTAATCCTCAAGAAGCTCCTGGTGAATCAGACACCAGCCAGGCACAGGTAAGCTGCTGTGCAGTCCTTTTTTGTGTGCCTTTTTACCAGAGTTGGTATAGGGTTGCAGGGCAGGACCAGGAACCCCTGGTGGTGGTCTTTCACAGTCCCAGAGGGTGCAGCTACAGAGGCTGATGGTGTCACAGGGGGCAGTATACAAGGAGGGACTGTGGCTGTTACCCCCTCCCCCTTTTTATGTTGCAGGCAAAGGAGAATTCCAGGGAGGACAAGTCAGGCCGCAAAAAATGTCCTAATTGTGGGAACAAGCCATCTTCAAGCTCCAACAAAGCGCTATGCAAGCAGTGTATTGCAAATCTGCTTAAATCGGAGGCCGACTCCCCCCTAGCTATGTTTCTAAATATCTTTAAAGATGAGGTAGCCTCAACGTTTAAATCTTTCAGGCAGCTAATTTCGGATACAAACACATCAGCATCATCCAGTGCAGCCGCACTACCCTCTTCCCCGGGCCCAGCAACCCCAAGCCTGGCAGAGCCCCGCAGGGTCAGGGAGCATAGCCTGGCAGCAGCTAGATCGGTCTCATCAGACTCAAGCTCAGAGGATGAAGACCAGGTGGTGGCTGCTAAGTCTGCAAAATGCAAACTATCCCTAGAAGAGGTGGATGAGTTGTTGGGTGCAGTATATGATATTCTGGAGATGAATGAAGAAGACTCCGTTGTCCAGTCATGACTTGCTGTACCAAGGCCTAGGTAAAAAGAAGGCAAAGGTCTTTCCGGTACATAATATACTCTCTGAACTTATTAAGAAAGAGTGGGCAGAGTCAGATAACGCGTTCTTTTGAAATTCCCTGAAAAGGAGGCTTCCCTTCTATGAAGACCCAGAAGCTGTATGGAATAAAAATCCAAAGCTAGATGTTCAGTTGTAAAACGTTTCTAAACTGTCTGACCTAGTCTTTGGCATGGGGCACTTAAAGGACCCCATGGACAGGAGAACAGACATAATCCTCAAGAGAGCATGGGATGCGCCAATTATCTAAAACTGGCACGAGCTACAACATGTATAGCCAGAAATCTTGAAATCTGGCTGAAGCAATTACAAGACCATTTGGTAGCAGGTACACCAAGTGGGGAGTTGCTAAAGTCCTTCCCTATGCTTTTCAAGGCAGTAGGATTTGTAGCGGACGCCTCCACAGAGTTGGTCAAGTTTACAGCAAAATCGGAAGCACTCTTGGTGGCAGCCAGGAGGTCGATCTGGATGAAGACTTGGGCAGGAGATAGAGTATCATAGATGCACTTGTGCGGTATTCCATTCACAGGAGACCGTGTCTATGGGCCAGAGCTGGACGCCGCATTAGAAAAGACAGCAGGTAAGAAGTCCTTTCCCACAAAGAAGAGAAGTTTTCAAAGGAAGTTTTTTCGTCCACAAAAAGAAGCGCAAAAGACAAAGAGTTCAGACCAAAAAAGCATTGGTCTGGGCACAAGGGGAAGGGAAAAAGGAAGCCTTCTTTTTAACCGCACCAATCAGAACCAGAAGCCACAGTGACGCCAGGATCCCGGTGGGGGGAAGTTTGTTGGGCTTTCTCCCACAGTGGGAAGAGGTAACATCCAAGGAGTTTGTGCTGAATATCATAAAGTGAGGGTATGCTCTAGTTTCACAGAGATCCACCCTCCAGGTTTTAGGTCACAAAATTACCAAGGGATCCAGAGAAAGCCAGTGCCCTGCCCTTACAGATCAGGGAAATGGTGGACCAAGAAGTATTTTGTTCAGGCCAGTCCAGGAGGAACAAGGGCACGGTTTTTATTCTCGTGTGCTTGTGATCAAAAAGCCGTCCGGAAAATTCAGACTGATTATGAATCTCTAGCCCTTAAACCGATCCATTCGGTACAAGAAATTCTGCATGGAATCTATTTATTCCATAAGGAACCTGCTGCAGAAGGAGGCCTACAATAGCAACTTTGGATCTAAAAGATGCCTATTTACATATCCCTCTTAGAAAAGCTTGTCAGAGATTCCTTTGACTTGCAATCCAGAAGGGGAACAAGATATTTAATTACTGGTACAGGGCACTACCCTTTGGGCTCTTTTCATCTCCAAGAATTTTTACCAAGGTCCTGGCTGAAGTCCTAGCCCCTTTGAGACTGCAGACCATAATAATAATTCCATACCTGCTCCTTATGGCACAATCAGAGAAACAGCTTCACAGAGAATTGGATGTAACTCAGCAGAGCGTGCAACGCCTGGGATGGATTATAAATCTGGAAAAATCCAATCCAAATTCGGCTCAAACAATTCTCTTTTTGGGTTACAATATCCAATCCAAAGAGCAAAGGATAGTGTTGCCAGAAGAAAAAATATTCAGGCTGAAGCAGAGGATGTCCTGCCTCCAATCCAATTGCAAATGCACAGTAAGGGAGGTGATGTCTGTCCTGGATCTGAGGCCATACTGGCCATGCTCTGGGGTCACTTCCATCAGAGAGGCCTACAGAGATTCTTATTGGAAAAAGTAAAAGAGAAGGACCTAGAGGAAAGAGTTTCAGTTCCTGTCAGTGTAAAGCAGTCGCTGTCGTGGTGGAAAAAGAGGGAAAACCTTTCCAGAGGGGTGCCATGGATAGTAATCTCATCCATACTGACCACGGATGGCAGCAGTTGGGGCTGGGGAGCCCACCTAGACGACCGCTGGGCACAGGGCAGGTGGACTCTAAAGAAGAAAAGCCAGTCCTCCAATTGGAAGGAGCTGACAGCCAGCCATAGCTAAGGCATTGGTGGCCTTTCAGAATTTCATCCAGGGTCATCGCCTGCAGATACGTTTGGACAACACAACTGCAGTAGCATATATAAACAAACAAGGAAGTACCAGGAGTCCCAGATTGATGCTAATAGCCCACTCGATCTTCAAATGGGCAGAAGGCAATCTCAAATCTATCTCTGCAATACGTTTGAAGTACAAAAAGAACGATACTGCAGATTTTTTTAGGTCGTCAGTTTGTCTCGAATCAGGAGTGGTCTCTACACCCAGAGGTTTTCGACAACATTGTAGAAGCCTGGTGGAGACCAGAGGTAGATCTATTCGCATCCAGGAAGAATGCAAAAGCTCAACATTTCTTCTCACTATACCCAGGGCATCCGGCAGAACCCCTGGAACTTCAATCTCTTATACGCATTTCCACCCATTCACCTCATCCCAAGGGTCCTAGCGAAATTCATGGAGGAAGAGACACAGTTTATATTGGTAGCACCATACTGGCCCAAGAGACCGTGGTTCTCAACTCTGCTCAAATTGACAGACCAGCCCCACTGAGGTTACCCCTCAAGCAGGACTCTAGGGGGCCGCTGTGGCATCCACAAGCCGCCACACTAAGACTGTCAGACTACTGAAGAGGAGATCCTGAAGAGTAGGAAGGGCCTTCAGAGAAGCTGGTCAGGACCTTGCTCCAGAGCCCCAAACCAGTCACCCGTGCTATTAATGGAAAAGTCTGGAGAAAATTTAACTCATGGCTAGGGGGGAGAAAGGAAGCAAGGGGGACTATGGCAAACATTCTGGACATTCTTCAGGACGGAGTAGATCACGGACTAGCATTAAGTACTATCAAGGTACAAAGCGCGGCATTAAGTGTGTATCTGGAAAGACAATTGCAGGATGACCCCCCTCGTCCCGAGGTTCTCTAAATCTATCGAAAAACGTAGACTGATTCAGGAGCACAGGACCCCAGCTTGGGATCTATCAGTAGTCCTTAGGCCCTTTTTTAGATTCACCATTTGAACCAATTACCGAGGCTTCGGTAGAATTATTCACGCTTAAGACACAACTCTTAGTTGCAATTAGAACAGCACGCAGAGTTAGTGAAATTCAAGCTCTGTCCATTAAGAGAGCCTTCTCTACAGATCCTAGAAGATAGGGTTGTTTTGAAAACAGACCCATCATTCATACCGAAGGTAGCATCCAAGTTCCACAAATCGCAGGACATAATTCTTCCTACTTTTTGTCAGGATGCTTCAAATAAGAAAGAGGGTCACAGGTTGGATGTTAGACGATGTATTATAACATCTTAAGGCAACCAGAGCATTTAGGAAAACAGATAAACTTTATATCTTTTTTTCGGGCATTTGTAAAGGACAACAAGCCTCCAAAGTTATATTAGCCAGGTGGATCAGACTGGCTATCTTGGAAAGTTAGAGTTCTCAGAAAAGAACCCCCTAAGGGTATTAAGGCGCACTCCACAAGAGCCTTTTCGACTTCCTGGGCAGAAAAGGCTGATACCGCCCCTGAGCAGATCTGCAAGGCAGCCATGTGATCAACCTTCACCACCTTTGCAAGACATTATTGGTTAGACCTAATGTTTAGTCAAGACCAAGCTTTTGGGAGTCCTCCAAGCTGTGCCCCCCCCCCCCCCCAATCTGGTGCGTACTTTGGGATCCTCTCAAGGGCTGTCCTGGAAGATGACTTGGGAAAACTGGAGTTAGACGGTAACTCTATTTCCAGTAGTCTTCCAGGACAGCACAATCCCACCCTTGAGTTTTATTAGGTGTATGATATTACCTGTTTTGCTTATATTTTTCACTTCCATATATATCTTAGGATCTTGAATATCTTAGAGCCAGGTTTGTGAGGAAACCTCTGGTGGAATTCTCATGTTCATCTAGGAGCATGAACATATAGATTATACCTAAAGCTGGTAAAAAGCTTTTACAAAATTTTGAAGTAAACTGTACTTCTCTGTCAGACACTACATCATCAGGAATTCCATGTAATTTAAACACTTCTCGAACCATCAATGCCACAATTTGTTCAACAGAGGGTACCCCCCTTAACAGGTATAAAATGAGCCATGTTGAGAAGGTTGATGACTACCAAGATGGTGGTCATCTCTTTTGAGGGAGGAAGATTGACCATGTAGTCCATAGAAATTGACCACCATGGTCTTGATGGAGCAGGGAGTGGTTGGAGCAACCCCAAAAGAGGAGATTGGGGTGTCTTGCTGCGTTCAAACCTAAGGTCACATAGTTCTTTTTTTTTTTCTTTCAAAAGTTTTTATTGTTCAACAAAAGATATAAGGCAGGACCGACATGAGGTAATACAGAAGATATGTATACAATATCATTAATAAATTAACAGAAAGATGCGTGGACACATACAAAGGCACTTGGGCGTATGCAAAATGATCCATGATACCTAAACAAGAGGGAGACAGGAGAAGGCCACATGAGAGCCCGAACCACGAGTGAGGGAGGAAGGGGCTATCCATACCCCGCCCGGCGCCCCTCGTGGGAGCAATCTGCGCCAGGTGCGGCAGGGAGCGTTTTGAGGGCATTGAAGGGGGCTGTCACTGCAGCCCTGTCTCCGTCAAACATACAAGGCGTGTAGGGAACTGAGCAGGGAGGTCTAGGTTCGCCTGCTCTGTACCCGAGCCAAGGCTCCATGATCCATCTAGAGCCAGGGGGGACCTGAACAGTGTGTCCTGTATAAAAGTCGGTTGGCAAAACCAGAATAGGTTAAAACTAGAGTGTAGGATAGGGGGGGGGAAAGGGAAAGCAGGGGGGAGAGACGGAAGAGGGGTGCCCTCAGTTTAATTGAAACCGGGCTCGTACCTTCTTTGGATGGAATAGAAAGAGGGTCCGGTTTTCTTTCTAGAGTACCTAGTACCGGGTTCTTTTCTACCAATCGTAGATGAACCTGAGGTACCGGTTTACCCTCGACCATACCCTTGGGACCCGGGCGATGGAGGTTCACCTCGAGAGAACTATAGGGTGAGGAAGACTTAAGGAATTTAGATCCACCAGGGATCCAGTGAGAGAGAGAAAGTGAAGGGACTTTAAGGAAGAAAGAGTAGAGGCGAAAGTCACGAAATCAAGAACGATGAGACGAAAGGAAAGAGGGGGGAGAAGGCAGAGAGGGGGGACGAAAGGGAAA
>BLSH010031672.1:599772-610197 GCA_018402905.1 Glandirana rugosa | reverse complement strand
CTTTCTGGTCATCTCCGCCGCTTACCGGACCCACCGGCAGCTGTGGAGATGATCGGGTCTGTCCCCCCCAGTGTCCGTGAGCCGAGTGAGCGGCTGAAGTCACCCGGCTCCATAACGTGACTGAGCGGAAGCTACGTCACGAGTCGCTTCCGCCCAATGGTCTTAAAGGGGACTTTTTTTTTCTAATGCCATTTTTTTTTTTCTGCATTTATGTATTTTAGTGTAAATATGAGATCTGAGGTCTTTTTGACCCCATATCTCATATTTTGGAGGTCCTGGCATGCTTTTTTCTATTACAAGGAATGTTTACATTTCTTGTAATAGGAAAAAAAGTGATCAAAAATTTTTTTTTTTTAAAAAAGAAAGGTGTAAAAATAAAAATTAAAAAAGTAAAATAAATAATTCAAGGTAAGTAGATCTACGCGTTTCGCAGCTATATGCTGCTCATCAGGAGAAATAGCCTGGTGTATCTGTAACACAAAATTAATAGGTAATAATTGTTACCATGGCTATAAAACGTTTAACCTTGAGGGATGTACGCGAAACGCGTAGAGCTACTTACCTTGATGCCTATGTTTTATATGTGGTATTGATATCATAACACCGTTTCAATCCCAAGAGATATTGAGGTCATGAATATGCAGAATTAGACCGATTCTTACCAACTAATTTTGATGGACGGGGGCTGTTTACCTTGTGATTTTTATCATATACAATGCATGTACCGAATTTTACCTGTAATATGAGACACAATCTGTTGGTTACTGTGTCTAGTGATATTTTATGTATCTTTGGTATGTCTATATTGTAATGTATAATTATAATAAAACTAAAATTAAATTTCCATCAAATTACTGATCATCCATCACGCGCTCCATATAAAGTCCCAATTTCCTCTGTTTGCTGTTATGCAAACATTTTTCATTCCAATGTCGGGGATGGAAGCTAACCTTACCAGGCTTAGTCTTCATATAAAGTCCCATTTTCCCTTTTTTCCCCCATTTCCCTCCCTTGTTTTTTATAGTATTCATTAGGGATGGGAGCACGTGATGGTTCTACAAATAATATTATATCCTTATATTTCGGCCATGATCTAGTCAAGATCCTCATTTTAGTTGATTATATGTTTAAACAGTATTAATTTCATAGTATATTCTCTGGGTTGTACTGAACTTCATCTATTTTAATTATGTTACTTTGTTGCCCTACTATGCACCCCTTGGTTTGGCCTATGGTGGTGGCTACGGGAGGCGGGGATGCTCCTGGTCACATGGTTCGGGAGCTGCGACGCGCACTGGGGGATCCCTCTGCCCCGCCTCCTCTCTTGGCGGGCTGGGGGGGTCTCCCCACTGCGTGTCGGCGTCACGCCACCTCGCTGGCCGTGCGGCCACCCTTCTCCGCTGTACCGGTCGGGGTACACACTCTCGTGGGCACCGCGGGGAGGGGAGTGGTGCCGCTGGCCGAACCTTCCGGACGGCCCTTGGTCCCTCCCCCCCTGCCTCGTTCCCACGTGCGTGACGCTGGGGGGCGGTGTCTATATTGTAATGTATAATTATAATAAAAATAAAATTTCCATCAAATTACTGATCATCCATCACGCGCTCCATATAAAGTCCCAATTTCCTCTGTTTGCTGTTATGCAAACATTTTTCATTCCAACCTCTCAGCGTCTGCTAGCCCTCTCTGCCAATCCCTCCATTGACTGCCATTCATCCAACAAATTAAATTCAAAATATTAACAAGTTACAAAGCCATCCACAACTCTGCCCCAAGCTACATCACTAGCCTAGTCTTAAAATACCAACCTAAACGTCCTCTTTATTCCTCTCAAGACCTCCTGCTCTCCAGCTCCCTCATCCCCTCCTCCCATCCTCTGGAATTCCCTAACCCAATCCGTCAGACTGTTTCCAAATTTGTCCACTTTTAGGCGATTCCTGAAAACTTTTCTCTTCAGAGAAGCCTATCCTGCCTCCACCTAACAACTGCACTTTTTTTCTTCATCAGCTTATCCCCCACAGTTCTTACCCTTTCATATCACCTGACCTTCCCTCCTAGATTGTAAGCTCTAACAAGCAGGGCCCTCTGATTCCTTTTGTATAGAGTTGAGCGAACCCGAACTGTAAAGTTCGGGTCCGTACCGAACTTTTGGTTGTCCCGGACCCGAACCCGGACTTTTAAAAAAAAAGTCCGGGTCCGGGGTTCTGGTATTTTATTACACGTGTTGAAAAGCTGCCAAGGGCAGCCAATGAACAAGTGTTTCACTGGTTTTCCCTAGAAGCCATCACAGCCATGCCTACTAATGGCATGGCTGTGATTGGCCAGTGCACCATGTGACCCAGCCTCTATATGGGGCTGGAGTCACCGTGCTGCATGTCATATGCTCTCAGGATAGTTTAGGGAGAGGATGCTGCTGGCTCTGTGAGGGACAGATTGCAGAACATTTCATCCTGCATTACTGAACGATCTGATTGTGGAATAGGGAGAGATACTAGTACTGGTGCTTTGAGGGAGGGAGAGATACTAGTACTGGTGCTTTGAGAAACCGATTGCACACCTCATCCTGCTGCACAGAACGATCTGACTGGACTAGGTAGAGTCTGTTGCTTTAAGGGAAAGATTATTCTTTTAAAATCATCAGCAAGTTGTACAGGGAAAGGTTCCAGCTGTTGCTTTAAGGGAAAGATTAGTGTTCTAAAATCATCATCAAAGTGTGTGGAAAACCCTTATATCAGTTGCAGGGAAGCCATATTAGTGTTTTAAAATCATCTTCAAATTGTGTGAAAAAGCCTTATATCAGCCGCAGTTTTCACACACGGGTCCGTACCGAACTTTTTGGTGTCCGGGACCTGGACCCGACCCCGGACTTTTCAAAAAAAGTCCGGGTTCGGGTCCGGGGTTCTGGTATTTTACTACACGTGTTAAAAAGCTGCCAAGGGCAGCCAATCAACAAGTGTTAAACTGGTTTTCGCTAGAAGCCATCACAGCCATGCCTACTAACGATCTGACTGGACTAGGTAGAGTCTGTTGCTTTAAGGGAAAGATTATTCTTTTAAAATAATCATCAAGTTGTACAGGTAAAGGTTCCAGCTGTTGCTTTAAGGGAAAGATTAGTGTTCTAAAATAATCATCAAAGTGTGTGTGAAAACCCCTATTTCTCCTACGTTCACTGACAGACGCAGCTCTTCATTACGTATTGGGTTTATGCTTGACCAACTAGTAGTTAACTAGGCAGGGAAAAGAAACAGCTGGCCTCTCCCATGGGGCCGTCCTCTCTTCCCACATAAACCCTCTCCATAGCCTAGCTCATCAGTTTCAATGCCTAGTTTGCAAGGAGTTGACCTGGCTTCCCTTTTAGGGCAATTGCGATCCTGTTGGTAACCATTTTTTCTTTATTCTTTCTTTACTTTTATTTTATTTGACTTCTATCAAGCATTGATCTACTATCAAGAAGCCGGCCGGGGCATAGAGAGTCCATGGGCTCTGTACTTTCCCCGGCCTGGCCACCCGATGCAAGCCAGTCCCACCATATGGGGACCCGCCGCATTGTGCCCGTTCCGTGCGGGTGGCCTGGGGTGATCCCCACTTGCGCCCAGCCCCGGATGCGATTCGGGTAGGGCGATTTTCTGGCCTGCAGCATACCGTCCAGGCAGGGGCGGAAGGTCTGCGATTGGGTGACTACCCACGGCGGTCGTCCGAAGTGGTGAGGGAAAGTTCCTTCCTTCCCCCCTTTTCAGGGGGCGGAAAGGGGACTGACGACCCTTAAAAAAAAAAATAATAAAAAAAAAAATTTCTGGGTAGCCTCCGGTAAAGGCGCATGGAGCCCCTTTTCACTCCCTCCACCCCCCCCCGCGCCGCACCCGATCATCCGACGACCGTCCGTTGATTTTTCACCGCCATGCGGCGATCGGCCACCATTTTGCGGCGGACCGCCGCCATTTTACCGTAGCCGCGGACATGCTGAGCCTGTGGAGCTTTCCCTCTATTGCTCAGAGCAGCAGTTTGCGGTACTGCACGTTCCCTGCAGGTGGTTTTCGGCCTCTAGTGTTCAACGACGGCCATATTGGAGTCCCCTGCCTATGCAAGTAAGTGCACCTTCCTCCCAGAGCCCCAGAGGCGTGCGTTTCGCCGTAGACAGGGGCCCCCTACCTGGGGTCGGAAGAGGTTCTTTCGCGCCCCGGGCGCGGCGGGTAAAAGGGACCCGCCCCGGTAAGGTCGCTGCAGGGGCCGGGTAACGGCAGTGGCAGCGCAAAACCGAAAAGGCGGAGGAAAAACCTCAGCCTGCTGGGTTGCTCCCACCCGGGTTTCGGGTGGGGGGTCGTTTCTGAGTTCGACCCTCTGCCCCCGGTCAGGTTCTTCCCTTCGACCTTAGGGCTTCCGCAATCAAAGCACTCTCGAACCAAGGGGTGATCGTGCCAGTGCCTCCAGCGGGATTTTCAAGGTTTTTACTCAAATCTGTTCGTGGTTCCCAAAAAAGGGGGGAGGGGTCCAGCCAGTACTGGACCTGAAGGCCCTGACCTGGTAGGTTAGGGCGCGGAAACTCCGGATGGAACCTATCCGCTCGGTTGTGGCCGCTCTCCATCAGGGGGAATTTCTGGCGTCTCTGGACATCAGGGATGCGTACCTCCATGTACCTATTTGTCCACGGCATCAGCGTCTCCTTTGCTTTGCGGTAGGTGACCTCCATTATCAATTTGTGGCACTCCCTTTGGGTCTTGCCTCAGCCCCTTGAGTTTTCACAAAAATTGGCGTGGCTGCGACAGAGAGGCATTGCGGTAGTAGCCTACCTAGACGACCTGCTCCTGCGAGCGGAGTCAGCCTCGGCTCTGCTAGAGCACAATGATTCGCTGCAGGACTTTAGCTGGTTGCTCTACCTGCAGAAGTCGACGGTGTCTCCACCCCGTCGCCTGGAGTATCTGGGCCTGATTCTGGACTCGGGACAGGGAAGGTTTTTCCTTCCTTCAGCCAAGTTGCTGTCACTGCAGTCGGCAGTGTGTACCCTCCTGTCGCGCAGACGGTCTTCATTACAATTCTGTATGTGGGTGCTGGGGCTCATGGTCTCGACTTTTGAAGCAATACCATACGCCCAGAGTCACACTCGCCTCCTTCAGCGAGCAATCCTGGCTCAGTGGGACAGGTTCCCTCGGTCCTTGGACCTTCTGCTCTGCTGAGCTCCCAAACCAGGGCGTCGCTGACCTGGTGGATTCGGGACTCGGAGTTGGTCCAGGGGAAGTCCTTCCTGCCCCTTCAGTGGGTGATCCTTACTGCCCAGGGCCGTTGGTCGGCACAGGAGGCTCGCCTCCTGATCAATGGCTGGAACTGAGAGTAATCAAATTGTGCCTGTCTCACCGGACGGTGAGGTTGAAGGGTCGTCCGATTCGGATTTAGTCGGACCATGCCACGGCATGGCATATGTGAACCATCAGGGTGGCACGAGGAGTCCAGCAGCTGCGGCGGAGGCAGCTCTGATACTGCGTTGGGCAGAACGTCACGTTCCGGCACTCTCCGCCACTTAAATTCCAGGTGTGGAAAACTAGCAGGCAGTCTTTTTCAGTTGCCAGACGCTGGACCAGGGAGAGTGGTCTCCCCATCCGGAGGTGTTCAACCAGATTTGCCGCAGATGGGGGGCGCCGGACGTGGATCTCTTGGCGTCCCGGTTCAATCACAAGGTGAAGACCTTTTTATTCAGAGCGAAGGAGCTATTGGCAGTGGCCATGACCACGCTGGTGGCCCCCTGGGGCCGTTATCATCTTCTGTTCGCATTCTATCCTGCGTTTGATACGCACGATAGTGGCGGAGGGAATACCAATAATCCTGGTGGCTCCAGATTGGCCTCAGCGCACTTGGTAGGCCAACGTGGTGCAAATGGTGGCACACGCCCTCTGGCGGCTCCCGCTGCGAGACGATTACTGTCTCAGGGGCCCATTTTGCACCCTGCCTTACCTTCGCTGGCTTCGACAGCCTGGCTATTGAGTCCCAGGTGCTAAGAGACAGGGGAGTCGCTGACTCCGTGTTCCCTACCTTGTTGAGGGTTCGCAAGTGTACTTCTCGCAAGAGTTACCTCCGCACCTGAAAGGCTTTTATAGCTTGGTGCGAGGCAGAGGGTCGTAACCCTCGCTCTCACGTAGTGTCCAGGTTCCTGATTCTTTTGCAACAGGACCTGAAAAAAAACTAGCCTCGAGTACTCTCAAGGGCCGGAGATTGGCTCTGGCGATTCCTTTCCAGATTCCTTTGGCTTTGCACTCGTTGATTCGTACCTTTGTACAAGGTTTGCGACTCGTGTCGCTTCGGGTGAAGACCCGATGGCCCAGTGGGATCTGTTTCTGGTACTTTCTGTACCTCAAGAACCACCCTATGTAAATATCAGGGTGATTCCCTCACAACTGCGGTCGCAAAAGGTAGCTTTTTGGCTGCCGTCACTTCCGCCAGACGGGTGTCTGACTTGGCAGCACTATCGTGCAAGTCTTCCTACCTGGTCCTGCATAAGGACAAGGCGGTCTTGCGACCCCTTCCTTCCTTCCCTCTGAAGGTGGTTTCTTCACATTAATGAAGATATTGTTCTTCATCCTTTGTGCCCTCGCCCATCACACCCAAATGAAATTGAGTTGCATGCCTTGGACGTAGTGAGGGCCTTACGAATGTATTTAGCTGCTACAGCCTTTTTTTTTGGAAGGCTGATGCCTTATTTGTGCTGACAGGGGGTCCGCGCAAAGGCTTGGCGGCCTCCTCGGCTACTACTTTCGTTGGATTAGACAATTTGTGACCCACGCATATTCTTTCGGGGCAAGGTCCCCCTTTCCGGTCACGGCTCATTATACCCGGGCTGTTAGTACTTCCTGGGCTTTGACACCAGGCCTCGGTGTCACAGGTGTGCAAGGCGGACTCTTGGGCCTTGGCACACACTTTCTCTACGTTTTATAGAATTATGTGCTAGCATCTTCGGATGCCGCCTCTGGCCGCAAAGTTTTGCAGGCGGCAGTGTAGGCGCGTCTGGCGCCTCCTTAGAGATTCTGTTGGGTACGGTTGTTATTGTTTACCCACTCCTCTTTTTGACACAGCTTGGGGACATCCCCACAGGTAATGAAGAGCTGCATCTGTCAGTGAACGTAGGAGAAAAAGGGATTTTATTAAAACTTACCGTAAAATCCTTTTCTCCGAGTTCACTGACAGATGCAGCACCCACCCCTCTGTGCTCGGGTTTCTGTACGGCTTGTGTATGAACTGATGAGCTAGGCTATGGAGAGGGTTTATGTGGGAAGAGAGGACGACCCCATGAGAGGGGCCAGCTGTTTTTTTTCTCTGCCTAGTTAACTCCTAGTTGGTCAAGCATAAACCCCACACGTAATAAAGAGCTGCCTCTGTCAGTGAACTCGGAGAATAGGATTTTACGGTAAGTTTTAATAAAATCCCTTTATCAGCCGCAGGGAAGCCATATTAGTTTTTTAAAATCATCTTCAAATTGTGTGAAAACCCTTTTCTCCTATCGTTCACCGACAGATGCAGCTCTCCATTACGTGTGGGGATTATGCTGGTCTCGCTAGGAGTTAACTAGGCAGGCAAAAGAAACAACTGGCCTCTCCCATGGGGGCCGTCCTCTCTTCCCACATAAACCTCCTCAGCATAGCTCTTCAGTTTCAATGCCTAGTTTGCAAGGAGTTGACCTGGCTTCCCTTCAGGGGAATTGCGGTCCTGTTTGTAACCGTTTTTTATTTAATTTTCTTTTACTTTTATTTGTCTTCTATCAAGCATTGATCTGCTATCAAGAAGCCGGTCGGGGCATAGAGAGTCCATGGGCTCTGTACTGTCCCCGGCCTGGCCGACTGATGCGAGCCAGTCCCGCCGTATGGGGACCCGCCGCATCGTGCCCGTTCCGTGCGGACGGCCTGGGGTGATCTCCCCTTACGCCCAGCCCCGGATGCGATTCAGGAAGGGCGACTTTCTGGCCTGCAGCAATACCGCCCAAGCAAGGGCGGAAGGTCTGCGACTGAGTGGCTACTCATGGCGTCATCCGGAGTGGTGAGTGAGAGTTCCTTCTTTCCCCCCTTTTTAGGGGCGGAAAGGGGGGAGTGACGACCCAAAAACAAAATACATTTTTTTTTGGCTGGGTAGCCGCCGGTAGGGGCGCGTGGAGCTCCTGTTCACCCCCTTCACACCCCCCACCGCACCCGATCGTCTAGCGCCGTTCGGTCGTTTTGCGGCGGACCGCTGCCATTTTGCCATAGCCGCAGACATATAGGGCCTATGGGGCTTTTCCTCTAGCGCTCAGAGCGGCCATTTGCGGTACTGCACGTTCCCTGCAAACAACGGCGGCCATATTGGAATCCCTGCTTCTGCAAAAACGTGTCTACAGTTTTTACTTTCACTTTGGAACGGTGTGTGCTCCTGACGGCGCAGCTATCTGACAATCCTCGGGGTTATGGCAGCAAACAGCACTGTGGGGCGGTGGTGTGCCTTTAATTTTTAGTATGCATTTACTAAGTGTTACTAAGGGAGCTGAACATGCTAGGAGCAATCAGCGGCGGCGCAATCTGCGCAAGGGGCTTTTCTGGACCAGCTGTGGCGGTCTTTAGTGAATTCTCCCCAGGGCGGATGTCACCAACAGGCCCCCCGAGAAGCGTCCCCCTCCTCCTTGCTTTTCAAGGGAGGATTTTGATCCGGAAGGTCCCTCGGACGGAGAAGAGGATCAGGGGATGGCAGCTGCGCCATTATGATTGGTATCGCACTACGATGTGACTGAGCCAGGATGGCGAATCGCTGATTTCTGCGCATGTGTGTGTGGGTCCTCCAGGCCCCCTAGGGCGCCCAAGGCTTACCCACATGATCGATTTCCTGATCACCTTGTTTATTGTAAATGGCAGCATTCTTTTAGCGTGGCACAGTGGTGCTTGCTGGCTCGGATCCTAACCATGACCTGCCTGTGGTTTGCATGTCCTCCCTGTGCGTGCGTGGGTTTCCTCCTGGTGCTCCGGTTTTCTCCCACACTCCAAGGGACATAGGTCCAAACGGTTCGCTGCTCGCTATCCCTTGAGGAAAGCTTTTTTTAAAAAAAAAAAAGATGGGAGTCGCCTTGCGGTCCCGCCGATAGCTCGCCTTAATAAGATGACGACCATTCCTCTGGAAGGGGTTCCTGTCTTCAAGGGCCCCGCTGACAAAAGACGGAGGCGCTGTTAAAGTTGCTCTTCCTGGTGGCAGGCTCTACTCTGTGGCCAGCCCTGACGTCCGCCATGGCGGGGCGATATCTGTCTGAGCGTATGGCGGAGCTCCAGAATATCAGAATATCTGGACTGCGGCCGCCTGGATACGCCGCAGAGGGCTGTATTTGCTCCGAGGTCGCAAGTACCTTGGTGATGAGGCCGTTGATTTACTGCCTATGTGATCCAGGGTAGCAGTGTTGCAGTATCTTCAGATGGGTACTCTGGTTGCGTTTTTGGTCCGGTGACCATGCTTCCACAGACCTTCTCTTTCAGGGTGGACGTCTATTTGGTCCACGGCTGGGTGAGATCATTAATGATTTCACAGGCGGTAAGTGCCCTTCTTCCCAGAGCCTGGAGGCGTGAGTTTCGGCGTAGACACGATAAGGTCGCTGCAGGGGCCGGGTACCGGCAGTGGCAGCGCGAAACCAAAAAGGCGGAGGACAAGTCCTCTTCAGCCTGATGGGTTGCCCCCACCCGGAAATCGGGTGGGGGATCGTCTTCTGGGATTCGCAGGCGGTGGCTGGCCCACATTCCCGATCGTTGGGTCTGGGAAGTGGTGTCCACCGGGTACAGGATAGAGTTCAACACTCTACCCCCAGACAGGTTCTTCCCATCAAACTTAAGGCTCCCACAGGACCGCCGGGAGGCTCTTTTTGGGGCTGTCCAAGCACTTTCGGTCCAGGGGGTGATCGTGCCAGTGCCTCCAGAAGAGAGGTTTCAAGGTTTCTACTCGAATCTATTCGTGGTTCCCGAAAACGGGGGGGGGGGGGGTTCGGCCAGTACTGGACCTAAGGCCCTGAACCGGTATGTCAGGGCGTGGAAATTCCGGTTGGAATCTATCTGCTCGGTCGTGGCCGCCCTTCATCAGGGTAAATTTTTGGCATCCCTGGACATCAGGGATGCGTACCTCCATGTACCCATTCGTCCACGGCATCAGCGCTTCCTACGCTTTGCAGTGGGAGACCTCCATTTTCAATTTGTGGCACTCCCCTTTCGGCCTGGCCCCAGCACCTTAGCCCCGGGGTTGGCGTTGCTCCGACAGAGAGGCATTGCGGTGAGAGTGTAAGAGGAGGTCTTGGCTTCGCCTGAGGCGAGCGACCTCGTCCAGCAGATCCACCCGATGGTGGCGTTACGGAGAGACAGCCTCGTTGCGGTTGGGGCCCCGATTCCACGACCCCGGTCCGGCTTTCCCCTCACGGTGTTTAACTTTTACCTCCAGAGGGTGACGTTTCGC
>BLSH010031672.1:414732-425383 GCA_018402905.1 Glandirana rugosa | reverse complement strand
GATCTGTCACCGCCACCAATCCCTGTGTACGTATGCAAGAAAAACCCCCTTGTTTGTGGGACTTTGAAGGTGGTGGTACAGAATGCACTTTCAAATACATGTAGTCTGAAAAAACATATTTATTGCACATAAATCCATTTATAAAATATGCATGTAGCAATGGAAGACATATATAAACATCACTAAATCGTCTGTTGAGAACACCACAACGTTAACAATTTGTATTGTACAAAGCAACGGCTATGAGTGTACAGAAGATGATCACATTGCCCGTGTGCGCATGCGTATGCGCCGGCATTGGCTCCAAATGGCCCATTTAAGCTGGCAGCACCCTGCAGCTGGTGCTGTCCATTCTATAGCATCTAGAGCCCCAGCTCTGTTCCTGTTTGCTCTGTTCCTGTTGCCTGTTCCTGGCCGGTTTGACCTGACCTGTTTAATATCTGCCTGCACCGATCCCCGGCTATCCACGACTATCTGCTTGCCTGACACCTTTGTACCTCTGCTGCTCACTTGATTACGAACTCTGCTTGGACTTGACCATTCTTCTGCCTGCTCCCTTGTACCGCACCGCCAGCCAGTTGCCGACCCAGCCTGTACCACCTTCCTTCTGATCTGCATGAGCTGCTCTGTGATCTCTCACACCATCATCAGTGACAATCCAGCCCTCGTGCCATCCTGCACTCCCGGACCACCTGTTTGCTCTACCAGGGGTCCCCAAATCAGGTGCGCAAGAGTGGTTGTTCCCTGCACAAGTCAGACTCCGCCACCAGGAGCATGACAGTCAGCCAGTGGCAGCTGATGCTCCATCAGTTAGGGGGCGGTAAACAAACCTAAGACACCCCCGCCCAGTTGCTCTAGCCCCACACCAAACACCCCCCCATCGGCACTTACCCCATCCAGGTCCGTCTTCTCCATGTCCCGATGCTCGCTGCTTCTCCTCCCGGCCCATCGGGTCTTCGGACTCCCATCCAATGGGGTCTTAGGACTTCTTAGGTCTAGCGAGTCATGAGACCTGATTGGCCATGAGGAGAAACAGGAAGATATTAGCAAATATTAATTTGCTAATGTCACACAGCTGGGTGGGCTCAGGGCGCAGTGCTCTGCGCCCCGAGCCCACCCTTTTTTGAAGCCAATTAGAGCCTCAGGCTCTAAACATGTGCTTCAAAAAAAGAAACCCATTGGAATCCATGCATGCTGCATGTAGATTAGGGGCTGGGTGCATGGTTTAGGAGGGGCAGCGCCCTGCGCCCCGTATGGATGGGCCACCACTGATGTCAGCCCTCTCAGCAATGACTTTACAGCATTGAAGGGCTTAGTTCCAAGGTGAGTATTTCATAATGTATTAGTATGCAATGCATACTAGCACATTATGCCATTGCCTTCCAGGTATTTTTGGGGGTTTTTTGAACATCAGCGGTTTACGCCCACTTTAAATTGTTACCTGATTTGACCCAGCTGTACAAGATGGCAACTGAGTTCCGCTTCACAATCGGATTAAATTTCAAGCTGTTTAGTTTGGAACAAAGTGACTAAAACATATAATTAGAACATGTATTGCCTGCAGCTTCCTTTCACAACCTCATATTTACACAGCTTTTCTATGCTCTGCAGCTACTACTCAATAAATCCTTTGTAATCACTGCACAATATCTTCACTAAAGCTGGCTAGAAAGGTTGGAATCCCAACCGGTTCAGCAGGGACCGAATGAGATTCGAGCCATGTATGGGAAAGCTGAATGTACCAAGTTGATTGATCAATCAATCAACTTGGATACAATCAGCCTGTTGTATTGTACATGTGATTAAGTGGTTATAGCCACCACTGTGTTCTCTTGACGGGGAGGGCTTCCCCTGCCCCCCCACAGGGAGAACACAATGGCTCCATGTGAGGGATTTCCCCATCAACACTGTGTTTGTGGGGAAACAGAGCGATTTTCTTTGCTCTGTCTGTGGCCGGTATTACTCCTTAGTCTAAGTTCACACCTATGCGGCTGCGCGTTCTGCATTTCTTTACCGTGTTTCTCCCACGATTTTGCTGCGATTTGCGGGGCTTTTTTGGGGGGGAGGGAATTTGATGCTAGGCAGATTTAAAAATGCAAATCGCGGCAAAATCGCAGTAAAAACACATCAAAAATGCATAAAAAAACAACACTAGCGTTTCTGGTGCAGCTCCATTGAAGTCTATTGCATGCAAAACGCAAACTGCAATGAGAAAAAAGCCCCCGACCCTTTCCAAAAAAAATGCAACGCCGCAAAATGCACAGATGTGAATTACATCCATGGGAAACCATGTTAAATGGACTGTAGTGCATTTCTGCAAACTGCAAAATGCTGTAAAAAATGCATAGGTGTGAACCTAGGGTAAAAGTTAACCTGTCAATAAGGAAATCCAGGGAAACCATTGCTGCCCTCCCTCTGGAAATCCTAGTTGGGTTGCTGTTATTTTTGAAGAAGTATACAACAAAGTGTATCTAAAAACCCTTTTTCTTTTTTTTGGATAGCATGAGGAAGGATTGATTAGCTGCAATATTTGTAGCTGCTGACTTCATTTTTTAAAAAAAACAGTGAAGTTCGTCTATAAATGAATAAAGCTATTGCTGTGATGCCATGAAAATGTTGGCCGTCAGCCTATCCAATGGATTCAATACATTCTGAGTCAGTATCCTGGAACAACTGTGCAGACTACTGAATCCTGAGCCTTGAATTCTGACTGCACCCGCTGTATATACAATATGGGTCAGTAGTTCAGAAAGAAATTGAAGACAAAAACTGCTGGGTTTTTATATCGGACCGCAGACAGAACCCAAAGTATAAAACATTACAAACTTCTTCCGCTGTCAACCACGGGTCTGATAACTATGCAGCTTTTTTTGTTGATATCAGTTGCCTGGACTGTTGTTGTCCACAAAAAAGAGGATACATCACGACTGGTAAGTCCAATCAAGTTAAAGTGTTTGTTACCCCAAAACCTCATATTCTTGATATAGAGCTGCACGACTAATCGTTATCGCAATTCAATCCCCCTCACAATTTTAATACAACATTTCCCCGATTCTATGTAACAAGCGCAGAGCCTTCTCTGCTCAGAGCTGTCAAAAGAAAAAATAAAAAAAACTCAGCCACGATAAAGAGAAACAAAGTATCTCTTGGCTCTTTTAAATCAAAGGAATGAACTCCGGTCTGTAAATGAGGTCCGTTTAACCACTTAAAGACTAAGGCCACTTTCACACTGCAGTGCGGGCCGCAGTCGTGGTAAAGCATTGCTCGTTTGCCGGCGCTTTACTGGCGCTGCAACACCACTTTTGAGGCAGGAGTGGGGCATCCCCCCCCACCCCTCGAGGAGGTTAACCACTTGCCGACCACCAACCGCAGGTTGACGGCGACAAGGTGGCTCGATATCGCAAACCGCCGTCACATGACGGCGGCTGCAAGATCGTGCACTGTGAGCGCGCTCCGCCGGAGGCGCGCACGCGCGCTCACTGTGTTCGGGGAGGGCCAGGGAGCGGGTAGGGCGGACTCGATCTCCGCCGGCTACCCGTGATGCCCCCCCCCCCACAGTGAAAGAACAGAGGTCCGTCTAAGTAAACACGGATCTCCGTTCTGTGAGAGGGGGAAGGGCTGAAATATCGCACTACCGCTAAAAATCGCAGATCGCCGCCATTACTAGTAAAAAATAAAAATAAAATAAAAACCCCAGAAATGAATTCTCATCATCTGTAAATGCGGCCACTTTTGCGCAAACCAATCAATAAACGCTGATTGCGATTTTTTTTATCACAAATATGAGGAAGAATATAAATCGTCCAAAACCGTTGAAAAAAAACGTTTTTTTATATATTTTTTTTTTTATTTGTATTTTAGCAAAAAGTAAGAAATTTGTTTTTTTTTTGCAAAATTGTCACTCTTCTTTTGTTTATAGTGGCAATCAGAAATGACACTGAGGGGATCAAATACCACCGAAAGAAAGCTCTATTTGTGGGGGGAAAAGGGTGCAAACTTCGTTTGGGTACAATGTCGCACGACCGCGCAATTGTCAGATAAAGCGACGCAGTGCCGAATCGCAAAAAAGTGCTCTAGTCCTAAAGTGTGTAATCCTTCCGGGGCTGAAGTGGTTAAAAAGGGGTTAAAAGAGCCAGTGTATCACCGCTGCCGAAGCGCTTTGCAGACGCTTCAGCAGGGGTGCCCATTCATTCCAATGGGCAGGGCAGTTTAGGAGCGGTGTATACACAGCTCCCACACCGCCCCAAAGATGCTGCTTGCAGGAATGTCCCGCTAGCGCACCGCCCCAGTGTATAGAGTCACACTGAGACGAATGGGCATGAGATTTGAGACGGTGTTCAGGCGTTGTTTAGAGGCTATTTCTAGCGCTAAAACACCTGAAAACTGCCTCAGTATAAAAGTGGCCTAAGCCATTTTTTGACACTTGTTGCTTACAAGTTAAAATCAGTATTTTTTGCTAGAAAATTACTCCCAAACATTATATTTTTTTAAAGAGACCCTAGAGAATGAAATGGTGGTTGTTGCAATATTTTATGTCACACTGTATTTGCGCAGTGGTCTTTTAAAAGCTATTTTTTAGGAAAAAATACACCTTAATAAATTGAAAAAAAAGCCTAATTTTTTTTGCGAGAATCGTGATCTTTATTCAAGTAAAAAAATTGTGATTCTCATTTTATCCAGAATCGTGCAGCCCTACTGCTGTACCATGTACTTGTATGGGAAAGTATCTTGTTCTCTTTGTATGCTTCCTTTGTGTGAAATCCCTGCTTTCATGCCAGGAACTCTGCTTTCCTATTAAAAACTGACCACACTACGCAGGAGAGCACATCGTGGTCAGTTCTCTAGCTATTCTGGGTACTCAGTGTTCTCTTCTCCAGTGATCAGACTTGTCCTGACACCCCTCCACTGCTAAGCCATTCACTGGGAAGCTCAGTGTGCTGCTGCTTCTCCTCTCCCCCCAGCTCCTATGAAGATGAGAACAGAGGGAATTTGATCACTTAAATGTTTTTTTATATCTATACAAAAGTGTTTTGCCTATCATTTCTATTTTAAACTGAATGGGTTGTTATACAAGGTGATCATTTACAATCACTTTAAAACTTAAACGCACACAATTTGGGGTTTTCTATGGCTCCATGGGTGGGAGGGGCATTTTTTGCTCCTCCCACCTTTCACTTCTTCTTTCAGTATCCTTGCATTACGGTGTATGTCTGTGCAAAATTAAAAGCTACCCTAAAATCCCAAGAAGAGTTGTCAGCCCTCTCTGAGTTCTCCCCTACTTGACAAAGGCCCCCTTCACACTGCCACGACTTGAAAGTCGTGCAATTTTGACGCGACTTTGCAGGCACGATTTTGTTGCGATTTCAGGGAATGCCTGTGCAAACTTGAGGCCTATGGACCTCAACTCGCATGAAAGTCAGACCAAAGTAATGCAGGGACTACTTTGAAGTCGGCACGATATGAATGGTTGTCATTGGAAATCATGGGGAACGACTTGTCATGCGACTTTGCAGTCTAAAGTTGCACAAGTGTGAAAGGGGCCTAAAGAACATCTCCCATTTTCTCATTCTCTATAACATATGGGGGAGGTGCTCTAGTCCAACCTGGGAAACCTCAGGCCCTGCTGCCAACACTGTTGGAGACTTCAGTGCAGCAGAGGCAGCGTAGTCAGTTCCCTATAGGAAGTTAGGGGATTAGTAGATTTCTGGCAGGATCAACAGAGGATCACCTCGATTCTGCCCGCAATTTGAAACAGCAAGAAATTGCGGGACACCCGGGCGTTCCTGGAGCGTTGCCCTTTGATTCAAATAGCACCCCCTACACTGCACGTTTTCCCGCGATCCATCGGGCGTCAATCGCTGTAAAAATGCCCAACCAGAATCGCGGGATGCCCGTCGCCAAAAAAAGTACATGAGCTTCTTTTGGGCAACAGACGTCCCGTGATTCTGGTAGGGCGGGAAAAGCGTGCAGCGTATGGGGTGCTATTTGAGTCAAGGGGCAATGCTCCAGGAACAACCGGGCATCCTGTGATTTCCCGCTGTTGCGAGTTGTGGGCAGAATCAAGGCGATTCCGACCGCAAGTCGCATCGCTCAGGTGTGAATGGTGGCTGCAGAAACAAAACATAGGGAGATGTTAATGTATTGTAGAGGTGTAGTAAATATGTTTATTTTAGGCTGCTTAGACATAAACTTTGGGTTATTACCTTTGGCATGTAGTAGATACACGCACACTGGTGATGCCTTACATGTCATGTAATGGTCTGTTACTCCTTTTATTTCCATAAGGTTTGTTACTTTAGTACATATATTGGACCCACCCAGCTAGAACTATAATTCCCTCCACAGACATCCTGCTTGAACCTCGCCTGTACTTATATAAAGGAAATCGTTATGTAAACACAGCTATGACATCATTGCCGATAGGACAGGACATGCAACCACTTCCCATGTTCTGGTATTGCACACGATCATTGTTTTTATCTCAGCAGATGGTTTGGCCGGTATCCATCCCCAATATTTCTACAGCTATTCTGTACTGCCTGGGTCAGGAAGGGTGATGGTAAAAGCCTCAGAATCAAAAGCTTTATCAGACTCTGTCATTGTTGCTTTAAAGCAGAGGTGGCAAACTAGCGGCCCTCCAGCTATTGCAGAACTACAAGTCCCATCATGCCTCTGCCTGAGGGATGCATGCTTGTAACTGTCAGCCTTGCAATTCCTCATGGGACTTGTAGTTTCCCAACAGCTGGAGGGCTGCCAGTTTGACACCTGAGCTTCAAAGGAAAATATTTGGGGCAATACAAATACAGTGATACTTCGGTTCAGGAACTTAATTTGTGAACCGAATTGGTCGCGAACCGAGGGACATTTTCCCATAGGATTCAATGTAAATCAGGTTAATCCGTTCTGAACTTTTTTTTGTTTGTTTTTGAACCACAAAGCTATGAAAAAAGTACAGTACAGTATGAAGAGAGAGAACACTAACCTTGCATATTCTTGTCACCTGCATTACTGCTCCGCACTTTCTTCTTACCACCATGCTTGCTCTGCATTTTCTTTGGAGCCATACTGGATGAACAATACAGTATGTATGTACTAAAAAGCTTCTCAATACTGTACTGTAAGGGCCGATTCACACATAGGCGACTTGCGATCCGACTTGTGTTGCCCCAAGTCACTTGACATCAGAAATCCCATTGAAATGATTGAAACCACTTAAAGAGGAAGTAAACCCTGATGGGGTTTACTTCCTCTATGTTACCCTGCAATGTAAAAGCATAATGGGCTAGTATGCATCGCATATTAACCCAGTATGTGTCACTTACCTGCATTGGAAGCCAGCGATGCCCCTGCTCCAGGCCGTGTCCATCTTCTTCCCCTCTTCCTTCCAGGGCCGTGATCTCCGGATCTGTGACCGTCCGGAGTCGCTCTCGAGCATGCACGCATCGCGGCACAATCTCAGTGAAGGAACGCCACAGAGGCCGTTTCTTCACTGCATATGTGCCTGATGATGTGGGCACATGCAACTACACTGCATATCTCCTAAACCGCGCAGGTTTGGGAGATATGCAGGGTACCTACAGGTAAGCCTTATTATAGGCTTACTTGTAGGTTAAAGTGGTTGTCACGAGTTGACAACCACTTTAGGGACTGGAAAGGATTTCCCATGTTAGCACCAGAGCACTTTTTGGGATTCGGCACTGCGTCGCTTTAACAGACAATTGCGCTGTACCCAAATGAAATTGACGTCCTTTTTTTTCCACAAATATAGCTTTCTTTTGGTGGTATTTGATCCTCTCTGCGTAATTTCTGATCACCGATATTAACAAAAAAAGAGTGACAATTTTGAAAAAATTGAAAACATTTTTGAAAAAAAAAACAATATTTTTTACTTTTGCTATAATACATATGCAAAAAAATTTAGAAAAACGAATTTATTCATTTCAGTTTATATTCTTCCTCATATTTGTGGTAAAAAGAAAATCGCAATCGGCATTTATTGATTGGTTTGCGCAAAAGTTACCGCATTTACAAACCATGAGAATTAATTTATGGCGTTTTTGGTATTTTTTTTTTTTTTACTAGTAATGGTGGTGATCTGCGATTTTTATCATGACTGTGATATTGCAGCGGACATGTCTGACATTTTTGACACTTTTTTGACATTTATAAAGCGATCAGAAATTTAAATATCCACTGATTACTGTGTAAATGTCATTGGCAGGGAAGGGGTTAACCTGCAGGGGGTGATCTAGGGGTTAATTTTGTTCCCTAGGCTTGTTCTAACTATGAGGGGGTTAAGCTACCAGGGCATAAGAGATCTAACTGATCCCAGTGACAGGGATCAGTAGATCTCTTACATGCCCCCCGACAGAGCGGGGAACCGCCGTGTTTACATCGGCAATTCCCTGTTTTTCTTCTGTACCAGGCAATCGCGGGTAGCCGGCAGACATCAAGTCCGGCCAAGCCGCGGCCATACTGCTGGAGAGTGCGGCGTGCTCCCGCCCGCTAGCCGCGCATGTGTGAGCCGCCGTTTATAGACGGCGTTTCGCGGGCCAGCGCCACTCTGCAGCAGTAAATGTATGTGAGACAGTCGGGAACTGGTTAATGTACACTACTGAAGTCGCTCCGACTTCAGAAAAGGTTCCTGTACTAATTCAAGGTGACTTCTTTCCGACTTGTGCCCATTGAATTCAATGGAAGTTGCCTCCAAGTCGGATCCCCATCTATATTGAAGCGACTTTACAGGAAAAGGAAAATAATTTACACAGTTACTGCCCCCGAATTACCCAGGCAACCTCCTCCCTCCCATCTCTGATTGGCCACGGGCAATCTCGCCTGGCATTGAGGTTGCTTCAGGTCGCGTTGTAAGCTACGCTGAAGTTGCCAATACCCGCGGCTCGTGTCCTGATGGTATCGTCACCAGCAGTTCCATCTAACGCATTTCACCCCTCCCATGAAGTAAAATGCATTAGGTGGGTGACGCTTTCTGGAAGGGGCAAAATGCATTAGCTGGAACTGCCAGTGACGATACAATCAGGACACGAGCCACGGGTATTGGATTGTACATTGTACACTGTTTTATGTGCATATATGTTTTAAAAAATGTGAGTTGAACACCTACTGTTTTAATACCAATTTAAATTAAATAAATGGTTTTACGGTATGGATGCTTTTTCATTTCCTTTATTGTAAACCTGTTCAAGACACTTGCTGGTTTGCTGAGAAGATTGAGGAATCATTGATTAACCACAATAAAAAGATTCTCTGATTCATCTGGCTTCCTGGGAAATTCTGAGGAACCATTGATATATAATAACAAAGTGTATAAAATACTTAGCTGCACTTTGCCATAGGAGGTTTATATCCACACAAGCGCCTCCTGACCCCCTATAACAAGGGGTCCAGGAGACTCGGTAAGGATACATCTTCTTTGGTGGAGGATATATTTTCACTACTTGGTGGTGTGTTGGATGCGTGTTCACTTTTGGAAAATCAGAAGAATATCAATATCTGCACAAAGATTGGACTATTTTTTTTGGTTGGAGCACAGTTTGACATGTTTTTTATGGACTAATTAGTTATCTGTATAACCTAAGAACTCACAGAGGGGTACTTAGGTTGATTATGTGATTATTTGTTCACCATATATTTATATTTTTTTCATTAGTATACACATGTACTCAATTTAATTACATACACAAGCGCAGCTATTTTTATTTATTTCATATCGTTTGGGTGCTGGATTCACACCGTTTAGTTGCAGCTGTGGTAATAATCTGGTGTAACGTAGGTTAAGCGCAATCTTCCTTTCACTGTTTGCACTTTGCCATAGACTGCATCCAGGAGTCTTGGTGTGATTTCAGAAAGTGCACCAAACCAGCAGGCAGTGTTAATTTTGTTGACTAAAACTTTTTAGTCAACTAACTTAATACCATTTTAGTCGACTAAAATATGACTAAAACTAAAACAATTGAGATGACTACATTTTTAGTCAAAAGACTAAGACTAAAACTAAATTGAAATTTGATGTCAAAATTAACACTGCCAGCAGGTAATAATAGAAGTCTATGGCTTAGTGCAGGTAACCCGCAGATGCATTGCACCTGTGGATCAGTTTGAAAACAACCCAGAGTAACCAGTGCAGAGAGCAGATATGCCCATTGCTATTTGATTTTAATTAAAAACTGACCTCAATCTTCACTTCATGAATACTGCAGGTATCGTTGGCTGTTGCTGTCCCAGGCGGAGTGCATTTGGTATCATTCCGCCTGTGACAGGAGCCGATGCTATACCGGAAGCATTGACTCTGTTCTCTACTGCAATTGCATGCTTCCTGTACCCAGTGGTGGCTGGTGAAATTTTAGGATGGGGGTGCCAGACCCCACCCTTCCTTTTTGACCCCTCCTACTTCTCATAAGCCTCACCCCTTATAGATTCCCCTAATTTTGTCAGGAGTATACAGCCCAGCATCACTAGACAGGCTAATGAGGAGACCACTACGATATATGAGGAGACCACTACGATATATGGGGATAGACCACTACGACGTATATGAGTATAGACCGTCACGACATATCGGACAGATCACTACGACCCGACATATGAGGACTGTTTTAATCCCCTTAGATATTCCCCACTCCGAATACTCTTC
>BLSH010031672.1:369641-385738 GCA_018402905.1 Glandirana rugosa | reverse complement strand
GGCTACAACCTGATCCCAGTTTTCTAAGGCTGAAGTCATTTTCTACCATTAGTCTGAAATCCAACAAAATCAGCCAATTGTGTGAAAATGATCTTAAATACTGGAGAGGAAGAAGTCTGGAGCTCCTTGATCTCTCAAATAATCCACTACAAGTGTCTAATACATCCCAGTGTGCCAATCCTTTTGTGGACATAACCTTGGGCATCCTAGATATATCATTCATGGCCTGGAATGCAGACAAGTTTGGACAATATTTCAGGACTATTTCAGGTACCCAGGTGAAGCATATTAAGGCGAGTCATAGTGCAGTGTTGGGAAGTGGATTTGGATTCAGTAATCTGAAAAACCCAGATGAAAATACTTTTGCAGGTCTCAGCTCAAGTAATGTTTATATTTTTGATTTGTCCCATAGTTTTGTTTCACAGCTTACCCCTGGTGTCTTTTCTGCTTTTACCAAGCTATTGTCCCTTGATCTGTCTTCCAGCAAAATCAGCAGCATTAGCAAAGGAGTATTTTCAGGTCTAACAGGACTGGTAAGCCTAAATATTTCTGGAAATCTCCTTGGAGATATTACAGTCACAAGTTTTGAAAGCTTGTGGGCTTCCCCTCTTAAAACCTTGGATCTTAGTGTAAATAATATTGGAGCCATCCAGTTTGGAGCAATGGATGGTCTTGTCTCGCTGTCATCACTGAACTTAAGGGACAATGCTCTGAAGCATATACCGCAAGTTAAACTCCCAGCTTTAACTCTGGTACTGTTAAAACAAAACCGCATCTCAGACACTTATGGCTTAACCTCTTTCTGTCCTAACTGCACTTTCCTGGATCTTTCAAGCAACCGACTAACTGACCTGAGGTCCTTGTGGGATATTCTACAGCTGAAATCTCTGAAAAACCTGCTATTAAGCAGTAATAAACTTTCCCGTTGTTCCTCTGCTAACAAACCCATAAGCAAGTCTGAGTTGCGTTATTTGGATCTGTCTGATAACGACTTGGGACAGATTTGGAACTCTGGACAGTGCCCAGAAATCTTTATGAATCTGGAATTACTTGAAATTCTTAGCCTTTCAAAGAATCACATCTACTCCTTGCCTGAAGATTTATTCAGTGATTTAAAGAGCCTTCATTTTTTAGATCTGTCAAGAAATAACCTCAGACTCATCCCAGAAAAACTCTTCACTGGCCTTAAAGCACTGAAAACCCTAAACATAGGGAGCAATAATCTTGTTACCCTCACATCTTCCAGTTTTAAATCTCTGACTTCCTTGCAGACCCTTGATCTGTCACCAATAACACTTGCATGTAACTGTGGTCTCAGTGACTTCTGGAACTGTATGAAGTCAACTAATGTCACAGTGAATGTCAGCCAAAGTGGTGAGGTAACATGCTTTAGGTTGTCCTCACCTAGCCAAGAGATATCATTGGCGGCCTATTTTAATGAATGTTAGAAATATGTATTTACTGTGTATAACGCTGTAAATAAAAAATATAATCAAACTGTATCCCCTACCCTTTTCTGAAGCTGAAGAATATAGTTTGCTTAGAGGATGATATACTTCACAGGAATAAACTTACCTTATTTAAAGGTTATTTTTTATTATAGCTATTTATATATATATAGCTCCTTTTGCCCATGTCCTCAGAGAGCTTACAATCTAAGGTCCCTACCTCACATGCATACATACACAAATTAGGGCCAATTTAGATAGGAGACCGTTAAATTCATGTTCCAGCAGTGTTCATCCCTGAAGATTCAGATTGTGACAACTAATCCCTCAAAAACCAATCTGACCACCGCTGCCAGAGGACTATGGAGTAAGACAGGTATCCCTCTATATTAGATTGTTCTCTACAAGAATGAGCACTATATTCTTCATCAGCTGGGGGAACAACAATGTTACTTTTCAGCATTAAAAGAAATTTGTGCAGAGAGAAGGAAGCTGCAACTACTAACTTCCTTCTAAAAATACTGCAGGTTGGTTGACTGTCCCTGGTTCCAAAACCTTAAGTCACAAACCTAGATAAGCATATCAGAGTGAGGACTATGCATTTCACACTTGTTCTTGTTTTCTGATTCAGAATATTGAAGCCATTGAACCACCATAATAGCCATGCAACTAGCAAAATTAGGAAGAGGTCAGCAATGGCAGCCTCCATATATCTTTCAGCGCAGGTTTTCTTTAGGAAATCTAGGTGTATATGTTTTATCATTTTGTTTGCAAGAATAAAATATATACTGTATGTAACAATTTGTCATTTATTACAACAATTGCGTATAGAAACCACATGTGGTTCTCCCTGTCAGTGTTATACTCAAGTGACTTAATGTGGAACTCTATCCATTGTTTTAGTTTTGGGAAGTGTTCTATTCTATTCTAATGTTCTATTTCTATCATGTCACTGGCTCAGAAGGTTCTAGGGTTGTCCGCTCTGGAGAAAGGGTTGGAGGTAAAGCTATGATGGCTGCTACTTGTTTAGGTAGAATATTTTGTTAAAAACCTTGTGAGCTGCTATAAAATACACCTATTTAGCTGCTGGCACTCCTCACATCCCCTAATGTGGACAAAACGTAAAACAGATCAAAACCTGAGTGCAGCACACCCCCTCTATCTACTTACTGATAATTATACATTCATATACAATTCATGTGCAAAAATCCTCTGAGTTTGTGCAAATTAGTGCCTGTAAACAATATAGCAGAGTGCTCCTGTGCATAAATTATCCCACGAGTGCCACTAAGATTGATGACACGCTCATATATTATAGTCCCACAGTAGTGCAATAATATAATAATTCAATATAATGAAAAAAAAAAAAGTCAAATAAAGTGTCCTTCTGCTCATAAAGATGATATCAAAAAAATTCCAAAGTGCTCCAGAGATCAAGAAATAAACTATAAATTCTTCAAACCACCACCTTCACTTTGTGCTATAGAACACCTCCACCAGATGTGCCCTCACCTTATGGGCGTGCAAAACACGCCTGTAGTATGCAACCTCTCAGATGCGGCTCAGATAGTAAATCCTCATCTCCATTCCTCTTTACTATGGAAACTGCACTCACATCCACTGTTCAGCTGATAGCTTCTTCAAACTCCGTGGGTGACATATAGGGAAGCAATAACCCTAGACATAGTGCTTAACCAGTTTAAAACACTTTAATATATAATCAAAGCCAATGTAACACTCAGATGTATAAAGATAAAAACACGCCTTGTACAGGATGAATGCTCCAGTGATATCACCTTTCCTTTTGGTCTGCAGCTCCCTTCAGGTCAGTGATAACTCTTTCACACTGCTGTGCTGTGTAAACGAATGTGTCCATCGACCGCGCCGGCCCCTCCTACCGGTTTCGTTACGCCTCGTAACTTCTACAGGGAGATCTCTAGTTTAGGTAGTCTTGGCTGTTCTTTGAGTTGGTAACTTGGAGCTGTCTTTTGGTAAGAAAGTAGCAGTAAGAGTTCAGAAATTTTGGATAACAGTTAAAAAGGCTGTACAGCCAGAGTAGTGCAGAGCTAGTCAGACCAGAGCAAGTCTGCTATCTTGGCCATACACATGTGCCCTTTAATTTATAATACCTTAAAAATGATTAATGACCTAAGTGCCATCAAGTAAAACCTATACTGAAATATGCACCAAATAGAATTTTAAACATATTTGTACATAACAATATGTAGGTTCCAGCTTGAAAGTGTAACCAGAAAGGTTATAGTGATATGACAATAAAGAAGTTATAAATCTCTCCATTGAACCATTGTGAAGCAGAGAGGATATACATTATATTCTCAAAAGTATTGGGATGCCTGCCTTTACATGCAGATAAACTTTAATGGCATCTCAGTCTTAGTCCATAGGGTTCAATATTGAGTTGGCCAACCCTTTGCAGCTATAACAGCTTCAACTCTTCTGGGAAGGCTGTCTAATAGGTTTAGGAATGTCTATGGGAATGTTTGACCATTCTTCCTGAAGCGCATTTGTGAGGTCAGGCCCAGGCAGCATCAACTAGGTGTCTTGCCACCGTTTTTTTATACAGAGACAATGGTATCTCATTGTGGTACAGTAAGTAAAAGGAAGGTGTGAATAGTAGTGTCCTGTCAGTAAATTTTGGCACGATTGCATGTACTCCATTTGAAAAAGAACCAGACAGGACCAAAATAGATGTAACATGTACTCTCTCAGCACCACATCTCACACATGATTAAGGCACAGAGGGGTAAATGTGGTGCAGCAGTGTTGGGGTTAAGATTTTATATCCTAGTTCTTGAAATGAAGTGCAGATAGATGATTTAAGTCATTTTAAGATACTTGGTGGGACCAGCAAATTCATTTTTGCTCCTCATGGGTTGACAGTGTATTCATAACCATTTATACCAAACTGTGGTCAGCTGTTTCAGGCTTGTTTGGGGATCATCAGTAATACAATGTATGGCTTCTATGGAGCAGGATATGGAAATGAATCGGAAATTTTCCCCAAACAGGTTATGGTTAGGTGTACTTAAATGGATCAAACAGACCTCCAGTAAAGCAGTGTGAAGCACAGTATATCCTTCTTTATAAGAAGGTACAACATCTGCATTGAGCTTGGTTTTAACTACAGGGAGGCTTAGTGCAGAGGCGGCTGGTGGTATTTTTTTTTGGGTGGGGGGCCCGGTTGGTCGGTCCCCTGCGTCTCCTCCTCCTCGGCATCATGGCGGCTTCTCTCCTCCCTCTTCCTCCTAGGCGGCCAATAGGATCACTTCTCCTCTCAGCCAATCGGGTGATGGGTCTCAGGACCTGCTTCCTGATGGCCAGGAGGAGAATCAGGAAGACAATAGCGAATATTAATTTGCTATTGTCACACAACTGGGTGGGCTCAGGGCGCAGTGCTCTGTGCCCCGAGCCCTCTCTTTCTTTAAGTCAATTTGAGCCTCAGGCTCTAATCATGTGCTTCTAAAAAAGAAAACCCCATTGAAATCCATGCATCTGGCACCCTGCATGTAGATTAGGGGCCGGGCGCGTGGATTAGGGGGGCCGTCAATGGCTTAGTGCTTGGCACTCCTGCTTTGTAGCACTAGGTTTCTTTTTCGAAAACTAACCAGGACACTACCAGTGTGGATTTTGTATGTTCTCCCTGTGCTTGTGTGGATTTCCTCCAGGTTATCTGGTTTCCTCCCACATTCCAAAGAAATGCTAGTAGGGTAACTGGTTCTTGACTAAACTAACCCTTGTATGTGTATAAACGGACGTGGAGTAGAGGCCTGTGATTTTAGGTTTCTTGAGGGAAGGGACTGATGTGAATGCTTAATATTTAAAGTTCTACGTAAACTGTCTGCTCTATATACAGTAAATACCTGTTATAAATATATGAGTGAAACATGTTGCAGAATGCGATACATCCACTAGGTGGCAGAATCGAACTGCGATAAACCTCCAGCACCCAGCATTGTCTGTGTTACTACCTTTATTACAAAGTATCAGAGATTGGGGAAAAATATATTCATTTCACAACCCAAAACACATTATATTGATTTATTTATTTTATTGCCATATGTACAAATCTAATGAACGGTGGTGTCACCTATTTTATACCAAAAATGACTACTGAATAAAAGCACAACCATTCCAGCTGTTACAGCACACAATATTATTATCTATAC
Source organism: Glandirana rugosa (assembly GCA_018402905.1). Taxonomy (NCBI): domain Eukaryota; kingdom Metazoa; phylum Chordata; class Amphibia; order Anura; family Ranidae; genus Glandirana; species Glandirana rugosa. The sequence goes on along the minus strand of BLSH010031672.1, from coordinate 380,103 downwards.
ACGGGTGAAAGAAAGATGTATGAACAATAAGCCTGTCCAGAGTTTTGTATCGTGTACCTGCAGCTTGCTCCTGAATCGCTGAAGCCCAGCACCTCTTTAAGGTGGCCACATACTGTACGTTACAATCCGATTGTACAATCCTCATTAGATCTACCAACAATTGGGTAGCACACAGGCCTGGATATACAGAAATTGAATGCATGCTTTAGGTAAAGGAATTGGACAACAAGGGATGGTGCCCTGGGTGTAAAAGTGATATGAGCCTATATAGGTCGCAGCCCCTTTAAGGTATATAACCACTAAAGCATGAATGATAACATTGGAAAGGTATTGGCGCTGACTAGGCTATTTGTAAATATGTGCTAGTGAAAATACAGTGCCTGCAAAGCGTTCCACCTTGCACCAATCATGTACACATACAATAAGAAGTGTGAAACAATAAAACCAAATTTGACATTTGGATTCTTGCACACACTTATATCATAAACAATGGCATGTAAATCATAATACTAAAAAAGTCCATAAGTGTATCCCAAGACCACGTGAGTCCTTTTCTCATTGCAAGTGAATACTCCACCAGTGCTCATCCAGATATAAAGATGGCAACTCACCAGAAAATTTTGACCCCTTTTTACAGAAAGGTCAAAACAAATGTATTCTGAAAGCCTTAAGTTTCCTGAGACTCCACTCCTCTCCAAATGGAAATGTGGAGTGTAGTAAGTTTATTAAAATGGTAAGCGATAAAAAAGTTAAAAGTTCCACTCACATTTTTCTGTGCCAGAGCCCCGGCACTGGGTGTGTTCAGCAGGACATATACGAGAGAGTAAGATGCTTGAGCCAGTCGCCCTGATATCTTAGGTCAGTGGTTCTCAACTCCTGTCCTCGGGACCCACTAACAGGCCAGGTTTGCAGGATAACTGAAATACATCACAGGTGATATCATTTGCTGCTCAGTGATTGCAGTATTCTAGTCTGCACCTCCCCAAGGCAGTGGTTCTCAACTCCGATCCTCGGGACCCACCAACAGGCCAGATTTTAAGTATTACCTTGGGGAGATGCAGACTAGAACACTGCAATCACTGAGCAGCAAATTATATCACCTGTGATGTCTTTCAGTTATCCTGCAAACCTGGCCTGTTGGGGGGTCCCGAGGACCGGAGTTGAGAACCACTGCCCCAAGGTAATACTTAAAATCTGGCCTGTTGGTGGGTCCCGAGGACCGGAGTTGAGAACCACTGTCTCCTTGGCAATCGCGTGCGCACCAAGCCTCAATTTTGTATCGTATTGTTATAGGGACAACATGGACCCGGATGTGCTACTGTAAGAAACGTCTCCGATGTACGTTTCGCCGTATGGGCGTCTTCAGGAAGTGACGTCATACCGATTCCGGAAGCTTATTTATATGCGTATGCTGTGCGATGATTGGTTGCGCTTAGGGATAATGAGAGAAAGAGGCGGCGACATTGTAATAGAAGCAGTCAACTCAGATATATGCCATCACACCCAGCTCACGGGTCCCTCTTACAACCATGTTCATAATAGAAACATCACTTGTCATGCAATATAACAAAACATCAAACAATTCTTCAAACTTTACTCATGCTTAGATTTCTTTTTGGAATTCCATAAAAAATGGCGTGAGGCCAGGGTGGACATCAAAATAAGTATTATAAAATACAAGCATTTTTTGGGATTAGTATAGCGGCCCCCGGTGTAGACTATAAGGATTGCAGGTCTCCCAACAGCTAGATTACATGTTGCAAACAAAAGGGCCTCCCTCGCTGTCAGATGTAATACAGATAAGAGGCAAAAAATCCTCTACTGAGGATTAGATATAAATCCTCAATACCCAACCAACAGAGCCTACACCGGATCTACTAATAATCTGTTAAAAAAACAATTTAGATCAATATCTTTATTAAGTCCCAAGGGCTGTAAACTATGTAACTGGTGGCTCCACCGTGTTTCCATTTGGGAGACTGCCTTAGTCATATCTGTCCCAATGCGGCATGACTCGATCTATGCCCCAAAACCTTAATTTGGTGGGGTCATGATTGTGGACCTGTCTAAAGTGGTTGGAAAAACTATGTAACTTAAATCCTTTTTTAATATTGTCCATGTGTTCCCCCACCCTTTTGACCAGCGTGTGGGTGGTTCTCCCCACATATTGATAATTACACGGCCACATGAGCAAATAGGTGACATATCTAGATTCACGGGTAAAAAACCTACTAATTTCAAATTCTTTCCCTGTAATCTGTGATGAGAAGGTGGTAGTTCCCCTACTTTTATCCTGGGAAATTCTGCATGCCCTACACCTCCTACCTCTAAAAAAACCTTTATGGTCCAGAAATGTGGGTCTTTTGGCAGGGGGTTGAGGACATTTTTTGCCACCAAATCCCTGAGCCTTGGAGCCCTCCTGTATATAAATTTGGGTGTGGACGGAAAAATCTTCCAGATTCCGGCTATGTACCAGATCCCAAAAATGGACAAAAATCAAACAAAGCCTCCAGGTAGGCCTATTATTATTGGAATTGGGTCATTATACTCCAGACAGGGGGGGTATATAGATATTCACCTTCAACACATATCCATTAGGGGTAAGGCCTACCTGAAGGACAGTCGAGAATTAATAAACCGTATAAAAAGGGATTGAGCTCACAGAGTACACAATATTGGCCACTATAGATGTAGAATCGCTCTACACCAACATCAAACAGTCGGATGCTATAAGTGCAACAAGTTGGGCCCTGAAAAAATATTCTACCATAAAAAACCCCCAAATCAAATCCCTCACAGAATCATTGGAAATAGCCATGACTAATAACTATTTCTGGTATGAGGAAGAATTTTATAACCAGACAAAGGGGGTAGCGATGGGGGCTAAGTATGCCCCCAGTGTTGCAAATATCCACCTAAACAAATGGGAGGAAGAATCCATATTTACCAACCAATGGCCCCAACTAAAAATGTACCTACGTTATATAGATGACATCTTTGTTGTGTGGGAGGGTGAGCCAACGCAATTAGATGATTTCCTCTTGCACATAAACAGCAAGCAGTATGGAGCCAAATTTACTAGCACATGGAGTAAAACCTTGGTTAGTTGTTTGGATTTGGAAATCCATAGGGTGGGTGTGCATCTGGAGACTCGCACACACTTTAAGGATACGGATCGTAATGGGTATATATCAACCCGTAGTTGCCACCATCTGCACTGAACTAGAGCCATACCCAAGAGCCAATTCTTACGAAACAAAAGGAATTGTAATCAGGAAACAGATTACATCCAGCAAAATATGTACTTATTGATAGATTTCTTGAAAAGGGGTATAACAAAAAAACAGCTTCTACAAAGCGAAGAGAGAAAGTTAGACAACTGGACAGGAATACTTTATTACAATCTACTAGGGACCCATCGGAGAACGGGGAATTCAATTGGGCCTTTATCACTGGTTTTAATTTACAGCATAAAAAAGTGGAAAAAATATTCAGGAAACACTGGGGGATATTACAAAAAGACCCCACCCTGAGGGAGATTTTGCTATCCACACCCAAATGTATATACAGGAGGGCTCCAAGGCTCAGGGATTTGGTGGCAAAAAATATCCTCAAACCCCCTGCCAGAAAACCCACATTTCTGGACAATAAAGGTATTTTTAGATGTAGGAGGTGTAGGGCATGCAGAATTTCCCAGGATAAAAGTAGGGGAACTATCACCTTCTCGTCACAGATTACAGGGAAAGAATTTGAAATTAGTAGGTTCATTACCTGTGAATCTAGATATGTCACCTATTTGCTCATGTGCCCATGTAATTATCAATATGTGGGGAGAACCACCCGCACGCTGGTCAAAAGGGTGGGGGAATACATGGACAATATTAAAAAAGGATTTAAGTTACATAGTGTTGCCAACCACCTTAGACAGGTCCACAATCGTGACCCCACCAAATTAAGGTTTTGGGGCATAGATCGAGTCGTGCCGCATTGGGACAGATATGACTAAGGCAGTCTCCCAAATGGAAACACGGTGGATCCACCAGTTACATAGTTTACAGCCCTTGGGACTTAATAAAGATATTGATCTAAGTTGTTTTTTAACAGATTATTAGTAGATCCAGTGTAGGCTCTTTTATGATTTGATCGTGACAGACCCTATACAGCAGGGGTAGGCAACCTGCGGCCTTCCAGCTGTTGCAGAACTACAATTCCCATCATGCCTCAGAGTAATTGTAACTGCCAGCTTTGCAATGCCTCATGGGAAATGTAGTTCCACAACAGCTGGAGGGCCACAGGTTGCCTTCCCCTGCTATACAGGGATACGGGTTATTGAGAATTTATATCTACTCCTCAGTAGAGGATTTTTTGGTCTCTTATCTGTATTAATTTTTATCCACCATCCTGAAGAGAAAAAATGTTTTATTGGGATGTAAGATTGGGGTGAAACAGCATGAGTCCAAGAGGATACAACTAATTCAGTAAGAAATATCTACATCTGACAGTGAGGGAGGCCTTTTTGTTTGCAACATGTAATCTAGCTGTTGGGAGACCTGCAATCCCTATAGTCTACACTGGGGGCCGCTATGCTAATCCCAAAAAATGCTTGCATTTTATAATACTTATTTTGATGACCACCCTGGCCTCACGCCATTTTTTATGGAATTTCAAAAAGAAATCTAGGCATGAGTAAAGTTTGAAGAATTGTTTGATGTTTTTTTATATTGCATGACAAGTGATGTTTCTATTATGAACATGGTTGTAAGAGGGACCCGTGAGCTGGGTGTGGTGGCATATATCCGAGTTGACTGCCTCTATTACAATGTCGCCGCCTCTTTCTCTCATTATCCCTAAGTGCAACCAATCATTGCACGGCATACGCATATATCTTAAAAATGTTTTATTGGGGTGTAAGATTGGGGTGGAACAGCATGAGTCCAAGAGGATACAACTAATTCAGTAAGAAATATCTACATCTGACAGCGAGGGAGGCCCCTTTGTTTGCAACATGTAATCTAGCTGTTGGGAGATCTGCAATCCCTATAGTCTACACTACATAGGGGCCGCTATGCTAATCCCAATAAATGCTTGTATTTTATAATACTTATTTTCATGTACAGCTTGGCCTCACGCCATTTTTTATGGGAATCCAAAAAGAAATCTAGGCATGAGTAAAGTTTGAAGAATTGTTTGATGTTTTGTTATATTGCATGACAAGTGATGTCTCCATTATGAACATGGTTGTAAGAGGGACCTGTGATCTGGGTGTGACGGCATATATCCGAGTTGGCTGCCCCTATTAGAATGTCGCCGCCTCTTTCTCTCATTATCCCTAAGTGTAACCAATGATCGCACGGCATGCGCACATAAATAAGCTGTATGACGTCACTTCCTGAAGACGCCCATACTGCGAAACGTACATCGGAGACGTTTCTTACAGCAGCACTTCCGGGTCCATGTTGTCCCTATCACAATACGATACGAAATTGAGGCTTGGTGTGCACACAATTGCCGAGGAGATTGCCTAAGACAGTGATGGCGAACGTTGGCACTCCAGATGATTTGGAACTACATTTCCCATGATGCACACCTACACTGCAGAGTGCATGAGCATTATGGGAAATGTAGTTCCAAAACATCTGGGGTGCCAAGGTTCGCCATCACTGGCCTAAGATATCAGGGCGACCAGTTCAAGCATCTTACTCTCTCGTATATGTCCTGCTGAACACACCCAGTGCCGGGGCTCTGGCACAGGAAATATGAGTGGAACTTTTAACCATTTTATTGCTTATCATTTTAATAAACTCACTACACTATGAGACTTCCTTCATGGTCTCCTGTGGAGTCATTTCTATTATTGTAGAATTTGTCTACATTTCCATTTGGAGAGGAGTGGACTCTCAGGAAACGTAAGGCTTTCAGAATACGTTTGTTTTGACCTTCCTGTAAAACGGGGTCAAAAGTTTCTAGTGAGTTGCCATCTTTATATCTGGATGAGCACTGGTGGAGTATTCACTTGCAATGAGAAAAGGACTCACATGGTGTCGGGATACACTTATGGACTTTTTTAGTATTATGATTTACATGCCATTGTTTATGATATAAGTGTGTGCAAGAATCCAAATGTCAAATTTGGTTTTATTGTTTCACACTTCTTATTGTATGTGTACATGATTGGTGCAAGGTGGAACGCTCTGCAGGCACGGTATTTTCACTAGCACATATTTACAAATAGCCTAGTCAGCACCAATACCTTTCTAATATTATCATTCATGCTTTAGGTAAACCTTTATATCAAAGTAAATCTAATAGTGGCCATACAAACCTCTATTTTATTATCTGATCCATGCGCAACTTGATCAAAATGATTGAATCAGCAAATAATCAAATAGTCATAACTTACCTTTGATCAGTTTAGACTCAATTTCGATTGAATTTGATCAAATTGAGTTGATCAGCTAGAATGGGAATATTATCAATCTTTTTGCATCAATCGGCAGCACTGAGATACTTTGTTTGTGTATACAATCATATTCCGATGCGATTATGAAATTACATGGTGGAAATAGTTGTATCTACACTTCCATAAGATGCTGTAAGAGAAAGAAGCCACCTTGAAATAGGAAACTTAGGGCAGTGATCATGGTACCAGGTCAAACTGGAACATAGGCAAGAATTAAGGCCCCATTCACTTTTCACATTGTGGGAATGCAAGTTTCTGCTCGTGATTTCTTTAGCGTGATTTACGCATTGTTTAAGTGTTTCTACATGTTGTGCATAGAGCATCCCATGCTGTAAAAGAAAGAAGCAACCTGTGCTGTAAATTGCCTCCAGCATTGCTCCTGTTTCTTCTGGTCCCCCTCTGACCCTGGCAGGGAAGGAGTTAACACTAGGGGCGATCAAGGGGTTAACTGTGTTCCTTGGGTGTGTTCTAACTGTGTGGGGGTTGGGCTACTTGGGACAACTAAGAGATCGCTGTTCCTGATCACTAGGAACAGCAGATTTCTGAGTTCTCCCCTGTCAGACCGGGGATCCGCCTTGTTTACATAGAGAGGATCCCTGTTTTTTCTCTCTGTACCACGATCTCGGGTGGCTGGCGGACATCGAGTCCACGGAACCCGCGGGCACACTCCCACTGTGTGCAGCATGCGCACCCACAGTGTCACATGCACGGACCACCGTATGGGTATGACGGATCGTGCAATAGAGCTGACCTGCCACAGTATATATACAGTGGCTGGTCAGCAAGTGGTTAAAGCAGGGTTAGGTTATAAAAAAAAAAAATATCCCAAGCTTTGAACATCTTGTGGAGCACTGTTCAATCCATCATCCGAAAATGGAAAGAGTATGGCACAAATACAAACCTACCAAGACATGGCCATCCACCTAAACTGACAGGCGGGGCAAGGAGAGCATTAATCAGAGAAACAGCCAAGAGGCCCATGATAACTTTGGAGGAGCTGCAGAGATCCACAGCTCAGGTGAGAGAATCTGTCCACAGGAAAACTATTAGTCATGCTCTCCACAAATCTGGCCTTTATGGAAGAGTGGCAAGAAGAAAGCCATTGCTGAAAGAAAGCCATAAGAAGTCCCGTTTGCAGTCTGCAAGAAGCTATGTGGGGGACATGGCAAAAGTGGAAGAAGGTGCTCTGGTCAGATAAGACCTAAACTGACCTTTGTGGCCTAAAAGCAAAATGCTATGTGGGGTGGAAAGCTAACACTGCACATCACCCTGAACACATCATCCACACCGTGAAACATGGTGGTGGCAGCATCATGTTGTGGGGATGCTTTTCTTCAGCAGGGACAGGGAAGCTGGTCAGAGTTGATGGGAAGATGGATGGAGCCAAATACAGGGCAAGTCTGCAAAAGACTTGAGATTGGGGCTGAGGTTCATCTTCCAGCAGGACAACGACCCTAAACATACAGCCAGAGCTACAATGGAATGGTTTAGATCAAAGCATATTCATGTGTTTTAATGGCCCAGACCTAAATCCAATTGAGAATCTGTGGCAAGACTTGAAAATTGCTGTTCACAGACGCTCTCCATCAAATCTGACAGAACTTGAGCTATTTTGCAAAGAAGAATGGGTAAAAATGTCCTCTCTAGATGTGCAAAGCTTGGTAGAGACATCCCCAAAAAGACTTGCAGCTGTAATTGCAGTGAAAGGTGGTTCTACAAAGTATTGACTCAGGGGGGCTGAACACAAATGCACGCCACGCTTTTCACATATTTATAAGAAAATTTTGAAAACCATTTATCATTTTTTTTACACTTCACAATTATGTGCCACTTTGTGTTGGTCTATCACATAAAATCCCAATAAAATAAATTTACGTTTTTGGCTGTAACATGACAAAATGTGAAAACTTTTAAGGGGTATGAATACATTTTCAAGGCATGGTAACTGAAAACTAGCAGAATACAAAATTCTGGGACATTAAAAGTGCTTTCACAGGCAAAAATGTCACACCATTTAAAAACATAACAGTTTTATTAAACATGTTGAAATCAATAAAAAAAAAATAATTTCTTGTTACAAGGTGTCGTTGTAATCATTTTAAGGTGGTAGAACATGTTTCGCCCAAAGGGGCTTCCTCAAGGGAGAACCGACAACAAATTTGCAACGAGTCACTCAGAAATCCACACTTAGATAACGAGATTGATATGGCTTGGAAGTTGGATTAAGACTTTTTTAAAACGGATGGTATTCAATAGAGACCACCAAAAGTGTCATCAGGACTGGGTAAGTCGCTTAGCCCACATGTGAAATCCTTATTCTCATATGTTAAAGACACAATTGATTTGTTAACCACTTCCCACCCAGCCTACAGCCAGGTCGGACTTTCGTTGATCCGGGAGGACATCATATGATGTCTTCCTAGATTGCACCTCATGTGTAGCCCTGGGGCCACACTGTGGTCCGATATATCATCAGCTGTGTACACCGATGACTGATCAGTGTACCGGCCTGCTGACAACTGTAAATAATAGATGGCTTCCTTTCATGCCATCCATTGCATTCATTTGTGTTGCTACTTACTAGCTGTGATTGGTCACAGTGATCACATGGCACAGACAGGGCCAATCACAGACCATCTGTATTATGTGACCAATCACGCTAATCACAACAAAACACACTGAATGAATCAGTTTTATTCAGTAAAAAAATGGGTGCTTATACCAGTGAACTTCACTGTTATAAACAATCATAATGTGTAAAAAAAAAAAAAAAAATGCTGTTCACTTCCCCAGAGCTGTACAGTGTTACTGTGGTAACACTGTACAGCTCTGGTCACAATGTGTTAAAAAAAGAAAATAGAAAAGAAAAATGATTCTTTTTTTTTTACATACTGTCACCAGTCGTCGTTCCTCATGATAATGCTGTACTGCACTGGTGGCAGTATGCAAAAAAAAAAAAATTGTAAAAAAATATATATATTTTTTTAACTTCTTTATTTTCTACTTTCCATAAAGTGGTCATTTGGGGATAGTTGCACTGTCCTGGCATTTTCAGGCCTCTAGAAATGGCCATCAATCAGGATTGATCAATTTTCAGATATATACCATAATTTGTGGACCCTATAACTTTCCTACAGACTACATAATAAACACTGATTTGAGTTATTTTCACAAAAAAATATAGCAGTATACATTTTGGCCTAACTTTATGAACAAAGATTATTTATTTGCAAAATTTTATAACAGAAACAAAGAAAAACGTGTTTTTTTTTCAACGTTTTCTGCCTTTTTTTATTTATTTAGCAAAATATAAAAAACCCAGGGGTGACCAAAAGAAAGCTCTATTTGTGTGAACAAAATTATAAAAATTTAATTTGGGTACAGTGTAGCATGACCGTGCAATTGTCATTCAAAGAGCAACAGCGTTGAAAGGTGAATATTGGCCTGGGCAGGAAGGGGGTAAAAGTGCCCAGTATTGAAGTGGTTAGGAATAATTGAGGTGCTTCATGTCCTGGAAGAGGCGTGGTTGGTAGGAGTGGAATGTTTGTACAACGCAATTCCCCATGATACAGTGAAAGTATTCGGCCCCCTTTGAACTTTGCGACCTTTTGCCACATTTCAGGCTTCAAACATAAAGATATAAAACTGTAATTTTTTGTGAAGAATTAACAACAAGTGGGACACAATCATGAAGTGGAACGAAATTTATTGGATATTTCAAACTTTTTTAACAAATAAAAAACTGAAAAATTGGGCGTGCAAAATGATTCAGCCCCTTTACTTTAAGTGCAGCAAACTCTCTCCAGAAGTTCAGTGAGGATCTCTGAATGATCCAATGTTGACCTCAATGACTAATGATGATAAATAGAATCCACCTAAATACAAACTTCGGACTTTACACCGTTTTCCAGCGTTTCAAGTTTCCCCCGGCTTATGAAAGTGACATAGTACCCCTTAACGCAACATGTTTGTAAGGTGAGGATGGTTGGTGCGGAGAAGGTC
>BLSH010031672.1:342242-366581 GCA_018402905.1 Glandirana rugosa | reverse complement strand
CGAGAATCTGTGGAAAGAACTGAAAACTGCTGTTCACAAACGCTCTCCATCCAACCTCACTGAGCTCCAGCTGTTTTGCAAGGAGGAATGGGCAAAAATTTCAGTCTCTCAATGTGCAAAACTGATAGAGACTTCCCCAAGCGACTTACAGCTGTAATCGCAGCAAAAGGTGGCGCTACAAAGTATTAACTTAAGGGGTCTGAATAATTTTGCACGCCCAATTTTTCAGTTTTTTATTTGTTAAAAAAGTTTGAAATATCCAATAAATTTCGTTCCACTTCATGATTGTGTCCCACTTGTTGTTGATTCTTCACAAAAAATGACAGTTTTATATCTTTATGTTTGAAGCCTGAAATGTGGCAAAAGGTCGCAAAGTTCAAAGGGGGCCGAATACTTTCGCAAGGCACTGTAAGTGACTTCAGCTCATTCAGAGTCATCTTCTTGAACCTGGCCAATCTACCCAAAAACACACTTGTTTTGTTCTTGATCTTTGGAGGTTCATTCTGACACAGAAGATATTTATGTTCAAGCGCTCCCACTAACTCCAGGTGCAGGGGGTGGCGATGGGGATACGTTGTGCCCCATCGTATGCTAACCTGTACCTGGGGTGGACGGGAGTGACATCTTTTTTTCACATGACGATATTGTTGACAGTCTAAATCAAAAAAGGCTGGAGCTTCATGGCTTGCCCAGTCCTGATGACACTTCTGGCATGCTGTTCCTTATTGTTGAGAGCAGTTAGATCACAAGAAACTGGGTGCCATCTGGTGGTATCCTATGGAATATATGTTCCTAGTCAACTAGATAATCCCTCGCCTGTGCACCAAGCACTCATACTCATTCACATGGATGAAGGGGACTTCCATATTCTGATAAACTCCCCACCCGCAGATCCCCAAAACCACTGCCGGGGGTTGTGGGGAAGAGGCCCTTGTTCCCATCAACATGGGGACAAGGTGCTTTGGGGGGGGAGCTGCCCTGCCTCAAAGCCCATGTTGGCGCATGTGGCCTGTTATGGTTCAGAAGGAAGGGGGGTGCTTGCTCGTCTCCCCCTTTTCCTGGCCTGCCAGGCTACATGCTTGGATAAGGGTGTGGTATGGATTTTGTGAGGGACACCACGCCATTTTTTTAAAATTTTATCATGGGTTTCCTCTTTAAATCCATACCAGACCTGAAGGGCCAAATTTCGATCCATGTATGAGCAGGCTGGTTGTACTGAAGTTGATTGCTCAATCGACTTCACTATAACCAGCCTGTCAGGTTTTTTTTGTTCAACTACAGCGGGCAGTATGGTATTCTGATGGCTGGAAAATCTCCCGCTGTCAAAATACGAAACCTCAGCAGGACAGATTCCCCCATCAACGCTAAATGTGTTTATAAGGGAATCTAGCCATTTTCTTTCCTGCAACCCGTGGCTGCAGGAAAGAAAATTGCCTAAAGTACGGTCTGCGATCTGCTTAAGTATGCATATGTCATAGCTGAAGGACCCCAGGGGGAAGCCGACAATCACTTTAGTAGTCAGTGCTGCTACAGTGATCACTGTGATTTTCTGGGTCCTGAGCGGCTGCACCACTGACCACAGGGGGTTGCTTGCCTGGCACCACTGCCATTCACAGAATACCTTATATATTTTTAATGAATGCAAAGAATTTCCTGATTGGGCGAGGTGGAGATTGTGATCACAACACCCTTCCTCATCCAATGAGATAACACCTTGTATAAATGAAAAGACCAAGACCAAGCAAGCAACCTTCTGTGATCAGCGTGCAGTGGGGAGCCACTCAGCACAGGACTAGGAAGGTCACAGCTATCACTGTAGTAGCGCTGATTACTACAATGACTGTCAGCTTCCACAGCGGCCCTTCAGGTGTGAGATATACAATCCTGACATGGAACCTCCAGAAATATTCATATCTACCCGCCAGAGATGTGATGGTAGCCTCCCCCGCCGCCCGGGTTTTAGGCCTTTTGATTGGCCAGCAGGGGAAAGTGACATCACACACACATGCACATGGGAGTCAGGAATTCCCGTACAGCCAGAGTGTGCCGGGAATTGCGCATGCGCAGCTCAGTGTGCAATCAATAGAAGACTGCAAGCTGGCTGTTGTGTGTTAACCTCTTGCCGACCATAAAACATACATATACAGTGGCAAAGCGGTTCATCTGCACCAGATGACGTACTAGGTACATGATATGGCACTTCCAGGTAGGGGGCGCGCACATTGCCGGTGACCTGGCTGTGCTGTGATTAAAGACAGCAGATGTCGATCAGCGGGTGCCAATGGATTAAAGCTGTCACCCTATTAGGATAGAGCCCTGCCTATGTAAACAAAGGAGAGTCCTGTCAGTGGGGAAGTAATGGATTTTCTTTCCCCACAAAGCAGGGAATAAAAGCGCCTCACACAGTACACCAAAACACTGGCTAGGCTCACATTTAATCCTTTGATTGCCCTAAATATTTAACCCCTTCCCAGCCAGTGCCATTAGTACAGTGACAGTGCATATTTTAGCACTGATCACCGTATTAGTGTCACTGGTTCCCGCAAAGTGTCACTTAGTGTCCGATTGTCCGCCGAAGTGGCTGATCGCCACCATTACTAGTGAAAAAAAAAATTACATAAAAATTCCAGTATATATATATCCCATAGTTTGTAGACATTATACCTTTTGCGCAAACCAATCAATATACACTTATTGGGATTTTTTTACCAAAAAGCAGAATACATATTGGCCTAAACTGATGAAAAAATTGTTATTATTATTATTATACAGGATTTATATAGCGCCAACAGTTAGCGCAGCACTTTACAACATGAGGGCAGACAGTACAGTTACAATACAATTCAATATTTAAATTTTTTTATTGGATGTGTTTTGCTGGAGAAAGTAAAAAATATTGTTTTTTTTTTTCAAAATTGTTGGTATTTTTTTGTTCAGGGTCAGTTCACACCACATGTGGTCCAGTGCGTTTTTTTATGCATCAAAAACGCATGGATAGTAGGTTATATGGTTTTCAATGGCATAGTTCACACCAGTGCATTCAATTTCAGTGCGTTCCAGTTCTAGAAAAGGCCAGTTCACACCACAAAAATGCACTCTGAATACGTCCCAGATCAGTTTTTGCTTACAGTTCCAATACGTTTTTGATTGATACAACTTGCTATGTTCCTGTACAGTTCTGTGCAGAAAAAATGCAGCATGCACTACATTTTTTCTGCACCAGAAACTGACTGCACTGGTGTGAACTAGAGCCATTGGAATACATGGAAAACACTGTGCATGCATTTTTAGCGCAGAAAAAAAACGCACGGAACTGCATCTGGTGTGAACTAGCATAAAAAAGTAGAACATGCTGCATTTTTTCTGCACTAAACTTTACAGGAATGCGGTAAAACGCATCAAAAATGCACAGTACCGCACCTAAACACACCAAAAATGTGCTGGAACACACACGTCCTTATTTAAGGTGAATAAAAAAGAGGGGGGAAAAATGCACTGGAACGCATCAAAAACGCAAATGCAAAAAAGCATCCGGAACGCATTTGGACCGCGTTTCTATGGCGTGAACTGGCACTTATAGTGCAAAAAAATAACCACAGAGGTGACCAAATACCACCAAAAGAAAGCTCTAATTGTGGGAAAAAAGGACGTCAGTTTTATTTTGGCACAGCGTCGCACGACTGCGCAATTGACAGTTAGGCCTCATACACACGGACGTTTTTTGACGCCGGCGTTTTTTGCAGCTCTCCATGTTAGTCAATGGCCCCTTAAAAATGTCAGCGTTTTTAAGCTGTAGATGACGTCGGCGTTAGTGAGCTGAAACTAGAACCCACAGCCATCGCATTCTGAGGCTGTAACGTTTTGGCATTTTTTGACGCCGACGCCACAATATGCCAACAAACGCCACCTATTATTATGCCGGCGTTTTTTGACGCCAACGTTTTTAGGTTGAAAAATAGCAGAGGGATGATTTTTTTTAAAAAACGCCTATTGACGCCGACGCTCACTAACGCTCAAAAACGCAGATGCATAACGCCGAAAAACGCCGACTTTTTTTCCTTGACGTCGGGCCCGACGTTTTGTTTATTTTTTTAGAAACGTCCGTGTGTATGAGGCCTTAAAGTACCGCAGTGCCGCATGGCAAATAATGTCCTGGTCATGTATGGAGGAGGAGTGGAGAATACAGAGCGCACCTAGCATGGCTCTTCTGTAATACACAGCTAGCTGTCTGCGGTCTGCTCTCTTAGTTCCCCTTTATATTGCGTCAGGCTGAACCAATAGGGATCAGTCATAGAGTTCTACCCTCGGCTGTCATCCCTGACACACTGACCGCCCCCTGCACGTGCTTCTTATTGATTTGTCACTACAATGTTTAACACGCTAGAATCCAATGGGCGGAAGCTGTGGTTGCTATAGCTACCACTACAGCCAATCCTCCTCTGAGCCCACGCATGGCCCGAGAGTCACCAGCTTCCTATTGGCTCAATGGAGGCGTGGCCTTACAATCTGTCCCGTGATTGGCTACATCGTCTACTAGCACTATAGGAAGAGTTGATATGAGCAGATCTAGATTTAAAGAGACAGCGACGTGACAGTGCAGACGCCCCCATCCAGGTATGTGTGTGGAGGGAGCATGCTGTGACTGCATAGTGTATGGGGGAGGCTGGGTATTGTCCTGTGTGATATATGACTGATGACCTCCATGTACTGAGTGCACGAGACCTCATAGCAATGAGGGGACTATTCTATATATGTGTATCTAGTACAGGTGGGGGATGGGGCTTACCCAGGCTTCTGTAAGGTGACAGTGAAGTGTAGAAGAAAAGGAAAATGAACTGTCCGGAGTCAGGACCTAGCACTAGCCTGCTAATGATAATGCTCATTACCTTTAAGGATTAGTCTATGTTAGTATTGCCCTCTGAAGAGGGATCCACTATGGACCACTTTTCAGCAGCCATTTGACAAGTGACAAGGAGGATTTATGTTGCCTCTTCACTGCCTTTTTTTTACCCCAAAAGCTCACACCTCCGTGCTGCAGAAGGTTGTGGTGCAGCCCCATTTACTTGAAAAAATGATCCATGTCCAGGGGTGGGGGTGAAGCTGCTGTCCAGCCAGGTTCCTGGTTCACTTAAGTTTCCTAACAAACCTCTGAGGGCTTCACAGAACAGCTGTATTTATGTTGAGATTACATTACACACAGGTGGACTTTATTTAATAATTAGGTGACTTCTGAAGGCAATTGGTCCCACTAGATTTTAGTTAGGGGTATCAGAGTAAAGGTGGCTGAATACAAATGCATGCCACACTTTTCATATATTTATTTGTAAAAAAATTTGAGAATCATTTTCCTTCCACTTCACAATTATGTGCCACTTTGTGTTGGTCCATCACATAAAATCCCAATAAAATACATTTACCTTTTTGGTTGTAAAATGACAAAATGTGGAAAATGTCAAGGGGTATGAATACCTTTTCAAGGCACTGTATTAACAATTGATGGTAATATATGTGTGTGTTTTTCCTAAACTCTAGATTGTCTCAATCATTGGAAATCTAGTGACCTAGATAAACATGGCAGACAAGATTAAAACTCCAAGGACGAAAGAAATGGAATTTGGAGGGTTTCTGGGTAAGATTTGGGGCTACAAAGCGGCATTGGGAGGATTTGACAGTTTTTATTTTTAGGGCTCGTTTACACTTGCTTCAAAACAGGGCGTCAGACACGCTTTGTTAAAGCTCCCTTAACGACAGTCAAAGCTCCTGTCACTAAATAAAATGGTTAGCTTACAGTCCTGTTTACACCTTGTGTTGGCTTTGCTTCAGCTTTGCGTCAAAAATTATACCCCATGAAGCTTTAGCCAGGCTTCAAAACCTCTTCAACGTCTCCATAGTAGTCTATGACAAAGCTTGTTTGAAGCTCGCTTGAAGCACCTGCGGCTTTTCAGAGACTTTAATTCAGCTTCGCTTTGTGTTGGAGAAATTGCAGGTGTGAGATATCAACAAACACACAGGGCATCGGCCAAGCATCAACAAAGCTACATAAGCGCCTCATCGAAGCACCACCAAAGCCTCAAAAACACATCATAAAAGCTTGTTGAAGCAGTAGGGGCTTTAATGTGCGTCAAAGACAAAGCAAGTGTAAACAAGCCCTTACACTTGCTTCGGCTTCAACACACATTAACGGCTAGTTTACACTTGCTTCAAAACATGGCTTCGGACATGCCTTGATAAAGCTCTGTTAACGCCAGTCAAAGCCCATGTCACTAAATAAACTGGTTAGCTTACAGTCCTGTTTACACCTTTCTTTTGCTTGGTGCTTCAGTGGGGCTTCAAGCGAGCTTTGCCATAGACTTCTATGGAGGCTTTGAATACGATTTGAAGCTCGACTAAAGCGACATGGGGTATAATTTTTATAGCAAAGCAAAAGCAAGGTGTAAACAGGACTGTAAGCTAACCATTTCATTTAGTGACAGGAGCTTTAACAAAGCCTTGTTGAAGCAAGTGTAAACTAGACGTTAATGTGCGTTTGAAGCCAAAGCAAGTGTAAATGAGCCCTTACAGTCCTGTTTACACCTTCCTTTTGCTTGGCTTCAGCTTTGCTTCAAAAATTATACCCCATGTTGCTTTAGTTGTGCTTCAAAGCATCTTCAAAGCCTCCATAGAAGTCTATGGCAAAGCTTCTTGAAGCCTCATCGAAGCCCCACCAAAGAATCATCAAAGCGGCACGAAGCCTCATCGAAGCTCCACCGAAGCCTCATTGAAGCACCAAGCAAAAGCAAGGTGTAAACAGGACTGTAAGCTAACCATTTTATTTAGTGACAGGAGCTTTGACTGGCATTCAGAGAGCTTTAACAAAGCCTGTCCGAAGCCATGTTTTGAAGCAAGTGTAAACTAGTCCTTACAGTTCTTTCTATGTCTAGGTGCCTCAGCACTTCTTTTTCTGTTGCCTGGAACTGTGCTGTACCTTCTGCTGACGTGTAACACGGGTGATGCCAGCGTGTTGCGGTTGCCCGGCCCTCTGCCTTCCCTGGAATCATTATGGAATCCATTTGCTCTGATGATTTTACTGGGCTGGGTGTCTCTACAAGCCCTATTGTACATGCTGCCTATGGGAAAGGTACTTCATCTATTTATCACCATTCTCACCACTAACAAAATGTCTTAAATGAAATAACAGTCTATTTTTATTAAAACATACATATTATATAAAGCAGCTTAAGTGAGCAGGAGACCGTTGCAAAGATACCGTTTATAGCACTTAAAGGTATATGAATTCATGATATCTCAAAACAGGGCAGTTAAAGATGTCTTATGTCTGCAGAACATTGGCTCCCAACCTCAGTCCTCAAGCACCCCCAACAGGTCATGTTTTCAGGATGTCCTTCACCTTTCACAGGTGCTTTAAATCAATGGCAATGACTTGAGCCTAGTATACACTAGTATTTTTTTTTGTTCAATCCAGTAGGGCTGAACAAGAAAAAAAACCTGAGAGTTCAGGAGGAGCCACTGTACTAACTATCCAACGTTAGTACAGTGATCCCACCTGCTGTTATATTGTGTTCTGACAAGAGGATGGGGCCCTCCCATTGAACACTCCAGTCAGCGCTCTCAGCCATGGGTGCTGATCGCAAGCCGGTCAGCAGTCCTTTTTCGGTCATGCCCCTTCCACTGAATCCGGCGTCTTTCAGACCGACTTCAGTATGCACAGGCCGCCCGACATTCGGCCCATATGTACCATGCTTAAGAAGCTATTTTAGCTAAGGGAACTTCCTAAAACATGGTCTTCTGGGCTGTGAGGAATGAGGTTGGGAAATACTCATGTAGAAGACACAGCACTGAATTGCACAACAAAAAATGCAGTACACTTGTACAGTGAATATATAGAGCTGACTAGTGAAAATTCCAGTGCCGGAACTGAAAATTCAGGATGCACTTGGCCAAAAACTGAAATCGAAACGGACAAGTTTTAAAAAATAGTTTAAATCAAATTAATGTGGCTGGCGTTTGGGACTTGATTTTGCATGTAAGTCAATGGGACGTGTTTTTTTGCAATGAAGTTGGGGGGGGCGTGTTTTTTCACTGAAGTTAGGGGGACGCGACTTTTTCACTGAAGTTAGGGGGGCGCGACTTTTTCACTGAAGTCAAGGGGCGTGAATTTTCACTGAAGTCAATGGGATGCGATTTTGCCATTATCGGCACTTTGTTTTCTATTGGCAGAACACTGTTAACCCTATTTTCAGACGATATATTGGTGCATCCCTAGACCTGACTTCTACTTTCTCTATTTGCAATGGTACACAGTAGCTTGAACAGTGCACAAGGATTTTTCTTGCTGCATAACATAAACGTTGCTATGTATGTCCTAGTCTCTCCTTCATTTCCCCTCTCTTTTCATTATTAGAAGTGTAATGGATGTCATGGGCAAGAGACTCCTATGTACACAACCCATTGATCATACCTCCTACATAATATTTGTTATAATGTTTGTCTGTTGGAAGGTGTTCTTTTTGTAATGTCATGTGTACATTGCCTTATATTTAAAGTGTCTTCATTTTATTGCTTTTTAAATAGATTGCTGAGGGAATTACTTTGAGGGACAACACCCGCCTAAAATACAAAATAAATGGTACGTTGGCTCCTTAAACGTATTTAATACTGCCTATAACGTATTTAATGTATAACTCCAGTTAGTTTTAAATAGCCTGGGAAAAGTTAGAAACTCTGTCTGGTTTTATTTGCTGCATTTCAATCCATCCAGCACCAAGCCCTCTACTGCTCTCAAAAGAAGTGTACTGCAAACCATGATATTGTATTATAGCGCGTTCAAAAAATGGCCAATGCACCAAAAATGAATCTCAAAATGTGAACGCTTTATTGATGCGCGATTTCATACCCGCATGTCAGTCCGACTTCGGAAGTGATTTCAGAGACATCTGGGGGGTTCCTGCACAGATGTCTATTGAAATCGCCCCAGAAGTCGCCAATTGTAGTGCAAGAACTACTTTGATTCGGACGGCGCTATTGCCAGCAATAGCCGCCAAGTTGGCATGCGATTCGACATGTCAAATCGCATGCTAAATCGGCCCGATGTGAACGTGGGCTTGGGGTATTTTCTCTTTACAGTGGTTTGGTTACAGTTGTAAAATTTGACAAATAGTGAGGGCTGATTTTCCTAACGGTGTCACAGAATGCAATAAAAACCTAACGGAGGTTCTAAAACTCTTCACTCTATCCAAAAGTGGAATTAGGATATGTCTGGAGTTCTGGAGATCTACTTGAACAAAGGAGATTTGTAGGAAATTTTGTATTGTGGGCCTTGTGCCTTACTAAAACCTGTTTATGACTGAAAGGAAACTTCTATCTGTTTTCTTAGACTGTATGGACATAGGCAATAGGTGTCTTACAAGAATAACTACCATCCATGGGGATGTCTGAGCTTCACCTTTTAGCAAGCTGACATCTGCTTAAGCACTTTGAATGCTATAGAAGCACTCTGCAAAAAAGTGACACCAAAATGGTCTTTTGTAACAGGGTTATTTTATAGTTCATATGTTCTGTGTTTTTTTGCAGGCATGCTTCTCACAAATATTCTGAGAAAAAGTGGTACCGTGTGGTACCTAATTGTTATGTGACTAGTTTAGATGCCAATAGTGCCCTGCAGAGTTCCTTCTATTGGTATAATGTGTAATTGTAAATGCGTAATGATCCTTTGCTGATGTTTTCTGTCTACAGCATTTCAAGCCTTCTTGGTGACTGTGATAATGGCAGGAGTGGCGGTAGTGCTCCAGCTTCCTCTCTCCTATGTGTATGATCACTTCCTTCAGTTTGCTGTGGCCTCAGCACTGTTGTCTCTGGCTCTAAGCATTTTCCTCTACATGAAATCATTGACCGCACCCGAATCTGCACTGGCACCAGGTGGAAACTCAGGTACAACACTGCTTTTCCTGCACTGTCTAGTTACCATGTCTGTTAGTCAGAGTAGTATATTTATGTCAGTAGTACCTCGCAGTAGTATATTTGTCAGGATGCATGTATAGCTTGTGTTTGCGGCTTCTAGCATCCAGGTGTCAATTTCTAGCGCAAATTAAGAAAAAGAGGAACTAACTAGCATTATTTTTACTTGAGGTACATTTGCACTTGTTTTATCTATATGCCCATTTTTTGCCCTTGGATTAAGGTAATCCTGTATATGACTTTTTTATTGGACATGAGTTGAACCCTCGTATTGGCTCCTTTGATCTGAAGTATTTCTGTGAACTTCGTCCAGGACTCATTGGCTGGGTGAGCATTACACATTTTTTTTTTTTTTTTTTTTATTTCTGTATCCAAGCTTAAATTTTATTCTTCAAGATTTGAATAGAATAAGGCACGGAACATGATTGATTCAAAGATGGAGGTAATGATTGGGGAAAGCTTTGCTTCCATTCTTTGTGCACACTTTCTGACCTATGCAATGTTACTCTCCAGTGTTTGATCAACCTGTGCTTCCTGATGAAAGAAATTGAGCTCCGAGGCTCCCCTTCCCTTTCTATGATCTTGGTGTGTGGATTTCAAGCACTTTATGTCACGGATGCCCTTTGGCATGAGGTTAGTTTATTCTGTATTCCCTTTTTTATCAGATTATAACAAGATATGAATATGACCTTTTTTTTTTTTTTTTACACTAATTAATATATATATTACACACACAGTGAGGGAGAAAGTATTTGATCCCCTGCTAATTTTATGATCAGTCTATAATTTTAACGGTAGGTTTATTTTAACAGTGAGAGACAGACTGACAACAAAAATATTCAGAAAAATGCATTTCAAAAAAGTTATAAATTGATTTGCATTTTAATGAGTGAAATAAGTATTTGATCCCCTATCAATCAGCAAGATTTCTGTCTTCTATACAGGTAACGAGCTGAGATTAGGAGCCCCCTCTTAAAGGGAGTGCTCCTAATCTCAGCTTGTTACCTGTATAAAAGACACATGTCCACAGAAGCAATCAACCATTAGACATCCAGTTATTGTTGATTTAGATATTGGGGTGTAGCAGTTATTTGAACCCCTTTATATGATCTATTCTTTCTGAATTGTAAATTCTAATACAGCCTAACCTGTCTTTATCTCTCTGTTCATCTTTAACTTGGATAACCTTATACGATTCCTTTAGCGATTTTCTGCCAAGTTTTTGGGCAGTTTTTACTTTTATAGCCTCACACACTTTTATTTTTTCTCTGCAGGAAGCGATCCTTACTACAATGGATATTGTGCATGATGGATTTGGTTTCATGTTGGCCTTTGGTGATTTGTGCTGGGTTCCATTCACCTATTCCCTGCAGGCGTATTTCCTTGTCAGTCACCCACAGGAACTGAGCACTGCAGTTGCAGTGGTTATAATCCTCATAAATGGTATGATTAATTTATAGTTTACATATTTTAAGATTGAAAGGGATGTGATAGTGAAAATATTGTAATTGCCATTGCAGACTTGCTCTGCAGGCTGTGGGTTGTCAAGCTGATCTTGGTTTCACTACTCAACAAGTCACTGATCAGGAACAAATATGCATCCAGTGAAGTTTGAAATAAAAGAAAACCATGATGCTCCGGATCCTGTGACTAATAAAATACAGCAGTGACATCTCCCATATTTATATCCTTGTGGTTTCTCTTTAAAAACATGCAGCTGCTGCACTTTTGTGTTTACTGAGGACAAAGTGAGTTTAAAAAGTATTGTAAGCATTGAGACCTTCATGTGCTATGATTCATTTGGCCAGATCTACTATAGATGCCCTGTATATTTGCGCATAAATGTGCCAACAGTGCCCCTAATAAACAGCATTCCTCTGGGGACCTGTTTATTAGGCTCTTTTTGCACAGTGACAAAACACACCCATCACTGTGTCACTCTGCAGGGAGCGATGCAGCTTGCTATCGCTTCTTAATTTTTATTTCCTGTGATTACAAAGTGGTTACTTGGGGGAGAGAAGTGCAAACAGTAGAACAGGGCCTTGTGCCTGGTCCTTGTGGTGAGTTTTTGCTATGATATGGAATCTAAGACTAAGCCCCTTAGAGTGAAACAGGCGAGAGGGGGCAGTCACCTGGCAGGGATGAGGTGTGTTTATGGCTGAATAATAAGTAGAGTGACATCATCAGGGTGTGGCTTCTCCTTTTCTTTATCCCATAGGAGCACAATGTGGTGGTGCATGTCAAGTACGCATCACACTTGAGCCATAAAAATGTCTGAAAAACAATACTTCATTGGTCCATTATGTATTGGTTGAAGTCTGAGGCAGATTATACAAGTGAGATATTAAAATAATAAAAGCATAATTACTTTACTGACTTATTGTTTAGATCACCTCCTTTGAAATGCCGCTAATAGGCTCCTCCCACATGATTCTCAAATATGTAGGCAACATTTGCAGGCATCTTCTCCTGAAATGATTGGTGTCCTGGCTGTCATGCTGACATCACTATGTTCTGAATTACAGGCCTAGAGCAGACCGGTATATCAGGGCCCCTGCCTCACTCTGAATCCAAAGATAGGCAAAATTACATTCTCA
Source organism: Glandirana rugosa (assembly GCA_018402905.1). Classification (NCBI taxonomy): domain Eukaryota; kingdom Metazoa; phylum Chordata; class Amphibia; order Anura; family Ranidae; genus Glandirana; species Glandirana rugosa. The sequence continues at coordinate 354,030 of BLSH010031672.1, read as the reverse complement.
GAAGGAGGTCAGCAATGATAGGCCCTGTATTTATCTCATGGCAGGTTCCTTTAAGCCAGTGGTTCTCAACCCTGTCCTCAAGTACCCCCAACAGGCCATGTTTTGGGAGTTTCTCTTGGATAAAATAGCTGTCCAAAATACCAAGCTATTGACTCTGATTTAAGGCACCTGTGCAAGATAAAGGAAAACCTGAAACCACGGCTTGTTAAGGGTACGTGAGGACAGAGTTGAGAACCACTGCTTTAAGCCACTCCTTACAGAAGAGAACAGAGGGATAGGTCAGCAGAGGTACCTTTTATACAGTAGATGGAAATGTGCAGGGTACGTTTCAACCTAAATTTGATGCACTTCATTTAGAAAAAGGCATCGCATATTTTACACAAATCCAAATAATATATAATCCTTACTGTGATTTATAAAGCTTCATTTATTTTTTTAAAAATACTAATCATGTCATACCTGCTCTGTGCAATGGTTTTGCACAGAGCAGTCCCAATCCTCTTCTGCTGGCGCTCCTGTCTCCGCCGCTTCAGCAAGTGCCACCATAGCAAGCTGCTTCCTATAGGGGCACTTGTGTGTGATTCTGAGTTGCGCTGCCTGTGTCCATAGACACAGACAGCACAGCTTGGCTCCGCCCCAGTTACAGGATTGGATTGGCAGCAGGAGCCAATGGCTGCCTCTCAGTCCTGTGAGGAGAGAGAGAGCGGAGAGAGACGCTCTCGGGCATAGCGCTGGATCAAGTTTGAGCCCAGGTAAGTATAAGAGGGGGGTCCTAATAACAAGCTTTTTTTTTAATCTTAATGCAGATAATGCATTAATGCAAAAAAAAAAAAGCCTTTACAGCCACTTTAATTGTCAACTTAATTTTACCTCTTTAGCACTTTCTGGATAGTTTGAAGGGAAAGTTGCTTTATTTTGAAAACTAATTTTACATTAAAGTATATCTATACCAAAGACTTTAGGACCCCTGTCAGGTTTTACGATCTGTTACTCCGTTACATAAATTTCCCTTTTCTTCCTGTCCCAGGGGACAACTTTTTTCCAGACAAAGTAAAGGAGACTCTCCAACAGCAACACAGAAGGAAGTAAAAATGTTTTGGCAAGTTAGGTAGAGGAAGGCCAGTATCCGTGTCCATATGTTATTGTTTGCTTCCGTGTTGCAGACTTTCCCTCGCTCCCTGTCTGCTGAGAACAAAACTGGTGTGGAAATCTTGATAGCAGTACAACCTGCCAGGGATTCCAATCCTTCCCTATAGAGATGCACCAAAATTTCTGCGGTCGAAAAAGATCAGCCGAAAAAGTTGTTTTCGTCATGTTGCCGATAATTGCGCTGAAACCGCACAAGATTTTGCGGCGCTTTTACTGTGCTTATGGTGTGTTTTTTCATAGGGCATGTGACTCAAAAACTGCATCAAAAACGTAACACGGGTGCGTTATTGATGGGTTCTTGCTTCTTTTTCAATGCATTGCAATGGGGAGGTGCGTTTTTGGTGCAGTTTTTTTAACTGACCAAAAAATGCAGCTAGCAGAATTTTTAAAATTACAACGGAAACACAACAGACCAATGTGAAGACATAAACAGAATTTAAAGGGATGCATTTTTCTTGAGCATTTCTTACCCTAAAGGTGCCGATAATCGCCGACAAAAAAATTAATTCATTTAACCACTTGCTTACTGGGAACATATACCCCCTGCCTGCCCAGACCAATTTTCAACTTTCAGCACTGTCACTCTTTGAATGACAATTGCGCGGTCATGCTACACTGTACCCATATGAAATTTTTATAATTTTTTTTTCACACAAATAGAGCTTTCCTTTGGTGGTATTTAATCACCGCTGGGGTTTTTATTTTTTTCTAAACAAAGAGGCTGAAAATTAAAAAAAAAAAAAATAGTTTGTTATAAAATTTTGCAAATGGGTAATTTTTTTCCTTCATTGATGTGAGCTGATGAGTCTGCACTGATTGGCAGCAATGATGGGCACTGCTAGGTGGCACTGCTTAGTAGTGTGTGGGACCAATGCCTCTCTTACAGAAGCCGGCAATCGGCTTTTTTTTTTTTTTTCGCACTGTCAGCGTGATGATGAAAACAAGCCAATTACCAGCTTCTGTTTACATCATGTGATCAGCTGTCTTTGGCTGATAGCTGATCACATGGTAAAGGGCCAGGGTGACTCGTGATCAGAGCGGGACATCCGCGTCTTTCAGCTATAGCGTGGGCGTGGCTAAATTCATGATATTGAAGTCGAATACAATACAATTGTAATTTAACCACTTGCCGACCGTGCTATAGACAAAAGATGTCTACAGCGCGGTCGGATTATTCTGGGAGGGCGTCCATGGACAGAGTGATCACTTGTAAACAAGCCGAAGCATGTCCGGTTCGGCTCCTCCCCTCTCCTCGCACCGATCAGTGTGTGAGGAGAGGAGGGGGTGCAGCAGCTCATTATTCCTGGCCCATCCATCCGTGCATCCCTGGCCCATCCATCCGTGCATCCCTGGCTCATCCATCCGTGCATCCCTGGCTCACCCGTTCATGGCTCATCTATCCCTGGCTCATCCATGCTCCATCCCTGGCTCATCCATCCATCCCTGGCTCATCCATCCGTGCATCCCTGGCTCACCTGTCCCTGGCACACCCAGTCCATGGCTCACTTGTTCATGGCTCACCCATCCCTGGCTTATCCATCCACATCCATGCTCCATCCCTGGCTCATCCATCCACATCCATGTTTCATTCCTGGCTCACCCATCCACATCCATGCTCCATCCCTGGCTCATCAGTCCACATCCATGTTCCATCCCTGGCTCACCCATCCACATCCATGCTCCATCCCTGGCTCATCCATCCACCCGTCCCTGGCTCACCCCATCTCCTGGCTCACCCAGTCCCGGGCTCATCCATCCCTGGCTCACCCACCCCTGGCTCATCCATCCATCCCTGGCTCATCCATGCACCATCCCTGGCTCACCCATCCAGATTCATGCTCATCCATGCTCCATCCCTGCCTCATCCATCCACATCCATGTTCCATCCCTGGCTCACCCATTCACATCCACGCTCCATCCCTGGCTCATCCATCCACATCCATGTTCCTTCCCTAGCTCATCCGTCCACATCCATGTTCCATTCCTGGCTCACCCATCCACATCCATGCTCCATCCCTGGCTCACCCGTCCACATCCATGTTCCATCCCTGGCTCACCTGTCCACATCCATGCTCCATCCCTGGCTCACCCATCCACATCCATTCTCCATCCCTGGCTCGCCCATCCACATCCATGCTCCATCCCTGGCTAGCCCATCCACCTCCATGCTCCATCCCTGGCTCGCCCATCCACATAAATATTCCATCCCTGGCTCATCTGTCCACATACATGCTCCATCCCTGGCTCATCTGTCCACATCCATGCCACTACAGTGCCCATCAGTGCCTCACAAAAGTGTGATAGGTAGTCAAATTAGATTTGAAATGTGTGTCCCTAGAATGCCTGATGGTGCTCCCTGCATGTAGGGCCTCTGTATGTGACCAGGCTGTGGGAAAGCCTCACACATGTGGTATCGCCATACCCGGGACAAGTAGCAGAATATATTTTGGGGTGTAAGTTTTGCTATGTACATGCTATGTGTTAGAAATATTGTATAAATGGACAACTTTGTGTAAGAAAAAGTGTTTTTTTTTTTTCATTTTCTTTCCACATTTTCCCAAAACTTGTGGAAAAATATGACATGTTCATAAAACTCATTATGCCTCCTATAATATATGTTGGGGTGTTTACTTTCCAAAATAGGGTAATTTTTTGGGTGTTTCTATTGTCCTGGTGCTACAGGGCGTTCCAAAGTGTGATAGGTAGTCACATTTTATGCGTAATTTATGCTCCTAGAACACCTGACGGTTCTCCCTACATGTTAGGCCGCTGTATGTGGCCAGGCTGTGAAAAAGTCTCACACGTGGTATTGCCATACTCAGGAGGAGTAGCAGAATGTGCTTGGGGTGTAATTTGTGGTATGCATATGCTGTGTGTGAGAAATAACCTGTTATTATGACAATTTTATGAAAAAAATAAAACCTCTTAATTTTGCAAAGAATTGTGGGAAAAAATTACAACTTCAGAAAACTCACCATGCTTCTTACTAAGTACCTTGGACTGTCCACTTTCTAAAAAGGGGTCATTTGGGGGGTATTTGTACTTTCCTGGCTTGTTAGGGTCTAGGAAATGAGATAGGCCGTCAGTATATCAGGTGTGATCAATTTTCAGTGATTGGCACCGTAGCTTGTAGACTCTCTAACTTTCACAAAGACCAAATAATATACACTAATTTGGGTTATTTTTACCAAAGATAAGTAACAATATAAATGTTGTCCAAAATGTATGAAGAAAAATTACTAATTTGCAAAATTTTATAACAAAAACGAAGAAAAATGCAATTTTTTAGAAAATTTTCTATCTTTTTTCATTTATAGCACAAAAAATAAAAAACCCAGTGGTGATTAAATACCACCAAAAGAAAGCTCTATTTGTGTGAAAAAAAAATGTCAAATGTTTCATACGAGTACAGCGTAGTATGACTGAGTAATTGTCATTCAAAATGTGAGAGCCGAAAATTGGTCTGGTTAGGAAGGGGGTTTAAGTGCCCAGTGGTAAAGTGGTTAAAAAAAAATATATATATATATATATATATATATATATATATATATATATATGTATATATATTTTTTTTTAAACTGTAATTTTTGGCTTTAGCACCAAAATTTCCATTCGGTGCACCTCTACTTCCCTATGCTATCTAAAACAAAAGAAAATAAAAAATCTATGGTTACATTTTTGCCTTGCGTTTACTTGATGATGTATAATTGGAATAATGAATATATATACATAAATTCCTATTTATGTATTGTGATATATTTATGTTTTATTTCTTTTCTACCAGCTTTAGGATACATTATTTTCAGAGGCTCAAATTCACAGAAAAATGCTTTCCGAAGAAATCCTTCAGATCCAAGTGTGGCTGGTAAGAAATAGAAGTCTTGTAAAGTCTGTACATTGCTATGTATTCCTGGGTTTATTGAAAAGTAATTGTCATGTGGTCTGAAGTAGTGAAGGCAGTGTGTTGGGGCACTTATGTCAATAGAGAAATGATTTAAAGTGAATGCTGGCGTTAGTGCATATAATGCAAACTGTTGCTAAACAGTGCTCTAACATGCTGGATCCAGGTGACATCATGCCACCCAGGTCATAGGGCTGTTGGACCCAATGTTTACAGCTGACAGGTATGTTTAGGCTGCCTAAGGCCTTGTTCACATGGGGCTCAGCTCATATAAGAGCAGTGTGTACAGCAATCTTTTACAGAACATTTGCAAGCTTTGCTGAAGGCATTTCGCTCCAGTTCAGGAATGTCCGACACAGATCTTAATGGGAGTGCTCCCTGTCACCCTAAATAAGCTGAAAGTCAGCTTTAGTGCGCTTCAGCACTACTTGAATCTTGCTAAATGCCTGCTGAAGCCTTCCAGCAGCTTGATTAAATAAGAGTCAGCACACACAATATGGTCTTTGTTTAACATTCCCAAACTTGTACTGAAGAATTCCTTAGGACTTTTGCTGCTGTCTTGAAGCAGAACTCCAGGCAAATTGATTTTTGTTCCCATGCAGTGGGGCTCTGCATGGGCTACCTGCTTTTTTTAAAACAAACCAAATGGATCTAGAAAAATCTGCGCTGTGAAAAATAAATAAGTGATGTGCGGCTGCTCTCGCATAAAGGCAGTAAGAGAAAACCCAAATCAACATTTAAACAAAAAATGTGTAGTGCTACTCAAAGTGAATACTCTAAGAGCCCGCTCACACAGGGGCGACTCTGAGCCGCCCTGCACAGCATGACTTGCAAAGGACTTCTTGAACAGAGGTCAGTGCAAGTCGCCTCCAAAGTAGTACCGGGACCTTTTTCTATGTTGGAGCGGCTTGAGTCTCTATTAGACCGGTTCCATTGTACTGCATGGAGTGCGACTTGTCAGGCCCTTGTGTGAACCGGCTCTATAAACAATAATAAGTGTATAAAGTACCAAAATAACTTTCTTCACAGCAAGTTAGAAAAGTGAACAGTAAGATCGAACATCCACCGCCATATAATATGCGTTTGCTCTACCCAAAGTGCTCAGGAAAGCCGCTACCAACTTCTTGTGAATTCAACACCCACCGGAACTTCGAGCTGTCATTTCAACAGCATAAATGTCTGTGACATATGAGAAATCCCTCTGGAATACATGCAGCTTTGGATGAACTAAAGCTGAGGCAGATAAAGCTCGCCATGAGTCAAAAGTAGTTTCCAACAGTGCAGTAGTTTTATTAAAATACGGTTAAAAGCACAAATAAACATATAGAAATACAAATCACTCACATTGAAAGCCGCTGCTGACCCGGGATCATGCAGCGGCATGATGTCAGCACTATAAATCCCACCCCGATGCCTTTCGTCCAATCAAACGTTATCGCCGACAATGGAAATTACAGTAAATGGGAACAATATTTGTAATTTATTTTTCACATGGAATGCTTTAATCTGAATAGCAGCAAGCATAAACCATTTGAGATCTGGGAGCATAGAATGTGAATAACATACATTTTCCACAGACACAAGAGCTCTCCTATTGTCTGCTCAATACACAAATCCACCTATACTGGGCGCCTCTGAAACACGGGCATCTCAGGACTTTTCTTTAGCATCTCTCTTCCTACCAACCACTCCTGACATATACCACCCTGAGGAACTAAGGTCTGGTTCTCCCTATAAGTGAAACCATGGGGGAGATTTACTACAATTGGAGCACACATAATCTGGTGCAGCTGTGCATAGTAACCAATCAGCTTCTAACTTCAGCTTGTTCAATTAACCACTTCACCCCCATAAGGATTTCCCACGTTAGGACCAGAGCACTTTTTGCAATCCGGCACTGCGTCGCTTTAACTGACAATTGTGCGGTCGTGCGACGTTTTACCCAAACAAAATTTGCGTCCTTTTTTCCCCACAAATAGAGGTTTGTTTTGGTGGTATTTTATCGCCGCTATAAACAAAAAAAGAGCGACAATTTTGCAAAAAAAAAGGTTTTTCTTAATTTTTGCTAAAATACAAATCCAAAAAAAAAAAAAGTTTTTTTCTTCGGTTTTGGCCTATTTATATTCTTCCTCATATTTCTGGTAAAAAAAAAAAAACGCAATCGGCGGTTGATTGGTTTGCGCAAAAGTTGCAGCCTTTACGAATGATGAGAATTCATTTCTGAGGTTTTTATTTTTCTTTTATATATTTTAATAGTAATGGCGGCGATCTGTGATTTCTAGCGGCACCGCGATATTGCAGCGGACATGGACCATTTTGACACTTTTTTGGGACCAATGACATTTATACAACGATCAGTGCTATAAAAATGCATTGATTACTGTGTAAATGTCACTTGCAGTGAAGGGGTTAACCTGCAGGGGGAGATCTAGGGGTTAACTGTGTTCCCTTCATGTGTTCTAACTGTGAGGGGGCTGGGCTGTTATGGACATAACAGATCTAACTGATCCCAGTGACAGGGATCAGTAGATCTCCTATGTCCCCACTGACAGAGCGTTCTTTTGCTGTGGCAGCTCGCCGGCGGACATCGGGTCCTCCGGAGTACGGCGGGCGCGCGCGCCCCCTAGCTGCCACTCTGCAAATCGCCGTTTATTTACGGTGATTCGCAGGACACGTCCACACTGCCGCAGTAAATATACTGCGCACGGTGTGGAAGTGGTTAAGCTTTGACAATAAAACCTTGAAGCTGATTGGTTACTATGCACAGCTGCACCAGATTCTGTGTGCTCCAGTTTTAGTACCCCCACCCCCATCTGTCAAAAGAAAGATCAGCATGCACACAAATATTTTCAACATGCTTGATGTCCGGTTGCAAAATATTTCAGTGGTTAACTGGAGGAGTAGGTAACCTTGGCACTCATGCTGTGATTAAACTTTAAATTATGGGTGCTCAACCTGTGGCCCTCCAGCTGTTGCAGAACATAAAGTGCCATCATGCCTCTGCCTTTGGGAGTCATGCCTGTAACTGTCAACCTGGCAATGCCTCATGGGACTTGTAGTTTTGCAACAGCTGGAGGGCCACAGGTTGAGCACTCGTGCTGAAAATCCTGTCATTCCTCTGCCTCTAGGAAGTTTATGCCTGTGGCTGTCATTCTTACAATGCTTCATGAAACTTTTAGTTAAAACAGAAGCAAGAAATGCAGAGCTTTGCCTACCCTGGTTTTCCTACCCAGATGTAATACGATTATTCCACTATTCTTTCCTCTTTTTGGCAGTGAAACACCTACAGTAAACAGGATTCTCCTGTCTTTAGTTTTAATATTAAATATTAAATTAATATAGGGAATATTAAAATCCCTGTCATGTTTTTATTGCTGTTGGCACACTATACAGTAATTGATTTTGATATGCCCCTTTAACATACTGGTATATTTGTTTTCTTTAATTTAGGGCTTGAAACCATCAAAACAGCGACTGGAAAACGGCTGCTGGTATCTGGTTGGTGGGGTCTTGTTCGCCATCCCAATTACTTAGGAGACTTAATTATGGCTCTAGCCTGGTCCTTGCCTTGTGGTGAGTATCTAATAATGTCTTTTGATGGAGTCTGGGATTTTTTGCTTTGTGAATTACAAAATGGGTGGGCTTAGTTTTCTCAAATGTAGCTGCTTAGGTGGCATGTAGCATGCTTGTTTAGAGTCCAACTCCAAGGACAGGGTCCAGTAATGAAGATACCACATTTTGATGAAAACGTTACTCTAGATTTGTAATTATTTAACATTTGTTGTCTCAGGTGTCTCTCACATCCTACCGTACTTCTACGTAATTTACTTCACTGGCCTTTTGATTCACCGTGAGGCAAGGGATGAACACCAGTGCTTGAAGAAATATGGACTGGCCTGGCAGGAATATTGCAGAAGGGTCCCCTACAGGATATTTCCATATATTTATTAATTTGGAGTCAACCATAAAGTGTTCCAAAAATAACTGCCTTCCAGTAGGAAGCTGTAATAAGCCAATGTACGATAATTTTTTTTGAGGGTGATAAAAAAACTCTAAAAACTGTAATTATTTAATTGCTAGAGAAGCTCATGAAAAATTGTTCTTACGAGGTTGAAAAAAGTGCTTTAATTTTTTAGTGTAATACACGCTGTATATTTTGGTGTGCAACTAATTACAAACAGGTGATTATATTTTGTTCCTGAAGTGTTTTTATCCGTTTACATTTTAATGCTCATTAAACCTGAACAGATCAGTGCCTGATATGTTGTATGGAGACTGGCAATTTACACATACGGACAAGGGTTTTTATGGAACATTTGTGACCTTCTCCTAACATAGGGGTTGATTTACTATAACTGCAAAGTGCAAAATCTGATGCAGCTGTGCATGGTAGCCAATCCGCTTCTAACTTCACTTTGTTCAATTAAGCTTTGACATAAAACATGGAAGTTGATTTGGGTCTATGCAGATCCACGCTCTTTAGTAAATCAACCCCATAGTGTCATTTCAGGTGTGAATTGCAGAATAGACCCATCTCTCCCCAGTTTGAGAATTTGCTGCCTCTCATAGATGTCACCATGGATCTAAAACTCTGCGAGGCTAATATGTCACTGCACCTGAAAGTGCTTTTACAATATCTGTACATAACTTCAATGACTGGGAGAGTTCTGTTTTTTTTACATAGTCAGCAACACCTAAAACAGGCAATTTATATGCGGACATTAATGTGTGCGTTATTTCATGGAAAATTGTAATTTTTGTTTAAACATTTTTACTGACACAATTTGTATAAAACCGGTGTGTGTGTGTGTATATACACTGCAATAAATCTTTTTTATGCAAACAGAAAATGTTTTATTTTTGTGTGACCACCCAAAGCAGTTCCTTATCCTTACAGCAGGCACCTCCAGTTGAATTCTACCATTAAATGCTCTACACTGTATCGTAGAATCTCTAAAAGACAAACAATTCCAACAGCTTTCAATCATACATCTGAGATATCCCTTCATACCCTCTGATTAGCCTCCAGACACTACAGATGGCCAATAAGAAGCTTAGAGTTTCAGAGCATAAGCAGGAAGCTGTGATATTTCATTGCCCCTCGACTTCCCACAGGTTCTCTACCTATAGGCCAATAATACTCCGTTGCAGCACAGTCCTGAAATGTGTTTAAGGCCCCTTTCACACTGCCACGACTTAAAAGTTGTGCGATTTTAGGGAATGCCTGTGTAACTCAACTATCATCAAAGTCGGACCAAAGTAGTACAGGGACTACTTTGAAGTCGCACAGATATGAATGGTTATCATTGGGAATAATGGGGTATGTCTTGTCATGCGACTGATGTCCAAAGTTGCACAAGTGTGAAAGGGGCCTAAAGTAACCAATCTGGGGTCTTTTTTGATTCAGTGACCCAAATGGCAGTGAGCACTTAAGGTTTGCAGCATGTATGATGCTGTAGTATGTGCAGGACAGGCGGGGGAAGGGCAAGACAGTGGGTAGTATGTGTAGTGGATTAGTGCAGAGTGTACAAAGACAAGCCCTATGTGCAGGAGGGAAACACAGCAGGTGTTAAGGTAGGCAGTATGGACAGAAGAGAAATGCTATGCATATAACAGGCAGTATGCAGTAGAGAAACGTGACATGATGATGCAGACAGTGATATGGCAAGAATGACAGCAGTCACTATGTACAGGGGAGGTGTAGAAAGGTTACGGCAGTTCAATCTATATTATCTTGCAGCATAACTATCTCATTTATTCCACATAGATAAGCTGGATTAGCAACAGTTCCAATCTTTATTTTGCTCCATGTTGTGAAATGTTATACCACACCCCATATGTGCTGTAATACATGGCCTATGGGGTTCTGTCACACCAGGCGAGATCATTATCAAGGGGTTTGAGACCTGGCCTTGACCAAGTTAAACCTTCCCATGTTTCAGGACTTCACTCCCCTCTGGCAAAATAAGCATCCCCCAGAGCTCCTCTCCCTCCCAAATGCTGAGTTGTGGGCCTCTAAAAGGTATTTATTACCTACATCATCTGTCTCCCTAATGAATGTGATTCAGGGAGCAGGACCCCAAAACTTGATCTCTGCGTTTTAGAACCTATTACCCCCTCAGCTACCAAGTTGGCTTATCAAGCAAATGCAAATTGGGACATGGATATTGCTGCTGAAGATTGGGGCGAGGTCTTTGACAACTGCAAATGTGCGTCCCCCCAAGCTGTCTGATCATTTATCACAATTGTATATGCTACATAGAGCAGTGGTTCTCAACTCCTGTCCTCGGGACCCACTAACAGGCCAGGTTTGCAGGATAACTGAAATGCAACACAGGTGATATCATTTGCTGCTCTGTGATTGCAGTATTCTAGTCTGCATCTCCCCAAGGTAATACTTAAAATCTGACCTGTTAGTGGGTTATATGCTATGGCCATGTCCTGCTACACAGGCTTTCTGGATGCAGGAGGTAAGGTTTCTCCATGACACCATGGGATGTCCATTAACCCTAGTTTCACACCTATGCGGTTGCGCTGTTTTTTTCCCCTGCGTTTTTGCAGCGATTTTGCATTTTTTTATAAAAATTGGCGTTAAACGTAAAAATTTAGACGAATCGTTGTTAGAGGGGGGGGGGTTTTGGGGGTATTTTTTTACGTTTTAGCGACGTTTTTGCGTCCCCTTTTTTTGTCGCGTTGGCGTATCCACACTTTGATCCCAATTACCTGTAGGGTACCACA